>SWDT01000038.1:0-506543 GCA_009193035.1 Halicephalobus mephisto | reverse complement strand
TCATCCTAACTACAAAGATGAATCTAGCAGGATCTATATCGAAAATCATGTCCATATAACAAAAACAAAGAATATTATTATAAAATTACTCACAACGATCACTTTGTCCATATGCTTCAATCCAATTTCAGATAGAGTACTATTCGAATCAAATTGCAAGTCGATTCGTCGACCATTGTGAAATAATTCTTGATCTTTCATATTGATTCCAAAAATTGAATATATTTTGCTTTCCAATTGATCGAAAGTCGCCTAAAATAATGCTTTTAGAATTTATTTAAATGAAATATAGAGCAAACCTGATCTTGGAAAACAAATTTCACATTTTTATGTGACTTCCCTTCGTGGTCCTGCAGATCAATCACGAGTTTCATGTTTCACAAAAGCTAAAATTTAAGCTATAAATCTATGGAAAATAAGTGAATAAAAAAATGCTCTGCATGGGAAGTTATCGTAAAAGAGTTAACTAGCCAAATAATTTTTAGAAAAAATTCGAAACATAACGCCAAGAACAAAAATGCACGCCACTATAGCAAGTACGCATAATACAGTAAAAATGCACAGACTCAACTGAAATTCCTTTTCGTTACGATAACATTCGCCAACTTTACGGTACACAGATGTTCTGCCGTCACATGTATCAATTGCACTCATTAACTCGCGTTGGTATTGAGTATAATCAAGCAGTGACCCTTAAAAAATGCTGTTACAATCACGTCTAATTGAGTGCAGTTGATCCATGTTGATTGCGCTCATTTAGGCGTGATGACAGAACACCTGTGTAGTTGAAATAGGGTGAGGATGTGATAGTTTCTGTCACATTCGTGATGTGGCATTTCTGTCCCGAATGTTTTTATCCTAAACGTTTCTGTCCCGAATGTTTCTGTTCTAAACTAACAATTATAATTTAAAAATTATATATAACGTGTTTTGCGAGAAACTTGAAGGTCGAACTTCTGAAATGGCTTTTAAAGCGAAATTTAGAATCCGCGCCATCCGAAACGCTCACACGTTGGACACTTATGAGTTATATATCATTCAACTCAGAATTAAATTGCACGTCGATTGATATATAACATGCGAGGGTCCAACATCCGACGACGCGGATTCTAAATTTTGATTTAGAAGTCCGGCCTTCGATTTCCTCGCAAAACATGTTGTATATAATTTTTAAATTATAATTGTTAATTTGGGACAGAAACGACTGGCACAGAAATGTCACATAACCGTCACATTTCGCGAATATGCTCAAAATGGCGAACCTTGAGATTTCTCTTTTTTCATATTAGGATCACTTAATTCTTATTTTAAACAATTTTTCAAGTTTTTTTTCAAATTCATGGTAAAAATTAATTTTTAACATTTTTATGATAGGTAAAGTATTTAGAAATCTCAAGGTTTGCCATTTTGGGCGAAATGTGGCATAGACCATCTTTGTCCCAGTTAGTTCTCTTTTTATTTACACACATTCAAAGTAGCCCGTTTTTTTTGGCGTTATGTCTCAATTTGTTTCCACTTTTATCTACCAGACTTTTTTGCATTTCCCTGCGTTAATAGCCGTCCTTTTCAACCTTTGTTGCAATTTAATATATAACTACGTGGAATTTATTAATTAACATTGTTAATATTTTCTTCTAGCATTTTATAATATGCGCTTATATTTTAGATTTTCGTAATGCAATTGCTCATCTTTTTGCACGATAACGAAGGAGTTTGCCACAAGAAGTTTGAGTCGAAATTTGCCGATGGGGTATTTTTATATAGAATAATTAATTATTAATCGCAATTTATTTTAGACCACGTTGGAGCAACTGAAGGAAAAGATTCATTCGGAATGGGAAATTGACAACGAAGATCAACAATTATTTTTCTTCAATGGGGACGAAATTTTTAGATTCAAATTAGATAGTACTCTATCTGAAATTGGATTGAAGGATATGGACACGGTGATTGTGGTGAGTAATTTTATAATAATATTTATTCTTTGTTTTTGCTATATGGACATGATTTTCGATATAGATTCTGTTAGATTCATCTTTGTAGTTAGGATTGAAAAACAGCTTCTTATCTTTGCAGAAGTATGATTTTAACTTATGGTTGATATAATGTATTTCAGAAACATTCACACCTTAGTGAGTGGAAGGCATTTGTCGCCGCAGTAGACGGATTTAAGAAAATACAGTACAGCAATATGAAGCGATCTATGGCTGTTGCTGCTCAGAAATATTATGATATGCTTCATGAATCTTCATTTTTTGTTATGTATCGCGAGTTCGAATCAAAGGCCTCGAATCTTCATCCACCGATCGCCAAATACTTGGACAACAATACTTCTCCGATTATGAATGCCGCAACGCATTTCTTTAAGTTGAAAGTGTTCGAGGGAAAGAATTCTGTTGTTAAATTTGAAGATGTGGACCTAAATGAAGGTTCAAGAGCCGCTGTTATGTGCAAGGTCAAGATTGATTCTGATATATTTCGATATCGCATAAAGACCAACCATAGTGCCGGACACAGGAGACAAGGTAATGTTTATTTAGTTGACTGCCATCTCAAATAAGTAAATGGATCTCGAGTAGATAACTATGTTATGATCTCAAATGGTTTCTGTTGATTTTCCTAATTCGATTGTTTCAGTCTCTCCTTGGAATCTGGATCTCATTGAACTATTTTGCTACAAGTTTCTGGAAAGAATTAAAGTGGGTCCGAAGATTTTATTTGTTCCAAACTGCGTTAGTTCGGAATGCATTATATATATAGCAAGCGAGTGGATCCCTACATTTCGTAATTTTAAAGGCTTGAATCGAGGTAATGTGCTTCAATCAGGTTAGTATGTTTTAGTTTTAAAATGGAAACAACTTTTTGTCAAAAAAATGATCTCAAAAGTTATTTTTGATATAAATGAAAATATTAATTAATGCGTTCCAGAAAGCAATCGATGGCGTCGTGTTCTTGTCCAAATTTACTTCTTGTCTGTGTTCCTTTCGCTTGGAAGTATGCATGATGAAAACTTCGGAATCGACAACAACTTGAATCCTATTATTGTGGACTCTCCCGTGTTCAATTATGACAATCCGAAGGAAGAGTTCTTAAGTGAATATGTAAGTATGAAAATTCTGGGCGATTATTTTCGAGGCCTTTTGTTGGGTTGTCCTTCCGATGATCGACTACAATTGCCAAAGAGTCTCTTCAAGAATGGAACTTTATCGACAATTTGGATATCACTTTGAAATTAATGGATCTGGAAAATGATAATTTTTTGCGAGGAAATTTGGATTTCGATAAAAAGACAGAAGAACTTAAAGAATTCATAGAAAAACTAAAGGAAAATATCCGTGATTTTCTAGAAGAATGAGTAAAACTCAATAAAGTTTTAATTCTTTCTGGTTACGGCTGCTTATCTGTTTGCTGCATACGTTGTTGGCATTAATTCGATTTACAAAAAAGGATTATATCTTCTCGTAAATGTTAGTACAAGTATTTGGGTAATCGTTGGGCCAGTGTACCTAATTAAAACATGCCTATTATATGATATCTCTAAGTGTGTTTTAAAGCTAAATAACTGAAAAGGAATAGAAATGATGAGATGAGAAAATGGGGGTGAGAGGACGATGGTCTGTCACGTTTTGCGAATTCACCCAAAATGGCGAACCTTGAGATTTCTAATTTTTTGATGTTGGGACCACAGATTTCTTAGTTTTTAGAATTATTTAACACCAAATCTGTTCATTGTTACTTAATTGTTACAATATATTTCACAATTTTCTCCATCTTCATATTTAGTAATGATTTAGATGCATTTTTACAGAAAAATAATATATCGAATTATTATCATAGATCTATTCAGTTGCAAAATGATGAATGCTTTGCAGTAAAATGTCATGTATCAAGTTAGGAGTTTAGGTTAAAAATCATGAGGTTACTGACATAACTAGGTTAACTGATGGTGAATTATGTCTAAATTTAAATCAAAAGTTTGAAAAAAGCTGGGAATATATAGCCATGAACTCAACTATTTTAGTTATATCCTCCTATATCACTAACAAACATTACATAAAACGACCAACTGTTCGGAACTACTATTCATTACCTTATTAAAATTATGGCAATTGATAGATTCATGAAATTCTCTTTAAAACATTGATATAATGCATTATAACTTAATTAAAATAATTGTAATAATACTGATGTGGGAAGTGTCTTTTCTATTTCTAAATGCTCTATCTATTATAAAAAGTGTTGAAAATTAATTCTTACCATGAATTTGAAAAAAACGTTCAAAATCACTGAAAATAAGAATTAAGTGATCCTAACATAAAAAATGAAAAATCTCAAGGTTTGCCATTTTGGGTGAAATGGTGAAATGTTACATAGACTATCGTTGCCGCAGCTAGTTCTCTTTTCAACTTTATTTATACGTTGTGTAATCACTTTGCTACTGGAAAATAGAATATTCCACTCTCAGTAGCAAAGTGAATCTATCCCTTAAAATGTTTGGATGGATGTTCATCCGATTTTTGACAAAGTAACTGCGCACCGTTTTTAAGTTTTCGTTTAGAATAAATTTCAAAAATAAAAAACGGTAAATCTGACAATTTTCTTTTTTTAAATAGTTTTAAAATTCCTGTCCAGAAAATTTTACAACAATTTTTATTTTATCTTCATAATAGTATACTTCATATTATCATTGAACAACTTGTATTTTATTTCCGTTGATTTTCGTCTGGAATTTGTTCAACTGGAATTATTCAAATTGACCTGTTTTAGATTTTTCAAACTGCACACAAAAAAGGATACATGGCACACAATATATAATATATGACATATAATATACAATATATAATATATGGCATATAATATACAATATATAATATATGACATATAGTATACAATATATAATATATGACATATGACATATGGAATACAATATATAATATATGACATATAATATATAGATATATTGAAACGGCTCTGATGTATCTGATACATTATATTCCATGTATCGATATACTAAATGGATATCGGTGCATTGTATATAATTTATGGATACATTAGAACAGTTCTAATTTATCTGATATATTATATTCAATGCATCGATACATTAAGTATGATATCAGCGCATAGTATATAATGTATTGATACATAAAAACAGCTCTGATAAGTCGAGCATATTATATCCAATGTACTGATATATTAAACATGATATCGATGTATAATATATATCAGATACGTTATATTCAATGTATCGATATATCAAGTTGATATTAGGACATAAAATATAATGTATCTGATGCATTAGAGCCGTTTTAACGTATCCTTTTTTGTGTGTAAAACTACAACGAACTTATATACACCTAATTGTCCTCTGTCGTGTCTTCAGAGTCTGTGGATTCAGATTCCGGCGGATCTAGCTAGAATAAAATAGGATTACTGTGGTTAAATGAGTATTAACCAGAAGTATCGAATTTCGAATGTACTTTGAACTAACTCGAATTTGGAAATCGAAAGGACCGAATTGCAACGGAACTGCTTGAATTGAGGACTTTGAAGATCCTAATCCAAGCTGATTCGATTCGACAAGTCCAAATTCGTTCGATTTTCTAATCAAATTGTTTGAGGTGATTCCAGTTCGGATTCCAACTGAGTACTCGGGCTTGAAATTGATTCTTTCGGTTTTTGAACTCGAGTTAGTTCGAAATCAACCCAAAGTTCGGAATTCGACAGCTCTGGGATTAACTTTACCGCAAGAAGTTCTTCTTCGTTGTAGATCCATGGAAGGATGAACTGTCTACATCCGATGAAGGCGATGAAGACGAAAGGGAACAAGATAGAAACCACTTTAAACTGCTTTACTGCGTATATCCAAATGAGACCGATTAACTGTAGAAATCTGTAAAATCGGATTCTGTTGGCAGTGACGTTCAGATCGGCTTCAGTGTGACGGAAGTTCTTCCCGAAATGAAGAACATTCATCAAGCCTTTGAATAGCGTCGTTTCGAGCATACTGCTGGTCCCGAGGTACATGAAGACCCCGAACAGACAAGCCAAAGGAACAAACTTGAGGAATCTCCCGAGAAACGTCGTTGCACCAAACAGCAGGGCCACGGCTAGGGTTGTGACTCTGTTCTCCACCACCCGATCCACTTCTGGTTTCGCTCCTGGAGCTGTTTTCTTCATGAAAGATAAACCTTTAGCGTGTTCGATCGTCTGGACTCCAGAAACACAGATCCATGGCAATCCAAAAATGGACGAAAAAATTGTACAAATCGACATGACCATCAGATCCCAGTTGACTCCTCCGGGTTTTTCGAGTTTTTTATCTTTGTTTTCTATCAGGATTCTGAAATTGAGAAATATTTATTTTAAAAATAACTTTAGATAAGTTTTTTTGGATAAGAAAGTTTTTAGACAATCATTAGGATACGGTAATAGAACTTGTAGGTTCAGAATCTGAAGTTAAAATTGAAAATTCAGATCCAGAATCAGAATTCGAAGACTAGGCTTCAGAATCAGAATTTGATTTCCAGAATTCGGAGATTCTGAGTCAGAATCAAAGTTTGATTTCCAGAATCTTGAGTCATCCTTCTGAATCCCGAAAGTCAACTTCAGATTCAAAATCTGATTACCGTATCTCAAGTGTTTTTGAAAACCTGAAGTCAGTTGCAAAAACCCAGAATCTTGGATTCTAAAGATCCATCCCTGGTTCTGACTTCAGAAACTAACATCTCAGTTACCGTACTTTTATCACTTTTTCGAGGATATTTTTTGTATGAAAAATGTAAAATTAAAACAATTTTTAATTAAATCCAAAACGTACTCGACCATGGCTGTCTCGGCGAACAAAAGAAGAAACACCATGGACCCCCCGATGAAGCCGGATATGACGTGCATCAAGGTCCTGTTCAAGTCCTCGAAGCGGGGGATAACGAAGAAATCGAAACTTCTGATGCTAGAATTGGTCCAAGTTGGAAACTCAGGAATTTGTACTGTATCTAGAATCCCAAAAGGAACAAACAAATAAATCAACAACATCGTCAGACTCAAAGTGATCAGGATGTTGAAATCAGCAAGGACATTCCGGATCTGAAAAATCCAATTTTTAATTTTTATTATTTTTATGTTTTAAATTTTCTATAATTTCTAATTTTTTTAAATTTAAACATTTTTAATTTTAAAAATTTTATATATTTTAAAATTTAAATTTTTTGAGACTTACAGATCTTCCGAGTAGTTTGCTGAATCTTAAGAAATACAAAAACATGGATACTGTAGTGCAGAAGAAGATCACAAACACCGCCAGAATTCCTGCACTCGGTCTCGGGATTTCGCAAAGCTCGTCGTTGGAGCAGTCTGGAGTGTAGTTTTTGTAGTAATAAAAGTCCCTCGACGGATTTTCCAAATATTCCTAAATTTAACTTTTATTAAAAAATGATTTATTTTCACTAAGATACCGTAGTTTTGGTTGTGATTTTTTAAAATTTAGGGATACTGTAACGACCAACTTCCGAGAGTAGAGGTAGGGTTACGTATCCTGTGTACCGTAATTTCGGATTTTTCAAATTAAAAAAAAATATATTTCCAAAAATCAATTACGAAATTGTCACAGAAAACTAAAATTTTGGGTTTTTTTGTTTTTGAAAAATTTCAGAAATTCGCGTCGAGACTGTTTCGTGCAAAAGTTTACGTATAATTTTCACCGCATATTATTCATTAGAAAATAGTAGAAGATTACGAAATAGTTTTAATAGAAAATCACAATTACAATGTAAGTTACTGTAATTTCTATAAGGTTTTTAAAATTCGTGTCAGGACCGTTTCATTAAAGAAACCCATTTTTTATTTTCTTAAAAATAGTATAATTATAATTGAGTTCTTCGAAAATCAAAAATGCCAAATTTTTTTCAATTTTGGGTCCCGATTGGAAAATCTTAAAAATTCGTGTCAGGACCATTTCGTTAAAGAAACCCATTTTTGATTTTCTTAAAAATAGTATAATCATAAGTACAATTTTGTAGAATTGTATAAAAGTTAAATTCCACACTTTTGGGTCCCGATTGGAAAATTTTTAAAATTCGTGTCAGGACCATTTCGTTAAAAATTTAATTTTTTTAATAATTTGACATTGTAAACTTTGAAAACTTACATGATACATGTAGTGGAGGGTTTCTGCGATATAAATAAGGGAGATTAATCCGCAGAATATCTCCTCCGTGAACTTCGTGACGTACTTCAGGAGTCTCGTTCCATCAAAGGCAATCGTGGCGAAACTCAACAAAGCGATGACAACAGCACTGTAGACCCGGACTTCCATGTAGTCCAACTTGGCAAAATGGCAAAGTTGGTAGAAACTGGATTCGAAAATCAAAATCGGTCCTGTAACGCCCTGAATCAACATCGGCTGCCCCCCGAGGACCCCCCAGAGGACTCCCCCCAGACAGGTGGACATCAAAGCTTCCATAATACCCATACTGTGATCGGTGAATGTCTCCAGAATCTTGGCAAAAGTAATTGTCGGTGGTAGTAAACTCAAATAAAGCGAAATAATCGTGGTGAGAGCCATCTGTTTTCCTCGACGAACGTCTTTGAAGTCAGAACTGTAACGTTTGAAAAAATTTTTGGAATCTTGAACGAATCCTCGGAAAAATCTTCTTTTTTTTCGGAAAGTTTTTCCTTGAACCGTAATCTGAACAGAATTAGCTTCAGATTCTTCTTTTTCTTCTGCGATTTTCGGCATCGTGGTGGATTTCTTCGGTTTAGGTTTCTTCCTGAATCTGGATCTTTTGTACACTTTTTCATATTCACTAGACTTGAAGACTTCTGGAGAATCCAACTGAAAACATATTTGAAAAAAAATTTAAATTATTTCCTAAAAATAAATTTAAAATATTTTAAAGAAATTTTTATATAATAAATTTAAAGTACTTTTTTAAAAATTTTTATATAATACATTTAAAGTAATTTTTTAAAAATTTTCATATAATAAATTTAAAATATTTTTTTTTGAGAATTAAAATGTTGTTTAAAAATTTAAAATTACCGTACTTCAATAGGTGGAATAATCATCGTCTCGTTCAAAATGGTGTCGAATGCATTCAGAATCTCGTTTTTTGACGTCAATCGATAGAGACTCATCAGAAACTGCTGATTAGTGCACATGGACGCCATCACCCTTCCCATTTCCAGAAAAGTTTCGTTGTTTTCCCTCGGACCAAGAATGAGAAAAAAGAACTTGATCGGGAATTTGTTCCTCGTCAAATGTCTATCTACCAGAGGAGCGTTTAATCTGATGAAGATGAATTTCGTCGTTTTGAAAATCCCTGTTCTGCCGACGAGGATCTGGATACAGATGCTGTTTTCTGGGATATGGTCGTCGTCGTCTGGATTGAGGGAATCAGAGAGGGATTCGTGAGATCCGTAGCTTTTTTGAACGGGATCCTGGAGTACGGTAAGCAAGGGCTGGTATTCGGGGACTTTCGAAGGGACAGAATTACAGTTGTCTTTCTGAACGATGGCGGATTCTGAATTTTTCCTGGATGTTTCTGTTTGAGAAATTGAGCCCAGAAGACAGGGTTCCTGATTGGAAAAAGAATCATAAGCCCTGGAGTAGTGTTTTTGCAGCCGTTGTTGTCTGGACAAGTCTATGGCCCCGGTGGAGCAGCTCCTACTCGGGGGTTCCCGCTGGAACAGGGCCACGACCCCTTCCCTCCCGGTTCCGGTCAATTTCCTGATCCATTTATAATTTGGAATATTATTTCTAGCATGTCTAAAATCCAAAATCAAAGATGTTTAAAAAAAAGAACTTGCTCTCGTCGAAAGGTCAAGAACGAAACAAGCGAATTCGAATCGTCCAAATCCAAAGCCCCCAGGGCCTCCAGTTCGTTCGCCGTAAAATGACAAATCTCTCCGAAATTCGATCCTTCTATATCCAGAGCACACATGGCGTTATCTAGAAAATCCAATTAATCAATTGGAAATTATTTTAGGTAACTTTGAATTTTTTTTAATATAAAAATGTGTTTAAAAAAGCACTTAGAATACAGTAACTGACATTGTGGATTCGGAAGTCAGAATCAGAGACTGGTTTTTAAAATCAGAAATTTCGAGTTCTCATAACTAGCTGCAGGTTTTCTGAAGACACTTGCAATACAGTAACCAGGTCCTGAATCTGAAGTTGACTTTCGGGATTCAGAAGGACGATTCCCAAGATTCTCAAAGTCAAACTCTCACTTCAGATTCTGGATTCTGAATCTCCGGATTCTGAAGGTTACTATTAAATTTGACTAGAGATTCAGAATCTCTAGATCCTGATAATCAACTGTGGATTCAAATTTCAACTTCAGAATCCACTGATTTTGAAGGTCAAGTTTGAATTCCGAAATCTAGCTCTCAACTTCTCATATTCGAAATCTCTACATCCTACAAGTCAGTTTCTGATTCCCACTTCAGATTGAGAATCTACGAGTCCTATTACCGTATCCTGAGAACTTTTTCTAAGAATCTAATATTTCTTCCTATTCCGAAAAATTGCAACGTAGAATATCTCAATGATGCTTCTACAGTAATTACTTGATTCGATGAGCTTCCTCAAGGCCATAATAGCGGTGAAAGGCAGGAAGGGCACATGGGGGGTGCTCCACATGGTGTCTATTCCCTCGACGGACTCTTCGTATTTGACGAATCTGGCCGCTTCGTGCCACATTCCTCCGTTTTTTTCGGCATCGAAAAAATAAAGTTGAGTCACGGCCTGGAATGGCATACTGTAAAGGATTACAAATAAAAATCTAACATGATCTGGAAAATTTGGAAAACAATGTTTTTCGGACGACCATTTTTCAGAGTCTAGTTGCTTCTGGAGATCATCGATTTCGGATTTGTTCACTCTCTTCAATCCGACGACTTCTGCAAAGGTTTTATTTTTAGGAAATAAGTTTTTTTTAATAATCATTTTTGGATTTTTTAGAATTATATAAATATTAAATTTTCTACTTTCGGATCTCGACTGGAAAGTTTTGAAAATTCCATTCAGGACCATTTCGTAATAAAATTTCACTTTTTATAATATGATTTTTGAATTTCTCTATAATTGTAAAAATATTAAATTTTCTAATTTCGGGTCTCGACTGGAAAGTTCTACAAATTCTTGTCGAGATTATTTCGTAATAAAATTTCACTTTTTTTACAATATGATTTTTGGATTTTTTAGAATTATATAAATATTAAATTTTCTACTTTCGGGTCTCGACTGGAAAGTTTTGAAAATTCCATTCAGGACCATTTCGTAATAAAATTTCACTTTTTATAATATGATTTTTGGATTTTTCTAGAATTATATAAATATTAAATTTCATAATATGTCCTAATTGGAAAGTTCTACAAATTCCTGTCGAGATTATTTCGTAACAAAATTTTCATTCTAAAAACAATTTGATTGATAAGCTTTACCTTGGTTGAAGAAATGTGTCCCTGGTTTAAGGGCACTTCTGAGAGGAGACTTGGGAGGAATACACTTGTCCATGCTTTCGGACGAAAGTGACATCTTAAAAGTAACATTTGGAGTAAATGACAACCCGTTATCCGTTGTGGACTCGAAGTGGGATTTATCGCAGAATTCCTCATCTTCTTCAATAACCGCAGGCAAATGATGAAAATCATAGTTAGAAAACAAAGGAATCAAGCCAGAGGCTGTTTCTTGAAAATGATGTTTCTCTTCTTCCATGATTGCGAAACATGGACTAAAAATCTAAGCCGATGTCAAGCATCACGCGGGCCAAACATGAAGCAAAAACAAAATACAGGCAGAGACAGTCGCGATATATTTTTTAAAACAACACTGTCGAGGTCTGTAAAGAGGTCGACATCAAAATAAAAATAAAATCTGCAAGTTGCACGCAAGATTCAAAAACAACCAAAATTTGGGGAAAAATACTTACAAGTTGCATGCAACATTTAGGCAAATCAATACTAAAGTAAAAATAAAAATAAAATCTGCAGGTTGCACGCAAGATTAAAATATATAAATTAATATCAAAGTAAAAGTAAAATTAAAATCTGCAAGTTGCATGCAAAATTTAAATAATTAAATCAGTACTAAAGTAAAAATAAAAATAAAATCTGCAAGTTGCATGCAATATTCAAAAACAATCGAAGTTTGGAGAAAAATATTCGTAAGTTGCATGCAAAATTTAGATAAATCAATATTAAAATAAAAATTTTAAAAATCCACAAATTGCTTGTAATATTCAAAAAAACACCAATTGAAATAAAAATAAAACTTGCAGGTTGCTTGCAATATTTAAGTAAATCGATCGGTATTTTTATATTTACACTTGAAAATTTCGAAATCAAAATCAATTTTGCAGTTAGCTTGCAATGTTTAGGTAGATAAGTCGACAGCAAAATAAAAATAAAATTTGCAATTTGCGTGCAAAATTAAAGCAGATAAATCAACTTTAAAGTTAAAATAAAACTTGCAACATGCTCGCAACATTTTAATAAGTCAACTTCAGAATCAAAAATTTCCACAGTTTGTATGCAAAATTTCGATATATAAATTAATTTTAAAATTAAAGTAAAATTTATAATATTTTAATAAGTCAACTTCAAAATGAAAAATTTCCACAGTTTCTATGCAAAATTTCGATATATAAATCAATTTTAAAATTAAAGTAAAATTTATAGTATTTTAATAAGTCAATTTCAAAATCTAAAATTTCCAGTTTGCACGTAAAATTTAACCATTTTGGCTCACTAAATTGTTATAAAAATTCAATTTGATTTTTATGTCGACTATTTTACAGATCTGAACACAGATTGAAAACGAGGAAAATATGGTAGAAACAATCCAAGAGTCGATGAGGAGATTGATGTACTTTGATTCAAGACTCGAAAGCAGAACATCCAGATTCAGAGTGACTTTGGTCAGATCTTCCTCGGTTCAGACAAACAACCCTAACAATTTCGTTCATTTTACTTTTTTAAAAATTTAAAAAAGCATTAATTTTAATCAAAAAAACTTATTTTAGAAAATTAAAATTTAACAATTTCAGAAAAATTTAATTTTTTATTTAAAAAACCTAATTTAAATTTAAAAAAATTAAAATAATTATTTTTAAAATTAAACCTAAATTTAATCAATTTCGATCACAGTTTGAAATCGAAAAAATTTAATTTTTTTAATAAAAATAATTATTTTTTTAAAATTAAACCTAAATTTAATCAATTTCGATCTTGACTTTATTTTGAAAAATTTAATTTTTTTAATAACAATAATTATTTTTTAAATTTATGCTTAAATTTAATCAATTTCGATCATGATTTTATTTTGAAAAAATTAATTTTTTTAATAACAATAATTATTTTTAAATTTATGCTTAAATTTAATCAATTTCGATCTTGACTTTATTTTGAAAAATTTAATTTTTTTTAACCTTTTTTATAAAAAAAATTTTTAAATCATGTTATTGAAAAAAATGATTCGTAAAAAAGCTATATTATTTATGATATAAAAGATTCGATAAATCGATTGGAAGTATGAAAATAGACAATAAAGTTGTGAAAAAACAAACCCAAAGGCCCGGTAAGCTTGTTGATGAAAAACGAAACTGCTCAGACCACGAAAAGCTGGATTTGATCCTCACTGCAAATAAAAAACTTTCTGGGTGAATTATGTTCGAAAATCTTCTTTTAGAACGTATAAATAAAAACAATTAAATTTCAACTTTAAACTGTAGAAAAGTTCACGTCATAGTTCAACATCAAAATTGAACCTTTCGTCTTAAAATAACACGGATTTTTTATTTCAAAAATCTTCCCTAATCCATAAAACATGATATTTAAATTTTTCGAATCACAACACGACTAAAAATTCATTTTCCACAAAAAATCTAAATTCCGATTTCGAACTTTTACTATCAACTTCGATTTTAAACTTTGACAGTCAACTTTGATGTCGAACTTTAACTTCGAACTTTTACTATTAACTTCGACTTCGAACTTTGACTATTAACTTCAATTTCGAACTTTGACAGTCAATTTCGACCTCAAATATTGACTATTAAGTTCAATTTCGACCTCAAATATTGACTATTAAGTTCAATTTCGAACTTTTACTATTAACTTCGACTTCGAACTTTTACTATCAACTTCAATTTCGAACTTTGACAATCAATTTCGACTTCAAATATTGACTATTAAGTTCAATTTCGAACTTTTACTATCAACTTCAATTTCGACTTTGACCTCAAATTCTGACCGTCAATTTCGATTTTGAATTTTGACTATGAGCTTTAACAATACGAAACACTGGATGCTATTTCTCAAAGGTCAAAAATCGAATCGAAATTGTCTGACTAGTTCAGTTTGCGCGGCAAAACGCATTTCTGATTCCTGGATTTTTTTGTTTTTTTTTCAGATCGAATATCTCACAGCTTTTTGAATCTTTTTAGTAAACTATTAAATCTCTAAAGGAAACTTTCAATTTTAAACAAAATTATTTTTTATAAAAAACTAATTTTTAAAATTTTATTTTTATGAAATTTACTTTTTTAATTTTATATAAAATCAATTTTATTATTTTATATAAAAAGTAAAATACTTTCATGAATAAAAAATAACAATTTTTACAGAATAATATATTTCTTAACCATTTGGGACATTGGAATTTCTACAATGTGGACCGTGTTTTTATTTGTTTTCGTAGTTATTTGACGGAATAAACACAGATGGACAGGACACGTCATACGCAGACAAGACCACAGATGGAACACCAGAGCAACCTTATTGGATCCCCACTGGATCCTCATTAGATCCTCAGACAGGTCAAGAGGACATCGGGAAGACCAGTTACTTGTTGGTCTGACGGCTTCTCCAAGAAGACAAACCCGAAGTACACCACATACTGGACAACCGCCACCCGAGACCGGTACATCTGGAGCGAATGTGGCCCACGTTGAGAAGATCCCCAACGAAGATGGACCATCAAAGTATCAAAGTGTTTGACGGAATACATGATAACCCTCTGAAGACACATCCCGTAGTTTTTCAAGGTCGAGGACGTGACAAACAAGAGATAAGCGGCTTTCTGACTAGATAACAGAGATAGGGAAACCTGGGTGGTCTTCTTCAGCCATATATCTAAGTTAAAAAACCTACAGATAACAGTTTCATTAAATCAATAAGAATTTTAAAATTTAAATTTCATATTGTAGAAAAAATTCAAAAAAACTATTTTTATAGAAAATAAAAAAATTATTTTTTATTTTAAAAAGTTAAAAAAGTTATTTTTTATTTAAAAAAGTCGAATTTCATATTGTAGAAAAACTTTAAAATATTATTTTTTAAAGAAATTTAAACAATTATTTTTTATTTAAAAAGTTAAATTTCATACTGTAGAAAAATTTTTAAATTATTTTTTATAAAAATGTAAATTGTTAAAATTTAAATCATTTTCGAAATAATATCTAAAATAAAAAATTTCTAAAACGTGTTCTTGATGATCATACTGTAATTGGTGGGATACTGTAGATATTAAATTAAACATTTTTTGCTTTAAAATTTTTATTCTACAGTACCATAAATGTATCAGAATTATCCCAAAATCCTAATTTTTCACAGGACTAGTATTTTTAAAATCAATAATATATTAGAAAATTACTGTAGCTAATATCAAGCCTTCAAAACTCATAATATTCAAAACTGTCAATTTTTCAAAATCTCCGAATTTCGGTTTCGAATCGTTAGATTCAAATTCAGATCCCTCAATTTTCGAATTCGATTCGAAAATTCAAAACTGATTCAAATTAATTCGAAATCGGTTCGAAAATTCAAACCTGATTCAAATTAATTCGAAATCGGTTCAAATTAGTTCGAATTCGGTTCAAATTAATTCGAAATATGTTCGAATTGGTTCGAAATCGGCTCAAATTAGTTCGAAATCGATAGCTCCCATAATATTCAATATCCATATACCCTTTCCAGATTCATATTTAAACTGCAAGACAATATTGACATTTTTTAAGATTAATTTTCCGAAATAATGTCAACAATATGAAAAATTTAATTAAAAATAAAAATGAATTTATTAAAAATTAAAAATAATTCCGAAATCATTTGGATTCGAATAGTATAATTAAATTTGGTTATTTATGGCAGTAATTTTTGTAAAAATTTTTATTCCAAATTTTTTTAAAATTAAAAAACTCACATTGCTAAAAAGAAAGCGCGAGAGTGGTTTCGGAGCGAAAACTCCTGCGCGTCAATCGTCCTACTGTAGCTGCATAGAGGTTTTTTTCAATCGCGTTCATTATTATTCCTGCTGTTATTTTTTATCCTTTCTATTATTACTATTTTCATTATTTTTATTCCTATTACCATTACTCTCATTACTTCTACTATTATTATTATTTTGGTTCCTACTATTGTCATTTTTATTTCAGCTATTATTTTTATTCCAGTTATTGCTTTTGTCGGATCGGGTACCTCATCTTAATGGAAAGCACAACCGATAGGGAGCAATTGGTCCCGAACGGATTGCCTTAACATCGACAAGGAACATACATTTCCTCTTGACGGGAAGTTGATATATGTTTGTCTTATGTCGAGTCCAACACTGTTTTTGTATTGTGCCTAAGGCATCTGTTATATAAATCTTTTTCTCGAGAATCGACTTCATCCAGACGCGGGTCACTCGACGTGACAAACAATAGCTTTTATTACTACTAATCCTACTACTATTGTTTTTTACGCTATTGTTGGTTATTAAAAGATCATGTTATTCTTCTTCTGTTCACAAGAGGTAATTTTGAATTAACTCGTACAAAAGATCACTTTTTGTTGACGTACGAAATTTCTGTCTGGTTTGAATCTTACGTGAAATACTTGTTCGAGACGGGTGTTTCGGGTTGATTTCCTACACCCGCAATAGTATCTATTTATAAACTGTCATTTCCATTATTTCTATACATTTATAATTATTTGAAATGCATCGAGAATTTTTGAGAGAGTATATCTCAAATGAATAACTTGTTTGGACAGGTAGAGGCTGAACGAGGATCATTCTACAGTAGGTCGAGGAGATGGCTAGTGCCTTAAGTGATATTGACATGTGAAATTACTGGAGTTTTTCGATGATCCGAGTGACGAAGTTACACGCCCGACTTCCGGCTTCCTTGGCAGCTTGTAATACCTCTTCATGGGTTACTTCCACACTGTCGTCAGCATTCGTGTTTGCGCTGAAATCATTTTTTATGACGTGTACTTAGAGATAAAAACTGACATATTGGTGATAAGGGAAAATCCAAACACACGAATTCCGCACTGACGAGCAACAGTGACTTCATGAGCTGTACTCATCCCCAGGGCATCCGCTCCGATGGCTTTGAACATACTCACTTCGGCTGGGGTTTCATACTGTGGTCCTGCATTCATAACATAGACTCCTTCGTGGATAGTGATGTTTTGTTCCTCAGCGATGCTTTTGGCCATTTTTCTAAAATCAGTAATATTCATTAAATTGCTACAGGACATTTGATCTCAATTTCACATCTTTTTGCTTTTAGATTAGTTTTTTACTACCAGGACCAGTCCATCACGACAGCTATGACCAAAAAAAACTTATCTATAAAATAGACTGTATGGTAGTTCTTTTATTTCATAAAATTTAGTCTTATTTTTTACTTTTTTGAACCAGTCTTTGGTCTCCAAGTGGTCTAAAATCTCAATCAAGTTCCCAAAAAACCAATGTCAAACTAAACAAATTAAAATTTAAAATAGTTGTTCCTTTGGAATATTTGGTTCTTGTTTTCATAAACTTTGTTCTATTTGTCTTCCTAATCCAATTTTCCCGGTAATTAGATTAACCCAACAAACCAAACAAGGAACTAAACTGATTGGAGAAATTAATTGCAAAAATTCGCTTTTTTATTTTATATAAAATTATTTTTCCTGTCCAAATTGATCTTTCTGATTCTGAAACGATCCAAATCAAGTAATCAAAACCTAACTAGAATTTCGAAATTTTTTCATTTTTAGGTAAGGGAGTATTTCAAAACAAATTTTTTACAATAGATTAAATCTAGAAATTTTCTAATTTTGAATGACACACGTGTTTGTTTAAAACGTGACCTTGGGATTTCTGATCTCAAAAATAAAAAAAGTAAAATTTGTACGAGTAATAGACAGGTATCTGACACTTGATAACGATAAAGAAATTTTGATTAATTACTTGCGCGTGTCTCTTGTTTTTTTAAAAAAGAAAATTCTCAACGAAGAAAACTATGTGTGGTTTTTTTCTTTCCATTATTCAAGTCATAAGTCTCTTGAAAGACTATTAAAGTTTCCGTCAACTGACGGAACAATATGATAACCCTTATCGTCATGAAGTCATCATTATTTGGTTTGAAAATTTGAAGAAAAAAATTGCATCAGATTTCGCACGATAAATTAAAACATTGCATCACTTTTCTCCACCAACCTGAGATTTATATCGTAAGCATCGTGAACGGAGATAAAACGGGGACCGAATCGGGGATCGTTAAGTCCAACCAAAGGGCTAAATCCAGCAAGTCCCGGAAGGAAAATGTGGTCTTTGATGATCATTAAATCCCCATAGTTGAACTTAGGATTAATACCGCCAGCGGCATTAGAGACAATCAAAGTTTTGACCCCCAACTGATGCAAGATACGAACTGGAGCTGTGCACTAAAAAAATCTAGGTTAATCCAAAAACAGAATAAAGCTCTACCAAAGCCAAATCCATGTGATGTTCATAAGGATGGAATCTTCCCTGGAGACAGACGACATATTTTCCCGCCAAGTATCCAAACACAAGGTTACCTTTGTGACCAACAACTAAAATAAAAAGATAATCAAAAAATCACAAAACACAACGTAGTTACCGTTCGTCGATGGAAAACCTGGGATTTTGGTGTAGGGGAGGATTCTTTTGTCTTCTATGATTTCTCCAAGTTCACCCAATCCGGATCCACAGATGATCCCAATTGTAGGAATTTCTTTGATCTCGACTTGGCCTCGGATATTTTCAGTCAAGTTTACAATATGATCAAAGTTTTTAGGACTAAAAATTCTTTTTAGATTTGAATTGGACCATCTTTTCTCTTATCATCATTAATACCCAAAGTCATTAAAAACGCCAGTCTGGTAAATATAATGGGAACGCTGATATATCAGATATAATGAAAAATGTTATAATACAACCACTAGGTAGAGATTCTCCCAACTAAAGCAACTAAGAAAATATAATCCTAGAACGAAAACCCCTGCGTGTCAACCAGCCGACCCACAGTCAGTTAAAAGAACCCTAAATACCAGTCATATACTACACTTGTTTCATATACCATTGTTGATGTAGCAAAAATCCCTATATCTCCCATATTACACATGATCTTAAAACGGAAATTCCTACGCATTCGTCAGCTGATCTATTTTCAGTCAAGAGTCCTAAATATCAGTTATGTTATTATTCTTGTTTCCACGCGTCACCACTGCTATGTCACAGTTCTAGTATCTCCCCTATTTCCACAAAGTTCCTACAGATCCTACAATCTACAGACAACAAATATCTTACTCAAAGTGATGAGCTCCATGACCATTTGAGAGACCGTGATTTACATCTCCATTATTGTTGTGGTTATGAGAAAATCCGTTCATGATTACTTTGCACGAATAGTTTTTTATTACAATGACGTATCTGAAATTTTTAAAATGAAAACAATTGCGCATGATAAGACAAAACAACTCGTCAATTAACCCGCGCGAAGGAGAATGGCTTATCTGTGACATTGACGTTTTTTAGAGAAAAAAAGAGACCAAAACTTTTGGTGTCAAACAAAGGTGGAGTGGAGGGTAACTGATAGACTCCTGATAAACTAAGTCCTGAATGCTTAGAAACTACTAAAGAACAAAGAGAACAGTGTCGTTTTAAGCGACAGCCGATCAACATCAGATTTTCCTGAAAAACTAAAGGGGGGTGGGGCCAAGGTTCTTCTGCAGAATTGCATACGCCCAGAAATCAAAAATAAATTGACAATGAAGTATTAGATTTGTACCCAGAATAGACTCTGTGCCTTAACTTTATACCTTCCCGCATTGAACAGCTTCAACCAAAAATCAACAATAATGATGAGAAAATCAGAGCAAAGCTCAAAGTCAGATAATTCCCAAAGAACTGATAACAAAAACCACGTGACATAATATAAAGATTTTAGAATGGAAAAAAACAAGACGATCCGGGATCAGAAAGGATACTGATTGACATTGCTGTCGTCATTGGAGCGATAGAAATCGTGTATTTTTCAAACGGAAAAATAAGACAACATAAGCTCCTGGAAGCTGATTTAGCAATCGAAGAGAACGAATTTGCAAAGGTCAAAGACTAGTAAACCAGTCAGTTTTCGAAAAACAAAAAAACAAACTTCCGGATAAATGAATAATTTCAAACATGCGTGGGAAGGGTATTTCATTATAGGATGAGACCCAGACGAACAGCCATATATTAAGAAACCGGGACTTTAGAAATACATAGGCGACTATGTGATAAGTGATGACCAGTCCTTTTTGTGGAGGACGATAAGGCACCTCGTGATTTGAAAGGGCACTAACTTTGACCGCAAATGGGAAATCGTAGTTGATAAATATGATCTTTCGGGGAATCAAAAAATAGAATGACTCTCATTAAAACCGCAGTTTCCAAACATTAAAGATCATCGCGCGTTCGATCGGCCACAGCTAAGACGAAAATCAACTTGTCCAAGACAAATCCACTTTTCCATTTGTTATTTTTGCCTTCCATTATTATAAAATTTTGTTTTTATCGCAATTTCCATGGAAGTGGTTTCAATATTGTGTGGGAAACAAGAAAAGTGGCTCGGATCCTTTTAGTTGACGATAACAAAAGAAAGAAATATATGCAACTGATAGTCAACATTTTTAATTGACTGATATCCAAGGAATTCTGTTCTGAGATCACGTAGATGAGAAAGCATCAGAATTGTTTGATATGCACAGTAGCACAAAAACAATAACATAACTGATAATCAAGACTTTCAGCTAATTGCAACACGAGGAATTTCGTTCTAAGATCGCGTGAGAAATAAGACGGTATTAGAACTGTTTGATATATCAACAATAACACGTGGAAGGGAGAATAAAAAATTATAACGTAGCCGGTAATCAGCACGTCCAAGTGACAGTATATCAGATGATTAATACGCAGTTTCATTTTAAGACCACGTGGAAGATAGGGAGATAGTAAGTATTCGGTGTATCAAAAATAACAAAAACGAAAAAATAATATCATAATAATCAGGTTTTACCCAATTGATGTGCAGCGTTTCGTTCTGAGATCATGTGGAAGATAAGAAAATATTAGAAATATGTGATGTATCAAAAATAACACAAAAAATAACAATAATAACGTAACCGATAATCAGCAATTCCAAGTGACCGTAGATCAGCTGATTAGCACACAGGGAATCTCGTTCTGAGACCACGTGGAAGATAGGGAGATACGAGAAGTATTCAATACATCAAAATAATATTTAAAAATAACAAAAATAACAGTAATAATAATAAATGAAAAACAACAAAAAAAACACAATTGATGGCAACTTTCCAACCTACAGTAAGCCTGCGCAGGAATTTTCGCTCCGGAACTACGCTTTAGCGAGGTGAAATACTAATCCGAAATTTACATAGTTTCTTTCACATCAAAGATGGAGTTTGTTTTTCGGATTCTGTTCACTGATCAGACGCCCTGTTGTCAGAAATAACAAAATTCTAAAGACATCATTTTTAATTAAGTTTTATCGTCAAAAACGTGAGCGAAAATAACGTGACAATCAAATTAAATAATATTAATAACAATAAAATAATTGCGACAGTGATAAAATTAGGATTTCATTGGAAACATGGGTCCTTGGAGTTGAGGGATCATGGTTGGAGACATTCTCTGAGCGAAGGGAAGTCCGGACAAACTAGCGTAACGATTCTGGCCCGTCATCTGGTTGAAGGGCATATTCTGGAATCCAGGGGAAGCTGAGGCACCCTGGTAAAGACTCGAGAAAGGAGAACTCGAACCAGAGCAATTGCAATCCAAACCGTCGGCCATGGACAACATCTGGGCTAAAAGTCAAAAATTCCATGTTTTCGAAGTTAAGGACCAGGGTCCGAAGTCGAGGTCTGGGCTATTCTGACTGATACACGACTTAGGTCAATTCTAACTCGGAAATCCGAACGTCAATTTAGGTAAAAACAAAGTCGAAATTTGCAATTTTCGTTCTAAGATACGGCTTTCATATTTTAATCCCGAAAATCCATATATCAATTTAGGTAACATGGTTTTTTGAAACAGGGAAACCCCGGAAATTGTCTTAGAACGAAAAGTCCAAAGCCCGACCTCGAACTTTGACCTCCGAGTCTGGTAAAACAAAACACAGCCATACCAAATTGCTCAAAAGCAGAAGCACCTTGTTGTTGACGACGCAATTGCTCTTGAAGACGACGAATTTGTTCATTGAGCTGTTGGATTTGCTGTTGCGCAGCAGCATTAGCATCTGTTGGAATATTAGCATTATTCATCAACGATTTTGCCGCACATTTGCATTGAAAGTCAAAATTTACGGCTAAAATTTTGTTTGTCATTAACAGACGTATTTCGAAACAAACCATTTCCTCCAAAAGCCTGCGACAAGGAAGGACCGCCTCCGAGGCTGTTACCGTATGGGTACTAAAAATTATTTTAATTTCCCAATATATATACAGGAGATTTTTGATTTTAGGTACGGTTTTTAGATGTTTCTTAATAATTCCCATATATGGAAATCAACTTTAAAAAGTAGACAGAGTCAGGTACTCTATATACTTCCAGTTAGAAGGTTATAGATCAATTTTAACAGAATACAGTTCCGAAATTACTGATTACGAAATCAGGTAAGATTACGAAATCCTCGTCGCGCGAAATATAAATCGTCCTCGAAATCGGGATTTTAGGCCGGTTTGATTTCTTGAACTTTCTCAAATTCGCACAGAGATGATTTCGTAACATTATTGATTTTTGATTATTTTTAATTATAAAAATTAATTTTACCAACCTGCATCCTCTGGGCGGTGAAGGGGTCGAGTTGCTCTTCGACTTCCACTTTCTCTTCATTCTCTGCGAAAATAGCCTAAAATCGATAAAATGATTAATTTTTAAAAATAGTAATAAAAGTAAATATTTCGAAATCTACCCCGAAGAGAGTACAGGCCAAGAGGGTAACGGATATAACATGGACCGGACAGCGTCGCATCGTGGTCGTCGGGAATTTGCTGAGCGGCTACTTTCAGAGTCTCCGCAGTCTTGCTTTTTTGAATGCGTTGTGTTCGGTCGCGTTTAATATTTCTCCGTAGATTTCAGCAGACAAATATACCACCAACAATACCGTCGAAATTGGCTTCTGACTTGAAACTGATTCGACCTCATCGTTTTCGGTCATTTTTATAACTATTTTTCCTCAAAGACGAGGTTAACCCACTTTTTTTTTATAAAAATCCTCGTTAAAACTTGTTCATCCTAAAAAAATTCGGCTAAGCTTTTCATTGCTCGGATTGACACGATTTCCCTTCTGATTTGGTAAAAAACTTGATAGTATGATATTTCGAAATTTCGCAATGATTCTGGATTCGCTTAGATTAATAGGCGATGTCCTTGATTATATGGATTTTATTTTTTCCGCGACCGATTTGGCAGGCGCAGAGACGCAGGCTAGCTGTGTCGACGCCCAACAACAGAGACTCCGAGTGCGGTCCGCTGTTGTTGTGCGCACAGAGAATGATGCACTCTGCTGCCAACGTTATCGATCGCTCCTCCAGGGAACATTTGCATCCGCCGCGCGGCCGGATAAATCTCAATCTTGCCTTCGTTCTTATCATCAGAGTCCAAGTACATATCCCCTTCTTCCCAATAATGTCTTTTTCGTTTCAAAAATACAGAGTAATATTGATTATATATGAACGCGGTGTTGGTAACTAATCGATAATTTTGGCGGGAATAATTTCCTGTTAAAAATTGTATTTCGACATACGATTTCGTCATACGGTCTTTGGTCCCTTAACCACAGGCTTATCTCTGTCATTATTTCCAGGCTCACGTCCAATCGCGTGTTTTTAATTTTCCGTATTTTTGGATTTTTACGTAGTTTCCCGGATTTTCGTTGTTTTACATAATTACTATTTTTAGTATTTGTACTCAGCTAAGAACGATTAATTGGTACAATGGCACGTACAAAGCAGACCGCTCGTAAATCTACCGGAGGTAAGGCTCCACGTAAACAACTCGCCACCAAGGCCGCCCGTAAGTCCGCGCCATCCACTGGTGGAGTCAAGAAACCCCATCGTTACCGTCCTGGTACTGTCGCTTTGAGAGAAATCCGTCGTTACCAGAAGTCCACCGAACTCCTCATCCGCAAGCTGCCATTCCAGCGTCTTGTCCGTGAAATTGCTCAGGATTTCAAGACCGATTTGCGTTTCCAATCCGCCGCCATCGGAGCCCTCCAAGAAGCAGCTGAAGCCTACCTCGTCGGTCTCTTCGAAGACACCAACCTCTGTGCGATCCACGCCAAACGCGTCACTATCATGCCCAAGGACATCCAATTGGCCCGTCGTATCCGTGGAGAACGTGCTTAGAGTGATCTCAATGGCATTTTTACCATTATCTTTATTATATTAAAGTACACTGTTTTTTGCCCTTTGTAAGTTTCCATTACTCGACGTAAGTGTGTATAAACTTGATATGGATGAATATTTATCAATTAACAAGCCATACATTAACAATCTCAACAACAACGAATATACCTGCATGGGAGAATGACAACAATACTCATAGTTTCGGAAAGAAAGAGTAGGAAATGCATAGTACTCGTCAGGAATGTCATTCACTCACAGTCGAAGACGTCCCGTCGTCCATGATCGAACTTATTTGTCGTTCTTGACTGTTGATATTTTTCAGCGGATAGTCAGTGCCAAAATACCGGTCCCCGAAGTTGCCAAATCCAGGAATTATTCTGCCCATTTCGTCGACCTCCGGATCCACAGCTGTCGTGATCAGCTTCACCCTCGGAAACGCGTAAGCAAGTCGTTGAAGTCCTTGTTGAGCCATAAGCAGCGAAACAAGAACTATATTCTCCTCCAAAACATCATGATCCAGTAAAATTCTAATCGCCATAGTTGCACAGGAGCCTAAAAACAAAATCAACGTTTTGGGAAGGTAAAAATGATGCAAAATATTGAGTACAAAGTAATGTAAGTCAAACGTTGATATATGAATGTGAAAAAAATCAGAAAAATGAAGGTTAGAAAGGTTTAAAAAGTAAAATTATTAAAGAATATAAAGTAGAACAAAAAATTTAAATGATTTAAATTAAATTTTAAAATTATTGATTTAAAAGAATTTAAGTGATTTAAAATAAAGTAGTTTAAATGACATTAATTAAAAAGAGACTAAATAATTTGAAAATAATTTAAAAATTAACTGACCTGTTGCGACAGTGGCATCCATGAGAAAGACTTTGTGCTTATTTAGGTTCTTTGGCAATCTTAGGAAATACAATTCCGGTACTTGGGTGAGTTCATTCGTTTGGATCAGGATTTTCCCCATTTTGCTGTCCTTGACCACTGATCTAAGAGCGGTTTCTAGGGTTTCCCCTGCTCTCATTATCGCCACTCCACAGACGTCCAAGCTTTTTTTCCTTCCATTGTAACTAAAATCATAAAATAATTTTGAAAATTATATGAATTAAAATATAATATGGAATTTCACATAAAAAGTATAAAATTCTTCCGAAATTTACATAAAAATTATGAAATAACTCTGAAATTTACATAAAAACTATAAAATTATTTCGAAATTTATATGAAAAATATAAAATTATTTCGAAATTTATATGAAATTTAAAAATTACTTCAGAATTTATATGGAAATTATAAAATTATTTCGGAATTTATATGGAAATTATTTCTCAATTTGTCTAAAAATTGTAAAATTATTTCGAAATTGCTTACATTTTTCCATTAGGCTGTTCTACATCGATGTCGATATATGAAGCAAAATTTGTAGCGTTCTCCAGGAGAATACGCATAAGTCTGTCCGAGTAGAATATAAAGTCGTCTCTACAATACGCACACATTAACCAGGTCTTTTACAATAAAAATCACGAAATACACATACCTCGACGTTTCGTGGTCTCTCAGGATCGTGTGCAAACCTCTGACTTGGGGAGTTTGCTTGATGGTGTGGAGCGATGCCGGAGGGGGTAGGTTTGAGTAACAAGCACTGTCGTTCCAGTCCACTTTTTTCGTACTTGCATCATATCCTGGAATTACTTATTTAATTTTAAAAGTAATTTAAACGAAACCTCGCGCTTCCAGCTGCATTTTCACTTGACGGACAATCAGGTCGATGGCGACGGTGTTCTCTCCGCCTCGAGGAATGATCACGTCCGCAACCTTGGACCCTGGGGCGATGTATTGGTCGAAAGCAGGCTTCACGTGACGTAGATACTGTTCCAAAACCCCGTTTATGTCCCTCCCTCGTTCGCTTATGTCCCGATGGAGTCTCCGAGCAAGTCGCGTGTCCGCGTCGGTGTCCACAAAAATCTATAATTGTTCATGATTCATATATTGAAATCCACACTTGTTATTCATATATTAAAACCCACAATCATTCGTTTCTATGCATATATAGTCAAGATAACAAGCCTTTAAATAGGTGGGTTTGATTTTAGGTACGATTTTTAGGAAGTTTTTTTAATGATTTCCATATATCAAAATTACCCTTCAAAGGTGGACAGAGGGTTATATATCTTGTAAATCCTAATTCAGAACTTTCTAGATCACTTTAGAAAAAAATATAACCCTAAAATTATTAATTACGAAATCACTCCCACGCAAAACGAGTATTTTAGGCTATTTTAGTTCCTGAAAAGTTCTGGAAATTCGTATCGAGGTAACTTGACAAAAAAGCTCATATATAATTTTCGCAATACATGATTGATTACGAAATAGTGGAAAAACTACAAAATAATCAATGCAAAAACTGAAATTTTAGGCTACTTTAGTTCCGTCTTGAGAAAATTTTACAAGGCATTTTAGTTACTGTAATAGCAGAATTATGCGAATGACTTACTTTTATGTCCATTAGGTCCACGATTTTGGGGTCGTGGAAAGCCAGGATTCCTTCGAAAATGAGAACGTCGGCTCCGTACATGACCTTCGTGTTTATGTCTCTTTTGTGGGTCGTGAAATCATAGACAGGGACATCCACGGACTTGCCTTCACTTAACCTCTTCAGGGCTTCGTACATCAAGTCGAAATCGAAGGCGTTTGGGGCGTCGAAGTTGTATTCATTGTTGTTGGCCAGCTCGTGTTGGTCCGGATTTAGGACTTTGTAGAAGGAATCCATGGATAGGACTGTTACCCATTGCATTCCTAATCGTTCGATAATACTCTTGGCTACGGTGGTTTTACCGGAAGCAGATCCACCGCAGATCCCGATCAGATAGGGTTTCTTGAGACGCTGGCCGGTGATGTCGTACCACGGGGGTCTACCCTTGGTGTAAACTTCCTAAACGTTATCATTGACAACTGACCGAAATGATTAGGACAGACCATTCCATGGTCCGTCGTCATAAGGTGATCCTCGGATTTGGAAGTGGACAGAGTCCGGGTTCTTCGACAAATATGTCCGGGAGAAGAGCGGGTTTTCAGAGACCCCGTCTTGGTCGGCCCGAGGCTGTCTTCGTGAATTTTAACACGTCGATCGCTCGGAAGGACCCCACTTTTCTCGTTATCGCGATTGCCGTCGGCGATAACACTGGACATGGCCGGCATTCTGAAATTTTCCTACAACATTATGTTTGTTATGGCGACACAGTTCAAAAACAAAAAATACTAGACATTTTCTACACTAAACTATTATAACAAGGAAAAGTATTTCTTTAAATCTTAAACAATTGGAAAAATAAAGATAAAGTGGATTCTACGACAGCCACGCCGATTAGGGAGGCCAAACAATAAAAGTGCTTTCATCATTGCCTCCACACCGACG
The DNA here is from genome assembly GCA_009193035.1 of Halicephalobus mephisto. Classification (NCBI taxonomy): domain Eukaryota; kingdom Metazoa; phylum Nematoda; class Chromadorea; order Rhabditida; family Panagrolaimidae; genus Halicephalobus; species Halicephalobus mephisto. The sequence goes on along the minus strand of SWDT01000038.1, from coordinate 478,447 downwards.
CCCTGACGCGTGTCCTAAACGGAAAAAACTGTTCTCAATGCACCAGACTGCGCACTCCTCCCGAAACATCCAATATTGTCCAAATCTTTTTTAAAGTCTTTTTTTTTAAATATTTTTTTTCTAATTACAAATTAATATCATAATTTAACAATATTATACAAAAAAAAACGAAAAAAATTGAATTAATTTTATATATTTTTAAAAATCTTTAAAAACTTATATTGTCCAAATCTTTTTTTAAATATTTTTTTCTAATTTTAGATTAATATCTTAATTTAACAATATTATACAAATTTTTTTAAAGTTCGGAAAAATCGGATTAATTTCGTATATTTTAAGAAATTTTTGTTTTCACATTGAAACAACGGAAAAAATTTTCTTTCTTGACCATTTATAAAGGGATTTAATTTTTCCATCAATAAATCCAAGTAATAAAGTAGTCAACACGCGATATTTTTCTTGTTACTCGTGGGGACACTTGACTAAGCTTATGAATTAAATTTTTTTCTTTAACAGAAGATTATTTCTCAGGGATTTCATATTTGAAATGTTTAAAACATCTTGTAATTGCAGAAATTAAAAATAAGAATTTTTATCAAATTTTAGGGGGTTTTAAATATTTTCTAGAAGTTTTCGAATTTAGATAAAAGGAAAAATAGAGAGAAACGAAGAGAAAGAGAGAAGAAGGAAAACAGCAGAGAGAGAGCAAAAAAGAGAGAAGGAAAACAGCAGAGAGAGAGAAGAGAGAGAAGGGAAACAGTAGAGAGAGAGAAAAAAAAGAGAAAGAAAAATAGAGAGAGGAAGCAAAAGAGAAAGAAAAAAAGAAAGAGTTGCCAAATTTATCACTTTTTCCACTATCACAAATCTCTCTTCTTTTGCGCGGGAATTCAGAAATTTCAGAAAATAAACAATTATGAAAATAAAAAATTATACTTTTTAATAAAATTATCTCGATACAGATTCCCAGGATTTTCTAAAGACTTCCAAAATATAGATAAAAAACAAAAATAGAGAAATACCAGATTTACCACTTTTCCAACTTTCTCAAATCTCTCTTTGCGCGGGAGTTCAAAAATTTCAAAAATCTTTAAATCGCTTCTCTCAAATAGTGACATTTTGAAAAAACATTTTTTGAATTTCTAGCATTATTGGTCTTTTATTTTTTGTTTAAAAAATTCCGGAATTTTAATTCTTGAAAATTAAAAAAAATTTAAAATTGAGAAATCAATTATTTTCAAAGTTATTAAAAAGATTAAAATTTATTGAAAATTAAAAATTAAGTTTATTGAAAATTAAAAAAATTAAAATTTATCGAAAATTTAAAAAAAATTAAGTTTATTGAAAATTAAAAAAAATTAAGTTTATTGAAAATTAAAAATTAAATTTATTAAAAATAAAAAAAATTAAATTTTTTTATAGTTTAATTTTAAAAAATAAAGAATCTTTGAAATCCGTGTTTTATTTGAATCGTATTTTATCTTCAGATGTTTGATTTTTTGCGGATATAGATAATCTTTTTAAGATATTTTCGGTTTTATAAAAATTGCTGAAATTCAGAGAAAAATCTATGAAAAAACTTAATATTTTTATTTTTAAAAACTTTAAACATTTCTAAAAATAAAAGCAGTGCCATCCACGACGAAGGACAGTCAAAAAAAAGGACTTGTCTGACCGACAAACCAATCTTATCTCGACTGTATGATATTTGTCTTCCATTTCACAAGCTTTATGTCCTTTCTTCCGTTTCTGTATCGGTTTTCTGGTAGTTAAATTAACTTAATATTTCGATAAAGTAAAAAAATTAATTTAAAAAAAAGAATTTCGAAACCAGCGCTAATCAAAGAGAAACAAGTATCAGTGGGGAATATTTATCGATGAGGAGGAAGTATTGCTGGGGAATATTTGTCGATGGGAAGGAAGTATCAATGAGGAGCAATTATCAATGGAGAACAATTGTCACTATGGAGTGTTTGTCAACGAAAAGAAAGTATCAGTGGGGAGTATTTGTCAATGGGGGAAAGTATCACTGGGGAATACTTGTCGATGGGGAGAAAGTATCAGTGGGGAGTATTTATCGATGAGGAGGAAGTATTGGTGAATAGTAAGTATCGCTGGGGAGTATTTGTCGATGGGGAGGAAATATTGGTGAAGAGTAAGTATCACTGGGGAATACTTGTCGATAAGGAGGAACTATTGGTGAAGAGTAAGTATCGCTGAGGAGTATTTGTCGATAGGGAGTAAGTATCGCTGGGGAATATTTGTCGATGGGGAGGAACTGCTATACAGCCCTTATCTCAAAGTTTAAGGAAGAGTCTGGTGTCCAAAGAACTGTCCCGGTTATTTTCCCGATGAACGAAGATCGATCCAAGCTTTAGGGATCAGCACAACCATCTTGAACACAGGGACATGTAAAATTTAATTTGTAAAAATTCAATTTAAAAAATCAAACATTTTGAAATTAAAAAAGTAAATATGTTTTTTAAATTTTGTATTTGTTGGAGGTTGATGGAAAATCCGAGATAAAATAAGAATACATTATCTTTCGAGAGCATCAATCCCAGAAATCCAGGAGGACGCCTCCGGGCTCCATCCCGACGACCCATGCACAAGCCTCCTTTGTCGTGCTGGCTGTAGCACCTGCTTATGGAATGGTTCTTTTATTTTTGAAACGTGGATTTCTAGCGAACATAACCACGTCAATCAGTCTCGTATTTAATATTCAAAAAATTAAAAATTTTATATTTGAAAAAAAAAATATTTTTATGTTTAAAAAATTTTATATTTAAAACAAAATATTTTTTATATTTAAAAAAAATTAAAATTTTTATTTTTAACGAAAATTGGAATTTTTATGTTTAAAAAAATTGGAATTTTTATTTTTAAAGAAAATTGGAATTTTTATGTTTAAAAAAAAATTAAAAATTAATGTTTAAAAGTAAATTTTCAGCCTAAAAATGCTTTTCACTTACAGTTTGTACGTCCTGGCAGTAGCTTGTACTTTTTTGTACTTATATACCGGATCCAAAAGTCCACAAGTCGAAAATGCTCAATTTCTCGGATTTCAAAGAAGTTATTTGACAATTTATCTTTTAGCAGTTGGTTTGTTGATTTTTATTATTTTATAAATTTTTATTGATTATTTTAGCTGGTGATTGGTTACAAGGTCCGCATGTTTACGCTCTGTATCAGTATTATGGAATGTCAAAACACGACATCGAACAGCTCTTCATCGCCGGATTTGGGTCCAGTCTTCTCTTCGGGACATTCATCGGATCTATTGCAGACAAATTGTAGGTTTCAAATTTTCGAAATTAAAAAAATTACTATTCAAAAAAATTATAAATATTTTTTTTTAATTTTTGAATTTTCGCGAAAAAACGAAAAAATCAATAAATTTAGTAACTTTTTTCTTTTTTATTTAAATTTTAAAATAAATTTTGAGACAATTTTATAAAATATTTAATTTTAAAATTTTTTAGTTTTTCAGTTTTTTAATTTTAAAATTTTTTTGTTTTTTAAATTTTTGAATTCCCGCGCAAAGGAAGCGAGAGTTGCAAAAATAGAAAAAATGGTAAATTTGGTAAATTTACCGAGATCGACTCGCTTTGTCCTCTCGCGCTGTTTTTCTTTTTTCTTCTTTTTACCTAAATTTCCGAACTTTTCAGAAAAATTCGAAGATTCGCGTTGAGATAATTTCAAAAGAACTTTTATTTCTAATGTTTTTGAAAATTCTCGTCGAAACAATTCCAAAAAATTTATTTATGATTTTTAAATAGAAATTTTTATCTCAAAAATTTCGTAGAAAATTTAATTTTTACATTTTTTTGAATTTCCGTTAGAATTTTGCAAAAATAGAAAAATTGTGAATCTGATGACTATTATTTTTTAGGATTATTCCGAAAGTGCTAGAAATTCGTGTTAAGAAAATTTTATTTTTATTATATTTTTTGTTTTTAAATTTTTTTATTATATTTTTTTTTATTTTTTATTTTTTACGATATATTTGAATTATTTCAGTGGTCGTAAAGCAAACTGTTTTCTCTATGCTATTCTCTATGGAGGGGCCTGCATCACGAAGCACTTTGCTGATTTCAAAATCCTGATGCTGGGTCGTCTTCTAGGTGGAATCGCCACTTCTATTCTGTTCAGTGCTTTTGAATCATGGCTTGTTTTCGAACATCACAAACGAGGATTCACAGATAACATGTTATCGACGATTTTTTCGCATGCAACTTTGGGAAATTCATTAGTCGCCATATTCTCCGGGATCGTGGCCCAATGTGCGGCGGATCTCTTCGGGTTCGTGGCCCCGTTCGACGTCGCCTTGGCCGTCCTGACCCTGATGTCCGTTCTCCTGATTTTCACTTGGCCTGAGAATTACGGTGATTCCAAAGCTGCAATCCAAGATTCCTTCATCAAAGCTTACCAAACAATCAAAGAAGGTAATTTTAAATTTTAAAATATAAACATAAATTTTTCAGACAAAAATGTCTTCTACCTCGGCGTCGTCCAGAGTCTATTCGAAGGCACAATGTACACCTTCGTCCTGGAATGGACCCCGGCATTGACCGCAGCCGTTGGCGAAAACGCAAGAATTCCTCACGGATATATTTTTGCTTCATTCATGATCGCCGTTATGATGGGATCTTCAATATTCAAACTCCTCTCTAACACTTTTGGAACAGAATCATTCATGCGGTGAGTTTTTATATAATTTTACAACTTTTACGAAATGTTACTTAAAAACTAAAAATTACACAAAAACTATAATTTTTGCATAATTTTAATATTATTTTACATTTTGTATAATTTAATGTGATTTTTATGGTTTTATGTACTTTTTATATAACTTTGTAATTTTATATATGATTTTATGTAATTTCTATGGTTTTAAAATTGTGTAATTTCTATATAATTTTCGTATAATTTTACACACTTTTATGATTTTATATAATTTTTATAATTTATATAGTTTTTGTATAATTTTACACACTTTTATGATTTTATATAATTTTATGTGTAATTTTTATAATTTTAAATTTATATAATTTTCGTATAATTTTACACACTTTTATATATGATTTTATGTGTAATTTTTATGGCTTTAAATTATATAATTTGATGTAATTCTTATATGACTTTTTATATAGCTTTATATGTAATCTTTATAACTTTAAAGTTGTGCAATTATATGGTTTTTTACATAATTTTTATGTTTTCTATAATTTGTCGATTTCAGTATCGTCCTTTTGATCTCAGCTTGTTCTCTAGCTGTTCCGGTCATCTTTCCTTCCAGTGTGATTTCTATTTTCAGTGCTTTCATCGTTTTTGAGATGTGTGTTGGTATATTCTGGCCAGCGATGGGGTATCTCCGAGGAAAATACGTGCCAGAAGAGACTCGTTCAACAACTATGAATTTTTTCCGGATTCCATTGAATATCATCGTTATTGCCATTCTATATCAAAATTTCAGTATGCATGTTATTTTTGAATTTTGTGTTGCTCTGTTGTTCATCGCTGCTTTCTTCCAATTTGCCTTTTATCAGAATAGTAAGCACCAAGGAGCCAGATATGTCGCCATCGAGAACGTCGAAATCCTGGATAATCTCAATGAAAAAGAAAAAGAAATTGTTTGATTGGATTTTTGCCAATATTATTTAAAATATCTACGACAATTTGGGTATAACTACGATGGAAGCGATATTCCGTTAAAACATATTCAAACTGTAAATAAAAAATTAATGATTTTTTGTAATTTCTTGAAAATAACTAAATATGATACAAAATAGGATAAAGTTCAGGGATTTCGACAGTAGGCATCGGGCGATGATGGAGGAAATTTAAAAATTTTAAATCGATATTTTTCTAAAACGGAAGTGGTCCCGGAACGAAAACCCCTACACATCGACCAATTGTCTTACTGTAGTTGTCGAAGAGGATTTTATTTTAGTTACGATGTTATTATTTTCATATATCCTTGATATATCAAATATTTTTAATGTTTTTTTTCACGTGGTCCTAACGCGAAAAATCCAAAACTAATATTATTGAAGTTGACTGTCAAAGTTCGAAATTAAAGTTAAAATTTTTCTCGTTAGGAAAAAGTAAATTTTTTTTATTTCAAAAAATTCACATATCAAGTTCCATCGATCTAGATAAAACAACTTTTTCAAATCGAAAAAAACTACAATTTTTTAACGAGAAAGGTTAAAATTTTAATTTTTAATTTTGATCAACTTCAATCTCGAACTTCGATTCTCAAATTTTCGCGTTGGGACACAACTCCTAGATTTTCATATTTAAAGTTATTTTATATAAATTTTTCCAATCTAGATTTACAAGTTGTTTCTTAATGAGAAAGGTTAAAATTTTAATTCCAAATTCTGACCGTCAACTTCGATTCTCAGATTTTCGCGTTGGGACACAACTCCTAGATTTTCATATTTAAAGTTGTTTTATATAAATTTTTACAATCTAGATTTGTGAGTTGTTTCTTAACGAGAAAGGTTGAAATTTTAATTTCGAATTCTGACCGTCAACTTCGATTTTTAAATTTTCGTGTTGGGACATAACTCCTAGATTTTCATATTTAAAATTATTTTATATAAATTTTTCCAATCTAGATTTATGAGTTGTTTCTTAACGAGAAAGGTTGAAATTTTAATTCCGAATTCTGACCGTCAACTTTGATAATACGGAGTGGAGACGCAGGGGGAGGGGCGATTAGACTCGCGAGCGATGTCTCCGCGTGCCAGTTGCGTCCACAAAGGAACCGAAAACGGTTGATTAATTTTTGGCAGTACCTCAATTTTCGAATTTTCTTATTTTTTACATTTATTAAGTATTAAAAATATTTTTATGGATTTCAAAATATAAATTTTTGAATTAAATAATGTCAAAATGAACCAAAAATATTCAATAATTTTTGTTTTATTTTTATTTTTTGATTATTCTGTCGAAAAATCAACATGCCCGAGGCAATGTGCCTGTGCTCTGCTTACGGTAGTCTGTACCGGCCAATCCTTGGATTCAATCCCGAAGAATATTCCTTCAGGCACAATCAGACTGTAAGTCTACAGTATTAAAAAAATATTTTCTAAAAATTTATTTTTCTCTAAAAATTTATTTTTTTAAAAATCTATTTTTCATAAAATTTATCTTTTTTTTAAAATTTATTTTTCTTAAAATTTATTTTTTTAAAAATTTTATTTTAAAAAAAAATTTTTTTTTTAAATTTTATTTTTTTTAAAAAGTTTTATTTTTTTAAAATTTTAGTGATCTTCAACAAAATAAAATTTTACAAATCACGAGAAATGATTTCGTTAATTTGACATCTTTGAAATATTTGTAAGTTTTTTTTAAATTATTTTTTTTATGAATTTTTCAATTATAGAGACTTGAGCAATAACGGTCTGGAGAAAATTGAAGAAGATGCATTTGCGGATTTGATTAATCTCGAGCGAATTCGCTTGAATAAAAACAAACTTCGAAATTTGCCCGAGAATCTTTTTCATCGAATGGAACGTCTTCATCGTTTGTAAGTTTTTATTTAAATTAAAATTTTTATTTTTATTTAAATTAAAATTTTTATTTTTATTTAAATTAAAATTTTTATTTTTATTTTTATTAAAATTTTTATTTTTATTTTTATTAAAATTTTTATTTATATTTAAATTAGAAGTTTTATTTTTAAGTTTTTATTAAATCAAAATTGTTAACTTTTTATTTTTATTTTTATTTAAATTAAAATTTTTATTTTAAGTTTTTATTCAAAATTTTATTTTTATTTTTATTTAGATTTCAGTTTTTATTTGAATTAAAATTTTGCTTTTATTTGTTTTTATTTAAATTTCCATTTAATTCATAGTTATCTGAAATTCTCGATTCAGAATCTGAGGACAAGTGTGTCGAAGTCCACTTAGTATCCTCGAGAATGGCCGACATGTCCTTTTCCATTGTGGTCTTTCATGTTTTGTCCTTTTCAAAATGTTTCTCATTTTCATTATGGACTTTGGGATTGATCGAAAATTGTATTTTTGATTATTTTTTAATTTCAAAAACTTGCCTGAAGGACTTTGTACAAATTTAGGACTATTATAAACAAATCTTTTTTCGACCGATGAACAAATTTTCAAAAATAAACTGTTCCAAATTAGACCACCATGCCGAATACAGCGAAAGTTCACGGTTGTGCAGAACTGTCATAAAAGACAAAACGGACCAATTTGCGAACATTTTATTGCCTTTCCCATGCATTTCAGAAGGGATAAGTTGAGATTGTCTTATATCACAGAAACTACTTTCGATGTCTCGATCGGGTCCGTATTTGTTGTCCTATTTCGTAAGGGTAGTTTATTTTTCGTTTTTGGATTAGTTTTTTAGCAACTGCATCAGCTCAACATTACAATTTAAAAAGTCAGAAAATCAAAAACTTATTTAAAAATTTAAAAAAATCAAAATTTATTTAAAAAGTTAAAAAAATCAAAACTTATTTAAAAATTTTTAAAAAATGAGAAAATTAAAACTTATCAGAAAATTTTTAAAAAATAAAAAATCAAAAACTTGTTTAAAAATTTAAAAAATTTTATCAAAAAATAAAAAAATCAAAATTTATTTAAAAATTAAATTATTTTTGCAAAAATAAAAAACTAAATATCTTGTAATTTATTTTTTAAATTAATAAAGTGACAATTTTGATTAATTTTAAAAATAAAAAATTTCGAAATTAATACAAATTAAGGAAAATCCTAAAAAATTAAATATCTTATAACTTATTTTAAATTTTAAAATTTTTTAAAAAATTTTTTTATGAAAATGTCGATAAAAAATATTTTTTAATCATTGTAAATCTGGGGATAAATACCCCAAAGGAGGACCTATTGTACAGCTGTCTTTTACCATGGAGACCATTTTTTTGATTTCTCGATCGATTGTATGACATTTCTCCCTATTTCGCAATATTTATCTTATTTCATTTTCGTATTAATTTTTTTGTAACTGAATTAATATCTCAGTCAAGTAAAAAAATTAATTTAAAAATAATTCCGAAATCAGTGAGAATTGAAAATGAGGAAAGTGGAAAACAACTATCGATGGGGGTAATCGTTACTAAGGGGTAACTACCACTACACACAAAATAGCGTAACTTTTGGCCCTGTAAAAATTGCGAAATGTAACATAATCGTCTAATTTTTCATGAATATTTCGTATTTGTAACGAAAAGTAAAACATAATAGTGACGATTTTCACTTGTTACTGTGCCAAAAATTACGCTTTTTTGTGTAGGGAGTAACCATCGCTGAGAAGTAACTGTCATTAGGGAGTAACTGTTACCAAGAAGTAATTGTGATTAGGAAGTAACTGTCGCTGGGGAGTAAGTGTTACTAAGAAGTAATTGTCACTAGGGAGTAACTGTCGCTGGGGAGTAACTGTCGTACAGTCGTCTCGATCAAGAAAGGACTCGGCGCCAAATTGCGAAAACGACATAGTTCCACTTGCTCGATCAAGCGTTTCTGGTTTGTTTTCACAGTATAAAATTCTGGATTCATTGATTTTATTGGATCTTAGAGTTGCAACTACGATCCTATTTCATCTATGAAATGACTTTAGACAAGATAATTGAGTCGGAAAAATCTTGGGATCAAAGCGGAACACCTGTAACTCGAAGGGGCTTGCTGTGTCAGTCTCCCAAAGCAATTGTGGCAAAAGTGGTTGAATGGAAGAAATAGATTAGACATCTATTTGATGCATTTGCTAAGAACACAGTTGTTCCAATATATCTTCTTAGGAAAACATAACGACAAGTCGTCGCGGGAAAGTGAAAAAGTTCGACTTTTGAACTACTCCGAAAATTATTGAAGACCACCGGACATTTTTGATTGACCATTGTCAATCAAATTTTGAACATATTCAACAAATTTGTCAGTAATCTATAATTTTGAGTATAGGTTATGTAAAAAATGGAAAATCAGAGGAAATTCTTTGATTTTTCAGATTTATTATTTCATTCAAGAAATCGGCGATATAAGTTGATTTGCAAAGGATTCGAGGGTTTAGCAAATGTTAGGGGTTCAGTCTCAAAGGATGAGAAAACAAAATGCAAGAAAGTATCAGATTCTGAAACTTCATTTAAAATTCAAAATCATTTGACTCATTATTGAATTTAAAAGATTTCATGGTTTCTGTTTGTAGTGCAGTGGCTAGGATTCTTGTCTGTCATTCACGAGACTCAGGTTCGATTCCCGGACAGTCGCAAAAAACACACTTCCTATTCTCCTCTACAGTAGGATAAATGAGTTACACTCAAATCTCGAGACTTTTTAAGTGATCGAGTTTTTTGCAAACTTAAATGACATGCCGGCCGTAGTTTTAGTATTGCTTAATTGTAGGGAATAGATGGGGATTTGGTATATCCACGGCATACATCATTACCAGCTTAGGGACAAACAGAAAAAGTAAAAAATCGGCATCCGATCGTTAATGCGTTAATTGTCTTGGATCTTCTGCCGAAAAGAGATAATGGAGATTTTTCCAGGGACCTGAGCGAGAACCAACTTGAAATCCTCACTAATGGACACATTGTTGGACCTTCGTTAATGAGGAATCTCCAACTGGATAAAAACAAACTTACTTGGTGAGTTCTTCAAAAATAAATAGATTTCAAAAAAATAAAAAAATTTAAAAAAAAATGCATAAATTTAGAAATTTTAAAAAATATATAAATTTGAAAATTTAAAAAATATATAAATTCAAAGATTTTTAAAAATGTATAAATTTGAAAATTTTAAAAATTAATTACAGTATTGAGATGGATGTGATCAAGGAATGGACATCGTTGGAGATCTTCACACTGAACAGTAACCGGCTGACGACGTTGGATGAACTGAATCCACTTCCGAATTTGAGAATTTTGTAAATATTAATTTTTTGGAAATTAATCAAAAATATTTTCAGTCGGATTTTCGACAATCCTTGGCTTTGTGATTGTCGATTAAGATGGATTTCGCAAATCTTCAATTCGACTACCGTAATAAACGCCAAATGTCATCGACCGATGATGCTTCAAGGACGGAATCTGATTCAGATAAACCAAAACGAAATGAAATGCAGTGGAATCGAAAAAAGAAGTGCCGGAGGATGTGCGGATAAAAAACGATGTCCGGCAGAATGTGCTTGTACAGCCACTATTGTCGATTGTCATGATCGAAGTTTGGCCGAAATTCCGACAAATCTGCCGAATGGGATTGAGGAAATCCGATTGAACGGAAACAGAATCACTTCTATCCCGAGTAAAGCATTTCATAATTTACAAAAATTAAGAACACTGTAAGTTTTAATTTTTTAAATTTATTACACAACAGTTGGTCCTCTATTTCGTAAGACTTATTTCATTTTTTAAAATTTCTGTCCAGTTCTAAGGTCTATAAAGAAATCGACGTCGAAATCAAAATTATATCTGCAGGTTGCATGCAATATTTCAGTAGATATTAATGTCGAAATCGAAATTATATCTGCAGGTTGCTTGCAATATTTCAGTAAATATTAATGTCGAAATCAAAATTATATCTGCAGGTTGCATGCAATATTTCAGTAGATATTAATGTTGAAATCAGATCTGCAGGTTGCATGCAATATTTCAGCAAAAAGATCAATATTTTTGTATTCACATTTATGACAACTTCAAAATTATATCTGCAATTTGCTTGCAATATTGTGATAGACTTGATGACATTTATCTTAACATAAATGAAAATTACGAAATAAAAATAAAGTCTGCAGTTTGCTTGCAACATTAGGACAAGTCGAAATTAAACTACTGTACAAAAATTCAATTTAACTTTGATATCGATTATTTTATAGATTTCAAAACAACTTTACCTAAATTAAACTAACATAAATTTTAAAAAAACTAATTTAAAAAAAAATAATTTTTAAAAAAAACTAATTTAAAAAAATTCCAATCCAGTACGAGTAGAAGAGGAACAGCTGTTGTGCGACTTCTTAGTCGTTACAGTACACTTTAGGGACCTGTCTCGGAATCAAATTAACGAAATAGCTCCAGATGCTTTTGAAGGATTATCCATGCTTCAACATTTGCATCTGTTTCATAACAATATTTCCCATCTGGAATACAGTACCTTCCACGGGTTGACGGAACTCGAGATGCTGATGTTGAACGCGAACAACCTCGGATGTCTTCCGAAGGACCTTTTTAGAGACCTACGGAAACTTCATATGTTATCCATCTACAAAAACAAAATCCAAAGCATCGAAAACGGGACTTTTGATCCTTTGGATTCCGTCAAAGCTGTTCATCTTTCTGAAAATCCCTACATTTGCGATTGTAATCTCGCTTGGCTTGCGAATTTTCTTCGAGAAAAAAAATTATTAGATACATCTGGAGTAAAATGTGTTTTTCCACGTCGAATGTCAGGAATACTGTTGGCTTCTGCAGATTCTGAAAAATTTAAATGCAAAGGATCAGAATATCTGACAACCAAAAATTCAGGACGATGTTTGATCGATCATCCTTGTCCTTCAGAATGCGTCTGTTTCGGAACCGTCGTCGACTGCAGTAATCGCGGATTTTTTTCGATTCCGGAAAAATTACCTAAATTTACTTCTACATTGTTACTCAACAAAAACAACCTCAAAGTTATTTCTGGCTACAGTATCCAGAAAGCTGTAAATTTAGAAAAAATGTAAAAATTTACTTATAAAATTTTAATAAATATAAATTTCAGCGATTTGAGCGAAAATAACATTACTGAAATCGAAAAAGATACTTTTCGAGGTTTATCTTCTCTGAAAGAACTGTAGGTTTATTTTTAAATAAAAAATAATTTTTAAATTCTTAATTTTGAATAAAAAATAATTTTTAAATAAAATATAATTTTTTGATTTTTTTTCTAATTTAATTATTTCGAAATAAAATTTAATGCTTTAAAAAAATTCTCATTTTTAATTTTGAGATTAAAAAAATTGATTAATTTAAAAATTTTTAAAAAATTGATTAATTTGAAAATTTTTAAAAATAGAATTCTTAAATTTTGAAATTTTTTAAAATAAAATTCTTAAATTTCGAAATTTTTAAAAATGAATTTTAAAAAAATTGATTAATTTGAAAATTTTTTAAAATAAAATTCTTAAATTTAAAAATTTTTAAAGATGAATTTTAAAAAAATTGATTAATTTGAAAATTTTTAAAAATGAATTTTAAAAAAATTGATTAATTTTTATTTTTAGAGTTTTGAACGACAACCAGTTGACGAAGTTCGATCCTCGTTTGGCCGGAATCAATTCTTCGAAAATCGAAAGACTTCATCTGAACAACAATCTGCTCGAATGCATTGCGGAAGATATACTTAATCCGTTGACAAATTTAACTTTGTTATCTCTTTCCGGAAACCCCCTGAAGGCATTTGAACAAGGATCTTTGAAATCTTTGTCTTCTTTGAGAAGTCTGTATCTGGCCAAAAACCACCTCATCTGTAATTGCGGACTTTTCGAAGGACTGAAATCACTGTCTTCAACTACCCAAATTCTGGATTCGCCGTACTGTGCCGATTCTGATGGAAAAGAACATCTAGTTACAGTATACTTGAAAAAAGCCGAAAAAACCTGTCTAAAAACGAAAAATAAAAAAATTTGCACATTTGACGGCAGCTACTGTCCTCCAGAATGCGAGTGCGTCGGGACCGTCGTCAGATGCTCGAATGCTGGTCTCTCGGAAGTCCCCAAAAATCTCCCAGCAACAACCACAGAACTCTATTTGACGAACAACGAAATCTCAGAAGTAAATCCAGACGACTTCAGAAGACTGACCAAACTGGTCAGATTGTGAGTTTTATTGTTAAAAAACTTTTTTCAACAAAGTACTGTAGTTTTGTAATTTTTATATTTAATAATAACTTCATATATTGGAATTAATCCCAGAGGATGGATATGGGCTCAGACACCCCGTGTACCCTAATCCAGGGGTCTCTAGATCTGTCCGAGAAAAATATAATTCGAAAAATTAATTTCGAAATTGTCTAAAATTACGAAATAACATTCACAAAAAATCTGAATTTTAATTTATTTTAATTTCCTAAAAACTTCCAAAAATTCTCGTCGGGACCATTTTGCAAAAATTGCATATGATTTTTATAATATAATTAATTTCGAAATTGTTCTTACACAAAATCAAAATTTTAATTTATTTTAAATTTCGAAAATTTTCAAAAATTCTCATCAGGACCACTTTGTAAAAAAATTCAAATATGATTAATTTCGAAATCATCTAAGATTACAAAATACCGAAAACCGAAATTACCACTTTGACTACTGTAGATTCTGAAAATTTTTAAAAATTCCCGTCGGGACCATTTTGTAGAAAATTAATTTTTAATTTTTATAATACAAAATTAATTACGAAATAATAAAAACCAAAATTATGGATTACTGTAGATCCTGAAAATTTCCAAAAATTCCCGTCGAGACCATTTTGTAGGAAATTAATTTTTAATTTTTATAATACAAAATTAATTACGAAATAATAAAAACCAAAATTATGGATTACTGTAGATTCTGAAAATTTTTAAAAATTCCCGTCGGGACCATTTTGTAGAAAATTAATTTTTGTGATAATTTTGTAATTTTCAGAGACTTGTCGAAAAATAACCTTCGAATTTTGAATGACTTTGTTTTTTCAAAGTTACAGAAACTCGAAATTTTAATTTTGGCTTTTAATAAACTCCAATGCCTCGGGGACTATTCCTTCTCTGGATTGAACAGTCTCCGGATTCTGTCTCTTCACGGAAATAATTTATCTCAACTCACGGAATTAACGTTTTCGAATTTGACGAAGAATCTGCAGCAAATCGCGGCTTTGAATAATCCGTTTTTCTGCGATTGTCAATTGGCCTGGTTTCATCGATGGATCAGAGACAACTATGTAGAATCAGGATTGTCCAAATGCAGTGGACCAACATCCATGACAGGCCAAGTGATTCTGACAGCTCCATCATCGTCATTTGTCTGTAACGGACAAAATTCCGTCCCGCATGACGTCCTGGCCAAATGTAACCCTTGTCTGGATTCCCCTTGTCAAAACGGCGGTATTTGTAAAAAAGGAACTAACAAATCCTACGAATGCAAATGTGATCCATTCTACTACGGTGAGCACTGCGAACGTCCAATTGATGCCTGTTACGGTAATCCTTGTGCCAACGATGGCCAATGTCACGTGGTTGAAGAAGGACGATTCAAATGTTCTTGTAAAAAAGGTCTGTTGAATTTCAAAAAAATTACAGTAATTCCATGCGTTTCCAAGAACGGAAATTACAGTAATTATTTAGGTTTCTAAAAACAGAAATTACTGTAGTTATTTAAATTCATTTTTAAAGACAAAAATTACTGTAATTTTTTAGCATTAATTTCACAAATATGGATTACTATATTTTTAGGATTAATTTTAAAAATGTGAATTACTATAATTATTCAAATTTATTTTTAAAGACAAAAATTACTGTAGTTTTTTAGGATTAATTTCAAAAATATGAATTACTGTAGTTTTTTAGGATTAATTTTAAAAATATAAATTACTGTAGTTTTTTAGGACTAATTTTAAAAATATGAATTACTGTAGTTTTTTAAGATTAGTTTTAAAAATATGAATTACTGTAGTTTTTTAGGATTAATTTCAAAAATATAAATTACTGTAGTTTTTTAGGATTTGTCGGAGGTCATTGTGAAATCAACATTGATGACTGTGTTGCTCACAAGTGCAAAAACGGAGGTACTTGTGTGGATGAAGTTAACGATTACCATTGTCTTTGTCCTTCGAATTATGCAGGAAAGTACTGTGAAGACAAAATTGAAGTCTGTTCTTCCTACTTTAACCCCTGTAAGAACGGGGCCAGCTGCGAGCCCTTAGGCAACAGCTCTTACAAATGTCATTGTACTCCTAACTTCACTGGACAAAATTGTTCTTCTCAAATCGACAACTGTCTGCCGAATTCCTGCAACAACAACGGAATCTGCAAAAGTACGAAGAACGGATTTACTTGCGAATGTGCCGCAGGGTTCGTGGGGGAGTTCTGTGAAACCCCCCTACTGCCCTCAATGATGTACTACCGATCTGAAGTCACGTGCAACAGCGACAATTGCGTCCATGTACGTTATACTTTTTCAATTTTAAAAAAAATTTTTAACTTTATTCAATTTTTAAAAATATTTTCAATTTTATTCAATTTTATTCAATTTTTAAAAATATTTTCAATTTTATTTAATTTTTAGAAAAATTTTTATTTTTAAAATTTTTTATTTTTAATTATGCAATTTCAGGGAACTTGTGTCCGTTCGAATGAGGACGAACCCCGATGTGAGTGCCACTTCGGGTACTCGGGGGACCAATGTTCGATTCAGAACACAATAGGGTTCGAAGAAGACGGAGCTCATGTGTCTATCGCAAGTTCTGAGAAAAATAGCTCTTCTAGCATTGAGAGTCTCAGTTTCACATTACGGACGACTTTTTCGTATGTTTGTTTACTTTTTGAAAATTAAGAAAAATGAAATTCCAGATCAGGAATCTTGTTCTATTTTGGGGACGAGACGCAATTTGTTTCTTCAGAGCTCTACGATGGAAGAATTCGAATTGCGCTATCTATTGGACGCAATGATCCGTCTCTCATGTATAGCTACTACAAACGTGCGTAATTTAAACTTTCTTTAAATTTTACTTTTTTGGGGATATCGGGGTTTTTTGTGGTGCAGTGGTCAACACGACCGACTGTCGCTCGCGAGACCCAGGTTCGGTTCCCGGTGCGAAACAAGCGTAGGAGAGAAAGGACTTTTTTAATTGGGGTTTTTAGTGAACAATGGACAAGCCCATAATATAAGAATCGAGATGAAAGATAATCAATTAACTTTATTTTTCGATGACAAATTGCCTCAGACACTTGTCAACAAGGGCAGGACCAAGAAAATGGAGATAAAATCGAAACAACTGATCTACATCGGCGGTTTGCCTGAGGGAAAATTAAAAACAGCCCTCCAGTCCTACAGGATTGTAAACAATAAAAGTTTTTCTGGTTGTATATCGAATTTAAAAATATCCGGATTCGACATAGATTTCAACGAAGAAGGCACCGTAATCAAGCACAAGACCGTGTCTGGCTGCGGAAGATCCGTCGACCTCTGTAATGACGTCACTTGCGGAGGAGCAGGGAAGTGCGTTGAGAACTCCACAGTACCCCAAGGATACGAATGTCGGTGCAACGTCAGCTACACAGGAAAAAACTGCGAAAAACGGATCCCTACGTGCAACAAAGTAAAATTCAGAGAACATTATCAAGAAAGCGGTTGTCGATCTCTAGAGCCAATAAAAAACGCAATTTGTGTCGGATGGTGTGGAGATGAAAAACTTCCATTCATCAGAAATCCAGATGGATCTGCCACAGGAAAAAATTGCTGTTGCAAAGCTGTAAAAATAAGACAAAAAAAAGTCCGAATGTCGTGTCCAGATGGCTCCAGAAGGACAACTCTCGTCCAAATCGTTCGAAAATGCCAGTGTTCCATGTGTTCTACATAAATCTCCATATATACTGTAAAATAAAAGTACAATTTAATCCCGTGGAATTTATTAAAAGCATTACTTGGAACACACACCTAAACCCTATAAAATCCACTCGAAAAATACAGTATGAATATAATTTTAAAATCATCAGTCGAAATCAGATATACTGTACAGTAATGAAAAAGTACTGCAAATTATTAAAATCTTTTTAAAATTTACAATTTAAGTAACTAGAGATTACTGTATTTTTTAAGTTCCAAAAGTTACAAAAAAAATATAATTTAAAAAAATTAAAAATTATCGAATTTTGAAAAAAAAATTTTTTTGTGATTTCTGAAGTAGAGGATATACGGTAATCTCTAATAACTTGGACTATTTTAAATAAGATCTAGAACTTGAATTATTAAAGATTACCGTATACCGTATCTTTCAGAAGTTACAAAAAAAATATAATTTAAAAAATTAAAAATTATCGAATTTTGAAAAAAAAAAATTTTTTTTTGTGATTTCTGAAGTAGAGGATATACGGTAATCTCTAATAATTTCGATTCCAGATTTTCTTGAAAATGGTCTAAGTTATTAGAAATTACTGTATACCGTATTTTTCAGAAGTATCAACAAAAAATAATTTTTTTCTTCAAAAAAACCGTGTTTTTTGTTGTAATTCCTGAATCATACAGTAATCTCCAGAACTTAAATGACGGATCTCATGAAGACGACTCCAACGACCTACAGTACTTTTCCATTACGGTAAAATAAACCAAATTGTACCTAATAATTCTAAAATCACAAATGATACTGTAGAGCCTACAACTTTTGGAAGGCCTGTGTGTTTCTCAGGCAACGCAGAAGTCCCGTTTTTACTTTTTCGAATGTCCTTTGGCGACGAGGAAGAAAGCCACTCCGTCTTGAGGCAAGCTGTACCTGAAATTTCCCTTGTTTATATTTATGTAATCTCCACGAGGGTACTTGTGGAGGGAGGCCATGTCCATGTGCTCTTCCGCGAAGCATTCCTCGATGAACTCCTCACTGAGATTAAGCAGACTAAAGAGCTTTGAATTTCCGACTTGCGAAAGGCCCGAATTGTAAATGACGTCATCGATGACGGATCCGAGAACCAAGTAACCTCCAGGTCTGAGCAAAGAAACCTGAAACAATTAGTGTAAAAAATCAAAAAAATGTCAGTTGTTTTTTTTGTTTTTAAAAAATAGAATTTATTCAAAATCAAGTGGCTCTTACCATGTTCTTGAGAGAAGAAATATATTCTTCGTGAGTGGAACAAGCGGATTCCAGACAGAAAACAGACACAACAATGTCGAACTGTTTGTCTTTGGGTTCGGGGTCCTTGGGGTCCAGGACAAGGACGGCGTCGGTGTGGACGTCCGCCTTGTAGATCCCTCCGTTTTCGACGACTTTTCGAGCTTCTTCTTCGATGTCGTTTATTTCTTTTTCATTTTTCAGATGACTGCCTTCGGTTCTTAAATTTTTAAAAACACATTTTAAATGAAAAATTTTACAAATTTGTTTTAAATAAAAAATTTCATAAAATTTTTGATTTTCGATAATTTTAAAATTTTCGAAGATTTTGAAAAATTTCAAAAATCAGCATCAAATTTTTTAAGATTTTTTAATTTTTTTGAAATTCTGAAAAGATTCAAAAATTTACATAAAGTTCTGGAAAAATTCAGGAAGCTTACATGAGATTCTAAAAGATTCCAAAAATCTACCCAGAATTCTGAAAAAATTAAAAATCTTTTTCACAAAATTTCGGATTTTTGGAAATCCTAAAAATCAACATAAAATTTTACAATTTTTTTAAACTTTTCGAAAAATTTCAAAATTTTTTAGTTTTTATAAAATTTTATAACTTTTCAGAAAATTTCAGAGTTTCTTAGTTTTTATAAAATTGTACAATTTTTTACAAAGTTCAGAATTTTTTAAAATTTTCAAAAAATTTCCATAAAATTTCAAAATTTTTAAAACTTTTCAAAAAATTTCAGAATTTTTTAGTTTTTTATAAAATTTCAAAATTTTTAAAACTTTTTAAAAAATTTCAGAATTTTCTAAAATATCCCATTTAAAAAACCCGAAATCCAACCTGGCGATCACTTTTATAGCTTTTTCCCAACTGAAAGGTGTACGAGCATAAAGCCAATCCTCCAACATCGTCAAGCTCTTATCGACAAAATCCGTAAGATAAACTCGTTTAACTATGTTTCTGAAGCTGATAGCAGAGTATACGGTAGGTCCAGCGCCGACGTCAATAAGACTGACCCGTTTGTCTTCTGGCAATTTCTGGCGAATAATATGAGCGAACATAGGAAGCGAAAACAACGACAAACGAGTTCCATCATCCAAAGCTTTACTACAAAAAATAAAAAATAAAAAATAAAAATTAAGCCTAAAATTACCTGCTGTAATAAAACTGAAGATAAGCTTCAGGATCAAATTCTTCTTCATAATCTTCCGGATGAAAAATTTTTTTCTTCTCAACAGAAGCCATTGAAGAAATGAAACAGACCCGTTTGAGCCTAAAATTACAAAAATATCGGTAATTAATAAACCAACTAAGCCTAAAATTATAAAAATATCAATAATTAATAAGTCAACTAAGCCTAAAATTATAAAAATATCAATAACCGATGAATCAACTATCAACTAAGCCTAAAATTATAAAAATATCAACAACTAATGAATCAACTAAGCCTAAAATTATAAAAATATGAATAACTAATAAGCCAACTATCAACTAAGCCTAAAATCACAAAAGTATCGGTAACCGATAAGCCAGCAAGTTCCCTCTTTCAAGACTGTTAGTACTTCTCCACGATATTGACCGACCGACTGGCTCAAGCCTCGTCGTGCTAACTAGGTGTTCTACGACAATTGTTGGGGAGACAGAACTTTGCACTTGCATCTTGGCGGAACAATGCTAGTCTGCTAGAGGGGAAGTCGCGGAAAGTTAAGCCGTCATATCCAGACAAGAAAAGTATGCGTCTACTGCGTGGGCTTTCGATCAGAGATCCCCGGTTTCCAATTAAAAAACCACTATCTCAAAAACGATCTTCCAAATTTCGATCCGATCTAAGAATTGATATATCTATTATGACCTATATCCTTGACCGAATGCGGCCGACTCTTTGAGTGACATTTGTCATTTCTCGGATTTCTTTCCGTCTGAAAATCCATCCCTTGGACCAAGGATCACTTGTAGCACTAATGAGAAGGTTTTTTTGTAACCGACGGGAATCGAACTCGGGCCTCACAAACAGCGGCCATGGATACTAACCACTGCACTACCAGGAAAACTGGGGAGTTCCCTCCAACACATATAAACCCATTCTTTAACAAATCTACACAAAACCCAAATTGTACTTGTACAGTTAATTTTAAAAATAATATATATGGAAAAATTTAATTGAATTGAAATTTTTATTCGTTGGAAAATCGAACAGGCGTTATTCGTTGGGGAAGAGTGAAAATAGCAATCGATTTCCTAACACTTTAGGAAACGACTCAGTGACCACAAGCAACCTGGTGTCAGCAATATGGGAACTTTGATCCTGCAAACTCAGCTCCTTCGGATCAATAATTACGCCGACGGGACAGTGAGGATGCTCTCGCTCGCTCGCGATGAATGTTACAATTTGCGCGCGATTCGCTTTGACCATTACGATTTATCTGAATTTTTGAATCTTCTTTGTTTTTAGATTTCGATGGAAATATAAGCTAATCCATTATCAACTATGACGACGGGAGTGTTGCCATTCGTACGGGGGATTGATTTTTCCCGTAATGATTTCTCGGTAATTTAATTAATTCATATAAAAATTAGTGATTTTTTTAGGGTAGTAGATTTCCTCATGAATTGGAGCAGATGACGCAGATGACATGGCTGAAGTTGAATCGAGCTCAGTTGGAACGGGTCCCGGATGAGTTGTCCAGGCTGACGAATCTGGAGCACCTCCAGATGGCGAGGAACAAACTGGCTAACGTTCATGGAGAACTTTCTGATTTGCCTCATTTGAGATCAGTCATAGTCAGGAATAACCAAGTGAGTGATTAATTCCCACATATGTTCGATTTCTGACTTTTTTTATATATGGAACTTCTAGATAAAGACTTCTGGGATTCCGACGGACATTTTCCGGATGAAGGACCTCACTATCATCGACTTCAGCCACAATTCCCTGAGAGACGTCCCGGCTAACCTCGAGTACGCCAAGTGCACGATCGTTCTGAATCTCAGCCACAACAACATCGAAAATATCCCCAACCAAGTGTTCTCGAATCTCGTGGATCTGATTTTTCTGGATTTGAGCAACAACAAACTCGACACTTTACAGCCTCAAATCCGTCGTTTAGTGAATCTCCAGGTTTTGAAGTTGTCCAATAATCCGTTATCTCACTTCCAGCTTAAATTAACCCCGAGGTAGAGGATCGTTTGGGAATTTTTAATACGGATTTTTTCAGCATGAAGACATTGAGAGTTTTGACTTTGAGGAACACTCATCGGAATTTTAACAATTTGCCGCCCATTTGGGAAGATTTGGAAAATCTAGAAGTTAGTTTTTGTTTTTTTACATAAAAAAGTGCTTTTTTAGGAAATCGATCTGGCAGAAAATGAATTAACATCGTTTCCGACAAACTTGCATCAATTGAAGAACCTCAAAAAGTTGGATTTAAGCCAAAACAAGATATCGAAAATTGAATTTCCCGAGGGATCATTCGAGCATCTACGAACAATCAATCTCACAGACAATAATTTAACTGCTCTTCCGGACGGCATTGGTCGATGTTTGAAAATCCAAAAAATTTACGCGAGTTACAATAAACTCGTATTTGCAGGTTAGTTATTTAAAAATTAATGAAATATGGATTGACAGAAACCACTTTTTTGAAACAATTTTTTCGGATTTTTTCTAATATTTTTTCTAATATTTTTACGTGTATTTTAGGTCTTCCTAGCGGTATTGGGAAGTTTATCCATTTAGAAGTTCTCTATCTTTCTCACAATGAACTAGAACTAATACCTGAAGGAATTAGTCGCTGTGTGAAGCTGAAGAAACTGAAACTAGATAACAACAAACTCATTACTTTGCCAGACGGGATTCATCTGCTGCCAGATCTGAAAGAAATGGACCTTCAAAAGTAGGTTTTTTATATAATTGATATGTAATTTTAATATCTCGATATACGACTTTTATATATCAATGTATAGTTATTACATGCTGATATAATTTTTGTATACATTGATATATGATTTTTATATATTAATGTGCAATTTCTGTATATATTGATATTTAATTTGTATATATTGATGTATAACTTTTGTATATATCGATATGTGATTTCCATATGTTAGTGTATGGTTTTCATATACCGACATGAGATTTTTATATAATTTCTGCATATTAATATGCAATTTTCATATATCGATATATAATTTTTGTATATATTGATATATAATTTTTGTATATATCGATATATGATTTCTGTTTATTTCTGTTTAATTTTCACATCTTGATGTATGATTTCTATTTACCTTTAATTTTATATAATCAATGCTTTTAGTAATCCTGATATGGTGATGCCTCCTAAACCGATTGATAAGCAAAAAGCACTAGCATTCTACAACATTGATTTTTCCCTTAGTCATCAGGTATAATTGTGGTGTGTATATATGCTTATATATTATTTTAGATGCAAGTTGCGGGTCAGAGTCCCCATTCATCAGCGAGTTCTGTTCAAGGAAGTAGTTCAAAGGACGCTGTTCAAAGAAAAAAAGACTTTATTCGTCGAAGAAGACATCAAGCTGATCAAGATAGTGCATCTAAGGTAATTCAAGGAATGTCTAGAGTTGCCCAACTTGGTCATAGTTCTGTTCATGAAGAGGAATTACCACAAGTTAAATCATCAATGGGTTGGAAGGTTTGTATCTTGAAAAAAGTTAAATATTAATTTTAATTTTAGGAAAAAATGGAAAAAACAAAACCAAAATTAGATTATTCAGTTTTTTTCGATGAAGATGTAGGTGAATGTGAAGGACTATGGGTATGGGAAATTGAAAATTTTAATCCTGTACTTGTTGATGAAGAATATCAAGATAATTTTTACGAAGGTGATTGTTATTTAATTTTAAAAACAATTAAAGAAACAAGTGGAAATTTTTCTCATCAAATATATTATTGGATTGGTGAAAAAACGACACTTGATAAAGGCATGTGTGCCGCTGTTCATGCAGTTAATCTTCGAAATTATCTCGGAGCATCATGTAGAACAATAAGAGAAGAAATGAATGATGAATCAGATGATTTTTTAGAATTATTTGGTGGACAAATTGTTTATTTTTCTGGTGCTCATACACAATCTGGATTTTTTACTGTTGAAAAACAAATATTTATTAAAAGATTATACAGAGCTACTGTAAATGGTACACAAGTTATTATGGAACCAGTACCGGTTACTGTAGAATCATTAGATCCAAGATTTGTGTTTTTGTATGATTGTGGTGATACTATATGGATATGGAGTGGTATTCGATCAAGGATTACTGTATCAAATAAGGTGAGATTATTTGCTGTAAGAATGAACAAACGTGATAAAAAAGGAAAAGCAGAAATTGAAACATGTAATCAAAAAAGAGTTCCAGAAGAATTTTGGATTGATTTTCATGGTAATCCAAATCCTCCAGATGAACCTATTGTTGAACATGTTCCAATTGATTTCGAACCAGAAAGAAAAAGATTATATCTTGTTCAAATAGGTATGGGATTTATTGAATTGCCACAATTGGAACTTCCTGGAGGTGTTCTTAAACAAAAAATGCTTCAAACTAAATATGTATATATTCTGGATTGTACGTCGGATATATTTCTTTGGGTCGGAAAAAAAGCCAACAGATTATTAAAAATGGCAGGACATAAATTAGTGATAGAATTGCATAGAATGCTCGAAAGACCGGATTATACTCAAGTTTCGAAAGAAACAGAAGGTGAAGAATCAACAATGTTCAGATCGAAATTCACAGGATGGGATGATATTGTTCCATTTGATTTCACAATGACAGCAGATAGTGTTCAAAGAAGAGGAGCAGATGTTAAAGTTATCCTTGAAAGGGATAAAATGAAAACGGATTTGGTAGCGTTATTTTTGGATAGATTGCCATCAATGTCACATGAAGATGCGGATGAAATGATTGCTGATTGTAATGAAGATTTGGATGTTATTGAACCATTTGTTCTTGAAGGAAAAAAATTTGTACGTTTACCAAAAAATGAATTTGGTACTTTTTATACAATGGATTGTTATGTATTTTTATGCAGATATTATGTACCTGGAGATGATAGTTGTTCTGATGAAGAAGAAGAAAAAAATGAAAAATTAGAAAATGAAACAGAAAAATTGGATGATTTTAAATGTGTAGTTTATTTTTGGCAAGGAAGAGATGCAAACAACATGGGATGGTTACATTTTACTTTTAGTTTACAAAAAAAATTTGAAGAACTTTTTAAAGATAAATTAGAAGTTGTAAGAATGTATCAACAACAAGAAAATCATAAATTTTTATCACATTTTAAAAAAAAATTTGTGATTAAAAAAGGAAGAAGAAATTTATCAATGAATTTGGGAGGTAAATGGCCGGAATTATTTCACCTAAGGGCAAATGGATCAGCTGTATGTTCAAGAACGATCCAGATAGAGGCTAAATCTGATTTATTAAATTCTGTTTTTTGTTATATTTTAAAATATCCTTTTCCTGTTCCAGATGAATCAAATAATAATGGAATTATTTATGTATGGTACGGTAGAAAATCGGATAAGTATTATCATTCCCTAACGAAAGAGGTTTGAAAAAAAAATTTTAAAAAAAGTTTAAAATTATTTATTTTAGATTGCAGAAGAATTAATCAAGAGAGACGAAAATTACACAGTTGAAGTACTTGAAGAAGGTCAAGAGCCCGAACAGTTCTGGATAGCTCTTGGTGGAAAAAAACAATATGAAACTGATGCTGATTTTATGAATTACACTAGATTATTCAGATGCACAAATGAGAAAGGGTACTTTAGTGTTTCTGAAAAAACTGTTGATTTTTGTCAAGTAAGTTTTATTTCGAAATTCTGTGGAATAATTTGAAATTGAACGTAATTGACGTGTTCAATACTGGTCAACATCAAAATTAAAGTTGAATTTGTTTTTGTTGCAACAATTAAGACGAGATACTGAATTTTGCAAGCAAACTGCGGATTTTTTAAAATTTTAAAGTTTTTATTAATTTAAATATGAAAATATTGACTGATCTGGCTGAATGTTGCAAGAAAACTGCGGATTTTAAAAAATTTTGATGTTAAATTGCCTATTTAAAACTTGCAAGCAAAGTGCGGGTTTTATTTTAAATTGGTGTTGAATTGTTTGTTAGAATGTTGCGAGCATATTGCGGATTTTTAAAAATTTTGAAACCTTTATTAACTTAAATATAGAATTGTAAATCAATCTGCTTAAACGTTGCGAACAATTTGCGGATTTTATTTTGATTTTGATGTCGGTACAGATTTTTTAATTATAAAAAATGGTACTGGCAAGTTGATTACTTTCAACCAGGACAGATTTCAATAAAATTGCAATCCTGTCATCGATTGGGTTCGGTTGGGATCCAATGGATGAAGAGCTCAGACAGGAATCCTTAAGCTCGGTTACAAGTGACTCCACAGTACCTGTGTTTACTTTAAAAAATAATTTTGAATTTTTTAGGATGATTTGGATGATGATGACGTCATGATTGTTGACAATGGAGAATTAGTATTTTTATGGGTCGGAACAAGAGCAAGTGATGTTGAAGTTAAAATGGCATATAAAGCGGCACAGGTTTATATTGGTCATATGACTAATAAGCAACCAAATAAACCGAGAAAATTAGTGGCATCACTGAAATTTCATGAATCAAAACGTTTCAAAAGAAATTTCCACGGGTGGTCTCAGCATAAGATCCCAGCTGGAGATAAATAAAATTATTTTAAAAAAATTATTACGGTGCCAAAATAGAATGCTCATTTATAGATACTGTAGCATGTGTATTGCAATGATTGTTGTTGTTTGAATTTTTTATTTGTTGTATACTGTACTGACAACGATGAGTAAATATGATTATTGATTTTGGATTTGTGAAGTTAAAAGAAATAAGAAATATGGTCTTGAAGGGAAATTGTGGATCAAGTGATAGGGATTACTGTAGGTTGAAGGAATGTTATTTTTGAAGTTTATTATTTTTTAAATTTTTTTTAGTTTTTCATATATAGTACTAATACTTCTATTTTTTACGCGATCCCAGTACGGAAGTCACTGGATATCAATCGGGGTTAAAATGTTGGTTACTAAGTGGTTTTTACGTGTTATTTTTATATATAGAATATTCCTGTCTTTTAGGGGATTTAAAAAATAAATTTCTAATGTTTTAATCAATAAAAGATGATTATTATGTTATTATTTATGTTATTTTTTATATATTAAATACTCTTCCATCTTTTACCTGATTTAAAAAATAAATTTCTAATGTTTTATTATGTTATTATGTTATTTTTTATATCAACTATTCCTCTATCTTTTAGGTGATTTCAAAAATAAATTCCCAGTATTTCAATTAGTAGGAGAAATTATTGTTATTTTTTATATATCAAATACCCTTCCATCTTTTACCTGATTTCAAAAATAAATTTCCAGTATTTCAATTAGTAGAAGAAATTATTGTTATTATTTATGTTATTTTTTATACATCAAATACTCTTCCATCTTTTACACAGTCCTATAATTAAAGCCCCAGAGCTTCAGTTTGTTGAAAAACTGATTATTATGCTGTTTTTCCGTGCTGTTGTTCATATATCAAACAATTCCAATATTTCCCCACTTCACATGCAGTTCTACAACAACAACCACTGCACTTCAATCAGCTGATTTAACGTCAGTTTACAAATGCTGAACATGATTTGTACTATTAATATTACTACTATTACTATTATTATTATCACTACTATTACTATTACTATTATTACTACTATTACTATTACTATTGTTAATACTATTACTAGTATTACTATTATTACTACTATTATTATTCTTTTTCCTCTTACGTGTGATTGTCGATATATCAAATAATTCGAATATCTGTTTATTTTAGTTTATTTTTTACGTATTTTCTACTGCAATAGTTATTGTTGCATATATTACTGAGCAAAGATTGAAAAATATGAAGGAAATTGTGCAAATAATTGTCAAGTGGAAAGAACTTTTGCATTCCGTGTTTTGAGTCATGATTGGAAAATTTCTGTTGTTATATATTCAAAGAGTCAACATGGGGGCAGGATCCAAGTTTTGCAATAGCATGAGGACTTGTCTAGTGTTCCTGGATTCCGTTCGACTTTTTTCTAAATCTATTGTTTGAAAATCTAACTTGAGAGAAAAATAAGCACAGAAATGTGAATTGAGTGAAATGGGCGTGATCGAGGGTTCCTATGATTCTGGTTGTTTACTTCTCTTGATCAGACGTATTTTTTCTGGATAGAGGAAATTGTATAAAGAACCACTCTTGTGATCCCAAGGTTTATTTGAGGTGGCTGTCTGTGAATCCCGCGATATGGAGGTGCTTCGGTAAGTTCAAAGTCGACCAATTCCACGGAAAAATGTCGGGTTTAGATTTGTTGCGATTTTTTTCCTGTTTGCGACCGAAATCCAAGGACAATATCAGCAATTTACCGTTTGTTTTTTTTTGTTTTTGAAAAATTTTATTTTTGATATTTTTAGGGTTGTCCACCATGTGTCTCGCAACAACCACAATCCTCAGGATACAGCTCTAATGGCCTTGGTAGCTACCAGTATGACCAAAAAACCCGGTATGGATATCAGAACCCGTCATCCACCTCCCAGTCCGGATCTTATGCGACAAATAATGCTTACCAAAGCAGTCCTTACTCGGGCAACCCACAGTACAACCCTGGCACCTACAACAACCTCCAATCTCAGCAGTACGGCGCGACTTACTCCCAGGGCCAGCAATCTGGAACTATGTACAACCAAGGGTATCAATCACAAGGATATCAATCGACGGGACCTCAATCGACGGGATCTCAATCAAACAACAGCTCGGAACCGGGCTATCTCCGCGACTATAAAGGCGACATGTACACGGACCCAGGACGCATCCAAGAGACCCAGGCATTGAATGCTCCTTTCTTCCAAAGCATCGGAGGAGGTAAATTTACACTTAATACCACTTTGAATAACAGTATTATTCCAGAACCTCAATACCAAGGGGCTGTCGACGGTCCGCAAGGTAACAACACTCAAGGCAGTAACAATACTCGAGGAAAAAAGTAGACCTTATGTCTAAGTAATTACTTTTTTCGGTTTACTAGTTTACCGTACTGCCAAGTTCCATAAACATTGTAATTAAATAAAAATCAAAATTCCTGCATAAATAATAAAATTTAAAAAATACAGTAATTTTTTTAAATTCAAAAAAATTGGGAAATTTTATTTCTAATTTTTATAAATTATTCAAAAAAACTTGGGAAATTTTATTTCTAATTTTTATAAATTCAAAAAAATTGTGAAATTTTATTTCTAATTTTTATAAATTATTAAAAAAACTTGGAAAATTTTATTTCTAATTTTTTTTAAATTCAAAGAAATTGGGAAAGTTTATTTGTAATTTTTATAAATTATTCAAAATAAAAATTACCCGATATTCAATAAGTTGCCACAGAATCGGCATGAATATCAAAGATTCGATCGTAGAAAACTAGAAAGAAGAAAAACGAAAGTGTAATTAAACAAAATATATATAATAAAGTTCTATCGAGAACAGAAGCCAGAAATTCCCACTCTAGTTGACATCTCCTCATTAATTTTTGTCTTTTCATCGATCTAGTGTTGTTTTGACATCCTGTAGTCAAAAATTCCACCGCACTTACGATGGTTTCTCGTCTTTGACGTTGTTGACGTTCTCGAACCCGCATTCTTTGGCTGTATTGTTTCGTCAAGGAAGCAAGTTTTCTTTCGTAACTGTAATTACTCGTGTTGCTCACTTTCGAAGATATGGAATTAGACACTACTGGGAGATGTGTATTCAAAGATGTCTGAAATATTTTAATTTACATTGTGGAAAAAATTAAAACTGATATATCAACAGTAATTTTTACGAAAATTATGTATGAATTTTTTTCGAAATGATCTCGATGTGGATTTTTGGGAATTGAAATAGAAAGTCCAAAATTCAGAATCTTCGGAATTTGAAGATCAACCTTCAATTCTGACTTCAGATTTGGAATTTACGGGTCCGATTATCTCATAATATATATTTTTCTTTCAAATTCGAGGATAATCGTTGTTTTTGCGCAAAAGTGGAAAATTGAAAACCTCCTAAGAAGCAAAAAACGCCATTTCTATCGTAATTTCTTACCCATTACTGTATCTTATTTTCCCTAATACCGTATATTTCTCCTGATACAGTACCTACTTCCCTACTACAGTATCCCATCTTTTTTGGTATATTATCCTATTTTCTCGCACAGTATCCCTTTACCTATTTTTCTGGTACCGTATTAGTATTCTTTCCCTTACTGTAGCCCGTCATCCATTACGAACAACGGCAAAATTAATCGTGCCCTCCGGGAACTGAACTCCAGCACTTTAAGCAGCTTAATGATTACTATTTTAACTACTAAGGCATCTAAGGACCCGTGATACTTTATTTTTTTATTAATATTCCGGGCGCCGATCACAAAAGTCCTTCTTCGTTTGAATCAGGAACTAGATTTTCAATAATTTGTTATTTTTGATACTTCTTTGTTGTCAATTATCATCTATAGGCATATTTGTAAAATAATTCCCCCTTACAAACTAGAATAAGTAACAAAATTCGAAGAAAACAAGATATTTTATACAAAAAATTACATTGATATTTTTAACTTTTTTAGTCATTTTGTCCTTAAAAGTTAAATAGAAAGGACATTTATCTGATATCGTAAAATTATGTAATCGACATTGCTTAACAACATATCGAGTTTTCGGGATTTAAATATTGTTTTGAATAAAAATTGTCTAATACGGACGATGTTGGGGGTCATAGGGCATGTTGTCATATCTTTTGTTTAAAATAACCGAAAAATTTGATTCATATGTGATTTGATAAAAATTTATATGTTCTTCATGATTAAAATATTAAAATCTTTCGAAATCTCTCATTAACCAAATTATGATCATTTTTCGAACTTAGAGTTGGAGTAATTTTTCGATCTAATTTTTCAAGCCCAAAACCAATTGAACCCTAGGGTGTTATATATCATTCGATTCAGTGATCTGATGTCTACAAAATACGATATACATTACAGCTAGGTTTCCAAATAGTAAGTTTCAATTTTGATAAAACAAAATAATGACAAACATAAGATTTTTCGCTTCGAAATCGCGTTTTCTGGATTAATTCCTTCTTAACCAAGGCAATCCCTAAAATTCAAATAAAAATAAACGAACATTTTTGTTGATTTCTTTGATTACTTCATTTTCGATTTCTTTCGACGGAATCCGGGTTTCGATGATGAATCCGTATTCCGTCCATATGTCGATCAAGGCAAGTGGGGGTTCAACGAGAAAAATAGAAACGAATTTGTTGTTGATCAACTTCCGGACAAAAGTCGGAATAGGTTGCATGTGATTTTTTTTTCCATGAATAAACAGGACGATTGTGGCTAGAAAGGTCCCGGAGACGATGGCTCCGATGATCCCCATGTAGTACCAGCCCATGAGGGGGATGTAGGTGGATGTGCTCGGCATGGATTGACAAATCATCAACATCATGATAAGCAACGTTAAAAGAGTGTTTATCCCCAGGTACAATTTCTCATCTCTTTCCGAAGTCGACGAAGAAGGAGTAAAAAAACCAGTAACAGCGACAATTGTGATGATACTTGTAGGGATAACAAGATGAATAATGTAATAAAGAGGTCGTCTTCTGATGACCAAATGGGCAAATACCATCACCCAAGGCTGGGGACAGCACTTGTACGTCTGTTCCCGTCTTTCGAAATTGAAACTGACGACTTCCCATTCTTCGTTTTTCGCGAAATTTTTCAAATTTACATGATCCAATTTAGGCCAGTAATCCAGAGTACTTTTGTCTCTCGTCCATGATGCAATCGTAAAAGTACAGTTCTGTTGATCGTAAGGAAAATTTTTAACATTCAGTCGACAACTCAAAGTGTACAGTGCTGGGAACATCAATTGTACTGAAACAAAATTTTTAATTCCGTTATTTTAAAAATTAAAAATAAATAGTTTTTAAAAAATGATCCTAACAAGAATTTTCAAAACTTTCCAGTTGAGAAATTTAATTTTTAGGGAATTCTGAAAGCATTTAAATATAATTAAAATATTTAACAAATGAAAAATAAATATTTTCATGACATAGTCCCGGCACGAATTTCCTTAATACCGAGAAGGAAGCGCTTGGTCCCGAACAGATTCCCTTAGCACTAACAAGGAAGTGCTTGGTCCCGAACGGATTGCCTTAACATCAACAGTGAACATACAGTTCCTCTTGATGAGAAGTTGATATATGTTTGTCTTATGTCGAGTCCAATACTGTGTTTTTGCATTGTGCCTAAGGCATTTGTTATATAAATCTTTTTTTCGAGAATCAACTTCATCTAGACGCGGGTCACTCGACGTGGCAAATACAAAAATTTCTGAAATGACCTAAAATGACTTAAAACTGATTTTTAGAAATTCAGAAACCAGCGCGAGTCGAGGAGGGACCAATTACAGTACATCCGTCTTTTATAAATCCAAATCCCTCACCTGCGGCTCCTCGACTGTCGTTCCTCCAGTAGCCAGTCGTCAGAATCACATTCATGATCGATTCGGTTTTTTTTCGTTCCAGAGTTTCACTGTTGTACAAGTAAGTGTCCGGAACGAATATTTCGTCATAAGGAACAATCGTTTTATTGATCATACCGTACTCGTAAGGATTCCAATCCAGGAATTCATCGTACCAGTCCTGCACCATCCAGACATTTACCACGACGCTCTGGATATGTTCATTCTGAAAATAAACATTGAAAAAATTCAATTTTAAAAAATTTCGAAATATTTGAAAAATTAAAAATAACTTTTTTAAGATACTGTAAATTTTGATTTTTTAAAAATATTTTTTAATATTTTTAAAAAATCAGACCCTGAGGGCAAGTGAAGGATTCTACCGTATATTTTTCAATTTAGAAATTTCAAAATTCAAAAATATTTTAGAAAAATAAAAAAAGTGAAATTATTTTAATTTTCGAAAAATTCCAAAAATTCGTGTCAAGACCACTTTGTGAAAAAATTCATTTTTAATTTTTAAAACAATAATTTCGTAATTATAAAAATGTTAAATTTTATATTTTTGATCTCGATTGGAAAGTTTCAAAAATTCGTGTCAAGACCACTTTGTGAAAAAATTCATTTTTAATTTTAAAAATCATAATTATTACTGTAGTTTTTTAAAATTATAAAAATGTTAAATTTTACATTTTTGGTCTCGATTGGAAAGTTTTAAAAATTCGTGTCAAGATCATTTTATGAAAAAATTCATTTTTAATTTTTAAAACAATAATTTCGTAATTATAAAAATGTTAAATTTTATGTTTTTGGTCTCGATTGGAAAATTCCGTAAAAATTCATTTTTGATTTTTATAAATTATAATTTCAAATAGAATGTTTTCGGTTCGATGAACTATAAAAAAACTGACCACTTCCAAAATTTGATACAAACTCATACTCAAATTGACTCTCGTAGGTTCCATGAAATTTCTTTTCGGATGAACGGTTTTTTCGTAAAAACCCGGATCCAGGATGTCGTTGATTAATCTCCTTTGAGGAGTCAGTTCATCTGTATTCAAATCTTCATACTGATAATCTGTGTCTTCTACTAAAAATTAAAAATTAAAAAACAAAAATTAAAAATTAAAAATTAAAAAATTTAAGAAGTTTAAAAACATTTAAATTTTGAAATTACAGTATGTTCCATAATTTAGGACTACCGTAACTCGTTCCAGATGTTGTAACTTCGGAAATAAAATTCTTAAAAATATCATCCAAAAGTTAATTTATAGGTCCTACTGTAAGTACTCTAGTATTCTACAGTAACTTTTTTATTACTGTATTGTGGGACGATTATAACTAATGGCTTTAAAGTTATGGACGATACTGTATTCACACTTACGTTTCGAGAGGGTGAAATTGTTGACATTTATGGACTCGTCAATTTGGCCCTGGAATGCCAACTGTCTTTTTTTGACGTTATCGATCGTTCCATAAGACGGTAATTCCATCGTCAAAGCCGTGGTTCCCCAACTCACAGAAGTACTGGATAATTCGTAAATTTTTCCGACTTTTTCGTGACTTTTATCTTCGTATCTTTCTGAACGATTTGTCGAAAATCCGACAGCATTGGATATTGACGAAATAAATAAAAAATTTAAAAAATAAATAAATTCAAAAAAAAACATTTTTAGCCAGTTTGGCAATTATTTTTAAATTTATTCACATTTTTTAAAAATATACACCTGGAAATTTTCTGAATTAAATAATACTAAAATTTAAAAAATCAACAATGTTATTTCACGAGTTAGAAATTCAAACGCCTTCAAAAATAAAACAACCGTCGTCGAAAAAATTGTTTTTGGCGAAATTTCCGTTGGGCCAATATTCCAAAATTGAAAAGCAAAAAAGTTTTTAAAAAATTAAAAAAATTAAAAAAAAATGTAAAAATTAAAAAAAATGTAAAAATTAAAAAATTTAAAAAAAATGTAAAAATTTAAAAATTTAAAAAAATGTAAAAATTTAAAAATTAAAAAAAAATGTAAAAATTTAAAAATTTAAAAAAATGTAAAAATTTAAAAATTAAAAAAAAAACGTAAAAATATAAAAATTTTTTAAAAAATCTAAAATTTAAAAAAAAAGTAAAAATATAAAAATTTTTAAATTTAAAAAGCAAAAGAAAAAATTAATTTAAAAAGTATAAAAATAAAGGAATTTATAAAATAAAAATTTTTTAAAAATAAAATTTTTGCAAAATTGTCTAGACACGAATTCTCTGGAAAATCCTAAAATTTGAATGAAAAAGCAGTTTTCCAAATTTTCCATTTTTGACAATTTCTTTCTTTTCGTAGGAATGTTTAAAAATGTACTATTATAAACTTTAAAAAATAATTGTTTTTTAAAATTACTTCGAAATAAATTTCTAAAGTTTCAAAATTAAAAAAATGAAAAAAGTTGGTTTTTAAAAATTATTTCGAAATAAATTTCTAAAAAGTTGCTTTTTTATTTTTTAAAAAATGTACTATTATAAACTTTAAAAAATAATTGTTTTTTAAAATTACTTCGAAATAAATTTCTAAAGTTCCAAAATTAAAAAAAATGAAAAAAGTTGGTTTTTTTCTTTTTTAAAAAGTATATTATTAAAAAAATTAGAAAATTATATTTTTTTAAAATTATTTCGAAATAAATTTCTAAAAAGTTCCAAAATTTAAAAAAAAATGAAAAAAGTTGACAGATTTAAAAAACATTATTATAAAATAAAAAAATTATATTTTTAAAATTATTCCGAAATAAATTTCTAAAAAGTTGCTTTTTTATTTTTTAAAAGTTTACTATTATAAAATAAAAAAATTATATTTTTTAAAAATTATTTCGAAATAAATTTCTAAAAAGTTTCAAAATTAAAAAAAAATAAAAAAAATTACTTTTTTTCTTTTTTAAAAATCTGTTTTCTTTTCTGCGGGACTTCAAAAATCCCGAAAATATTGCTTTTTGTATAATTAAAATCTTTGTTATATTATTGCAAAATTGAAAAATGAAAATTTCGATAAAAATGTCTCAAGGGGAATTTCCAAAAGTATTCAAAAACTAAAATCGTCTACATGACAATTTCTGTTTTCCACGGAAGGATAATTTTGGAATTTTACATTGTTTTAAAATTAGTTTTTCAAAATTATATTTTGCTTAAATGGGTTTAGAGACATCCGGATCGGAGTAGATACAAAATTTCCGTTATTTTCAATTCCGGTTTTTTCAAAACTTAAGGTTGAACAGTGCGAGCTATGACCGTCACCATCACTCCCGGGATTATAAAAATCTTATATTTTAAAATAAAAACTTTGTATTTTAAAATAAAAACCTTGTATTTTAAAATAAAAACTTTGTATTTTAAAATAAAAATCTTATATTTTAAAATAAAAGCCTTATAAAATAAAAACTTTGTATTTTACAATAAAAATTCCACATTTTAAAATAAAAGCCTTATAAAATAAAAACCTTGTATTTTAGAATAAAAGCATCAGATCTAAAGACAAGTCCCGAAATCTCTGTTTAAAGGTTGTGTAGTTTTTCAATGGTACGCGTGACTGAAAATCACAAAACCAGAATTCGATTCCCGGTCGAGGAACCAAGTCGTCAAGTCCGTCAACTGGTAATTTTATAAAAGTAATAAATTACAGTAGACTTCGTGATGTGACGTTTCTGTTCCGATTTTTACAACTTTGATTTAAAAATTAAAAACCATTTAAAATAACCATATCTGTTAATATTTTAAAAACTATTTTAGGTAAGTTTCCACTTTTTTGTAGATTTTTGATTTAAAATTTCAAATATCTTTAAAATTTAAAATTAGTTTTTAGAATCCTGG
Organism: Halicephalobus mephisto; assembly: GCA_009193035.1. Lineage (NCBI taxonomy): Eukaryota > Metazoa > Nematoda > Chromadorea > Rhabditida > Panagrolaimidae > Halicephalobus > Halicephalobus mephisto. The sequence goes on along the minus strand of SWDT01000038.1, from coordinate 442,177 downwards.
ATTCTGAAGGTCGATTATTAATTCTAGTTTCAGATTCAGAATCTAAGAGTTTTATTCCACTATTGTAAGTACTTTTTTCAGTTTTAACTCTAAAATTGGAACACAAATGTCTCAATTCTCAAAATTTCAAATATCTTTAAAATTTAAAATTAGTTTTTAGAATCCTGGATTCTGAAGGTTGATTATTAATTCTAGTTTCTAGTTTCAGATTCAGAATCTATGAATTTTATTCCACTATTGTAAGTACTTTTTTCAGTTTTAATTCTAAAATTGGAACACAAATGTCTAGGACAGAAATGTCCCATAACCGTAGACCCTGAGGATATATAGAGAAGAGGAAACAAGAATCATCACAGACCACTTGAGGAGTCGTGAAGAAGTAACATTAACAAGTTTTCTGAATGCATGTGGATAGTGGAGGACAAGCTAGGAACCACAAGCAGACATTAGATATAGGCAAAGATAAAAGGCTCCGGTATTCGACCGATGGGTGTTATAGCCATAGGTACGGGATGGATCAGTGTCAGATCGTCGATGTGAGCACCGGTCTTCGAAGAGCACAGACATAGGTAAATTGTCAAAATTGTAATCTACTTACAAAAAAAGCGCAATTTTTGATTCTATAAAAATTACAAAATAAGACAAAAAAGTAACAATCGTCATATTTTTCATAAATATTTGACTTTTGTGAAGGAAATTAAAAAATAATAGTGACGATTTACATTCATTATTGCGCTAAAAGTTGTTTTTTTGTGTGTAGAGACTTTGGATAGTGTCTATTTTGAACTGAAATCAGGGCTTTCTAGTCACTATCCAAAAGCAGCTTCAATACACTCAAAAAATGTAATTTTTGATTCTATAAAAATTGTGAAATAAGACAAAAAAGTAACAATCGTCATATTTTTCATGTATATTTGACTTTTGTGAAGGAAATTAAAAAATAATAGTGACGATTTCCATTTATTACTGTACCAAAAGTTGTTTTTTTGTGTGCAGTCGTGTTTTGAAGAACGATTCGATAAATTACTAAAATGAAAAAATTCTATATCGACAAATATCAAAAATAAATAACATGAAAATCCTTCAAGGTTAATTTTACCGTAAATTTATGAATAAAATTAAAAAATGTCCAGAAAGCAACTGGTAAGTTATCCGGTTTGGTCGAATTTTGATAGATTCCTTCTCTGTCCCGGCAGAAGGGCCCTAGAACGGACAGACGGGTTTTACTGATGTCAAAAATGGCAAAACCAGGCCAGTACACCAAAGGAACATAATTGAAGACCTCCATTCTCGCTTCAGTGGTGAACGCATGTTTTGCTCCAAGTTCTGCTCCAAAATACGGCTACTCAATTGTCATCTCCTCGAAAAAATCGGTCTAGAGGTCCGAAAATTATTTCCTCTCTGTCCAAAGCACAATAATAAACGAAAAATAACACATATATTCGATTTTTAACCATGTTACTTACATCAACAACAAGTGAAATGAATTTTATAATATAAGTACACAAAAAAAAACTTTTGGTTCAATAATAAATGTAAATTGTCACTATTATTTTTTAATTTTCGTCAAAAATGCCAAATATCCATAAAAATATGATGAATGTTACTTTTTTGTCACATTTTGTAACTGTTATTACGCCAAAACTTACTTTTTTCTGTGTATCTTAAAAATTTATATTTTATAAAAGTATTTATACACAAAAAATAACTTTTTTATTGAAATTATTTTTAAAATAACTTTTTTATTGAAATTATTTAAAAAAAAACTTTTTTTATTAAAATTATTTTTAAAAAAACTTTTTTATTGAAATTACTTAAAAAAAACTTTTTTTATTAAAATTATTTTAAAAATAACTTTTTTATTAAAATTATTTTAAAAATAACTTTTTTATTAAAATTATTTTAAAAGTAACTTTTTTATTAAAATTATTTTAAAAAAAACTTTTTTATTAAAAGTTTAAAAAAATAATTTAAAAATAATAAAAACATGTCAGATAGTCTGAATGAATATTGCCTGTAAGTTACAATATTTATTTAATTTTTTAAATTTAAATTTTGAAACTGACTTTGATTTTAATTTTTAATCTTGACATTGATCTTGCGTTTTATCTTAATTTTTATTTTTTATTTAATTTAAATTTTAAAATTTCGAGGTTTGTTTTTATTTAAAATTAAAATTATTTATTTCAAGTTTTAGTTTTTATTTAAATTTAACTTTCTATTTTATTTTTATTTATTTTTTTTTACTTTAAATTTAAATTTAATTTTTTTATTTTTTATTTAAATTTTTTGCTTTATTTATTTTTAATTTTTTAATTTTAATTTTTATTTTAATATAATTTTTTTTTTATTTTTATTTTTATTTAAATTTTAATATAATTTTTTTATTTTTATTTAAACTTAAATTTTTTATTTTGATGATGATATTGACATTGATTTTAATCTCAACTTTGACGTTGATTTTGAGGTCGATTGCTTTACAGACCTTGGCATTGTGGACGAGAATGACAATTTATGGGTCCATGTTCAGCAAGTTAGATTACAAGACGAAGGTTATCGGGAATCTACAAACGTCAGGACTTGCAGTTCTCCTTTATCGGGGGCAGGGTGATTGTTGACTTCTCCTAATGATAATATCTCACCTTTTTGCTCCCGAAGATGCTCCAAAACATCATTTGTTTGTTCTATTTAACTTGTAAAATTAATTCGATTAAAACTTTAAAGTAATAAATCATCTAGATAGAAAATCCGGCGTAATCTATCAAAATTAGAGCCAGATCGGCCAATTTTTCCGACTTTTTTCACATGGGATCTTGACGTCAAGCCCGTCAATGAGGTAATCGAGATCATCGCGGTTTTTTGTTATTATTTTGACTCGAGTTCAGCCCGTCAAGTGGATATTTGTCCGGCACTTTTCGAATCACATGTGTGCAGACATAAAAAAGCGTAACTTTTGGTTCAGTAATAAATGGAAATCGTCACTATTACTTTTTAATTTCCTTCACAAAAGTCAAATATACATGAAAAATGTGACGATTGTTACTTTTTTGTGATATTTCGCAATTTTTATAGAATCAAAAATCACGTTTTTTGAGTGTATTGAAGCTGTTTTTGGATAGTGACTAGAAAGCCCTTATTTCAGTTCAAAATAGACACTATCCAAAGTCTTTACACACAAAAAAATAACTTTTAGCACAGTAACAAATATAAATCGTCACTATTATTTTTTAATTTTCTTCACAAAAGTCAAAAATACATGAAAAATGTGACGATTGTTACTTTTTTGTCACATTTTGTAACTGTTACAAAGCCAAAAGTTACGCTTTTTCTATATGCAGACGTTTGAAATCTTAAAAAACAAAAATTTTCGAAATTGTTGCAAAATTTGATTTCCATTTTTGGAACATCCAAGATGTCATCTATCCAAACATAATACAAAAAAAATTTGGAGGAAACTGACGTCAAAAAAAACCGAAATTTTTGAATTTCCCACTTTACTGGTTTAAAAACGAAAAAAATTTAATTTTTAACCTAAATATTTTTTTCGTGCAAGGACCATTGCGCAATCTTCCTCGTTTTAGTTTTTCTCCATGTGGAGAAAAATATTTAAATCAAAAAATTCAATGATCTGCTTCGCGCCAAACAGGATTCAGCCCGCCTTTGAAGAATCGTGCGTAAATAAAATTTTTTATTTTTTAAAATAATAGTATTATAAAAACCTAAAAATAAATATTTTTATGAAATTTTTAGGATTTAAATAAAAAAGAGAGAGAACAGAGCGAGTCGATTTCTGTAGGTTTGCCAAATTTGCCATTTTTCACTTTTACTCTCTCTCGCGCGGGAATTCAAAAATTTCAAAAATAACTATGAAAATTCAAAAATCAACTTTTTTACGTTATTCTCTTGAAAGGAATTTCCAGAATCATCTCTACAAAAACTAGAAAATCGAAATAAATTGATTTTTGTAAATTTAACATTTTTTTATTTTTACATTCTCGTGCAGAAATTCGAAAATTTAAAAAATGTAAATTTTTATAAAAATTATTTCAAAAAAAATTTATATAAAAAACTAAAAAAACTGAATCAATTATCCTAGATTTGTCAAATTTACTTTTTCTTGTACAAAATTTCAAAAATTTTTATTTTTTAAAATTATAATACTCAATAAAAAATAAATTATTAAATTTTAAAAAAAAAGTTAATTTTAAATTTAAAAAAAATAAATTATTAAATTTAAAAAAATTATTAAATTTTAAAAAAATTATTAAATTTTAAAAAAATTATTAAATTTTAAAAAAATTAATTTTTAAATATAAAAAAAAGTTATTTTTTAAATTTAAAAAAAGTTAGCTATTAAATTTCGAAAAAAGATTAATTACTGAATTTAAAAAAAATTAACTATTAAATTTTGAAAAGTTTAAACTTAAAAAATCGTTTTTTCCGTCTTTACATGTGTTGCAAATCCCTCCGAATCCATGCCCTAAGGACGTCTAGCTATCCTCAAGTTGTTAAAAATCGTCAAATTTATTTAACGACTGGATTGAAAAAATCAAATCTGGTCCTTGGAAGGGTCTTGAAAATAAATGTTCCCCTCTACCATATGACCATGACTCAAGGAAGTAGAGCCCACCCTCTTGGTCATGTTCGTTGCCGCCGATCTCTCATTAAACAATCATGAATTTGTTTTTCTTCGTTTTGGCGTATTTCCCAATATTCGCGTCATTCGAAAATTCGGCTTCCTCCGTTTCTTGACAATAAACCTTAGGCATTCCTTCGCACAAAAAAGCGTAACTTTTGGTACAGTAATAAATGTAAATCGTCACTATTATTTTTCAATTTCCTTCACAAAAGTCAAATATTCATGAAAAATGTGACGATTGTTACTTTTTTGTGATATTTCACAATTTTTATAGAATCAAAAATCACGTTTTTTGAGTGTATTGGAGCTGTTTTTGGATAGTGACTAGAAAGCCCTGATTTCAGTTCAAAATAGACACTATCCAAAATCTCTACACACAAAAAAACAACTTTTAGCGCAATAATGAATGTAAATCGTCACTATTATTTTTTATTTTTCGTCACAAAAGTCAAATATACATGAAAAATATAATGATTAAGTTTTAATTTTCGTCACAAATGCCAAATATTCATGAAAAACGTGACGATTATGTCACATTTCGCAATTTTTATGGAACCGAAAGTTGTGCTTTTTTTATGTGATATGACGTTCGGACTTGTTAAGGTTATCAAATTTATTTTTTTTCAATGATAAGTAATCAACAGTCACTTTCTGCCAGACGAATAAAAGTTTGTGCTGTAAGTTGTCTAGTGATGACAATCGATGGAGGGAGGAGATCAACATGGCGACTTTGGCAAGAGCAGTTCTTAGTTGTCTTGGCAAATTGATCACCTGCCGAGTTGCCTCTGGCTTCCGTCCCTCGAAATCGGCCAGCAATTGTTATTCCTTTCGATATCCACGAATTATACCGTTTCGTTCCAATGCGCATATTGTTTTAAATAATCAATTTTTTAATTTTAAATTATTATAATTTTTAAAAAATTTTCATCGATTTTTTATTTTCGTAAAAAATTGCAATTTTTTAATTTTAAATTATTATAATTTTTTAAAACTTTTCATCGATTTTTTATTTTCGTAAAAAATTGCAATTTTTTAATTTTAAATTATTATAATTTTTAAAAAATCTTCATCGATTTTTTATTTTCGTAAAAAATTGCAATTTTTTAATTTTTATAAATTTTTCTAATTTAGCAACTCTGCTTTGGCTAAATGTCCTGGAAAACTCCAAAAAATCATGTCGAGAAAAATTCCTTTTTTATTTTTAAATTTTTTTGAAATTTTTGAATTCCCGCGTAAAAGTAATGGAGTCATGAAAATGGAAAAAATGGTAAATCTGGAGAAGTTACCAAAATCAATTTTCTCTCTCTTCCTTTTTCTTTTTTTTTTGTCTCTCTCTTCTTTTTCTTTTTCTCTCTCTCTTTCTCTCCCTTCTTTTTCTTTCTCTCCCTTCTTTTTCTTTCTCTCTCTTCTTTTCCTTTCTCTCTTTCTCTTTCTTTCTTTCTCTTTCTCTCCCTTCTTTTTCTTTTTCTTCCTCTCTCTTCTTTTTCTTTTTCTTCCTCTCTTTCTCTTTCCTCTCTCTCTTTTCCTCTTCCTTTTACCTAAAATTTTAAATTTTCTTAAAAATCCGCGTTGATGTAATTTTGCAAAATTTTTGCATTATTATGTAAATCGTTTTACATCAGAGTAAAATTTTCGGATAAATGTATTTCCTACGTCGTCAGTGATCTTAACAGACTTGTTTATTCCTATTTTCCCTGGGGTAATTGATATCCTTGTTTTTTAAAGTCATTCTTTATTCTCACCTGAAAAGCAATAGATCTCTTCATACGTGTTATCTTTGAATTGCAAACGTTATTTTTCCGTCAAAGTTGCTCGTTTTTTTCGTCATAAAAACTAAAGTAACAAAGAGACATCCATTAACACGGAGGAACAGGACGATCATTAGATCCAAGTGTTCGTTTTTGATTCGAAGAATTATTTCAGCAATAAATTTCGCCGAATCTGACCTCCCAACGATACTATTGAAAGTCAAAAATAAATTATTCATAAAATTGTTTTGACACGAATTTTTAGAATCTCCCAATCAAGATCTAAAAATATAAAATATAACGTTTATAAAATTCCGAAATAATTCAGTAATAAAGTATTTTAAAAATCAAAAATGCAGTTTTTTAAAAACATGGTCTTGAACGGATTGCCTTAGCACTAAGAGGGAAGCGCTTGGTCCCGACACGAATTGCCTTAGCACTAAGAGGGAAGTGCTTGGTCCCGACACGAATTCCTTTAGCACTAAAAGGGAAGTGCTTGGTCCCGAACGGATTCCCTTAGCACCAACAAGGAAGTGCTTGGTCCCGAACGGATTCCTTTAGCACTAAGAAGAAAGCGCTTGGTCCCGACGCGAATTGCCTTAGCACCAACAAAGGGAACATACAATTCCTCTTGGCGGGAATTATATGTTTTATTGGGTGTGTCGAGTTCAACACAGATTTTGTATTGTGCCTTAGGCATTTATTCTATAAACCTTTTCTACGATATCTACTTTATTACGCGGGTCATTCAAACTGACAAATCCAACAATTTCCAAAATGGCGCTTAAAATTTAATTTTAAAAAATACTTCAAAATTTCAAAACTTGACTCAATGACCCCGGAAGTAACCCGATAAAGTTGCATTTTTTTTCAGAAACCATGACGGCAGATTTGATCGTTGCGCGTCTCCAAAGTGGGGACAATAAACCGGATGTTCATTCGAATTTTATTTCTTCAACTTTTTTAAATTTAGGGTTTTTTATAAAATTTAAAATAACTTGTTTGTGAAAAAATTTATTTTTGAATTTTTAAAAATAATATAATTCTAAATTATATTTTTTAGAATTACATAAATAATTTTACATTTCTGGTCTTGACTGGAAAAGTTTAAAAATTCTTCTCGAGACCATTTTGTGGAAAAGATTATTTTTAAAAATAATATAATTATATTTTTTAGAATTACATAAATAATTTCACATTTTTGGTCTTGACTGGAAAATTTTAGAAATTCTTCTCGAGACAATTTTGTGGAAAAATTTATTTTTAAAAATAATATAATTATATTTTTTAGAATTACATAAATATTAAATTTCACATTTTTGATCTTGACTGGAAAAGTTTAAAAATTCCTCTCGAGACAATTTTGTGGAAAAGATTATTTTTAAAAATAATATAATTATATTTTTTAGAATTACATAAATAATTTTACATTTCTGGTCTTGACTGGAAAAGTTTAAAAATTCTTCTCGAGACTATTATGTATTAATTTTTACTTTTTTATTTTTTTTAATAATACAATTGATTTAATGGAAATTACTTTAATTTACAAATCCTATTTAGTCTGAATCGTTTTGGATAATTTGGTTTTACGTCAGAACAATCCGGAGATTGCTCATCATTAAATTTTCAAGAGGACCCGCTTGAGATTAAGGTTTGCGTGTACACTTGACAAAATGGACCGAATTTTTTCTTGAATAAACTTATCTGAAAAATTATCTATACCACTTTTTTTACAAAAAGGCGGAGATTTTTTTGATTTTATTGTTTCCACATGACAACCACCTACTTTTTTCATTCAGAAATCTGGATTGATAGAAACTTAAAGGATCATGTTACTTTTTTTATTTTTATTTTTATCTTAAAATTTTTCAAAGCTTCTTTGACGAACTCGCAAGTTTCGCTTTTGGACAGCAGATTTTGCAACATCGAATTTCGATGAGTTTTTAATTTTTAATTTTTAATTTTTTTGTTCATTTCGAAATTCGAAAAATCGAACTTGTTTGAAATTTTCCAATTTTAGTCCAATAATTCAGTTTTAAAAATTTTTTAATTCAAAAATCAAATTTTCGAAATTTAATCTTTCGATCAAAATTCAGAATTTTTCGAATTTGTTTAAAATTTAATTTTTCGGAATTTTTGAATTTTCGAAATTGGTTTAAAATTTAATTTTTTGAAATTTCTGATTTTGACGTCAGAATTCTTCAATTTTCGAAATTTTTAATTTTTTGAATTCAGAATTCTTCAATTTTTGAAATTAAATTAATTCGAAATTTCTTAAATTTTCGATTTTTTAGATTCAGAATTTTTCAATTTTCGAAATTTTTAATTTTTTGAATTCAGAATTCTTCAATTTTTGAAATTTTTGATTTTTTGAATTCAGAATTTTCGAAATTGAATTAATTTGAAATTTTTGATTTTTTGAATTCAGAATTCTTCAATTTTCGAAATTTTTGATTTTTTGAATTCAGAATTCTTCAATTTTCGAAAGTTTTGATTTTTTGAATTCAGAATTCTTCAATTTTCGAAATTTTTAATTTTTTAGATTCAGAATTCTTCAATTTTCGAAATTTTTGATTTTTTGAATTCAGAATTCTTCAATTTTTAAAATTAAATTTATTCGAAATCTGTTCCAAATTTTCATTTTTGGATCAATTTGAAATTAATCCGAGTTTAAAGTTCAACTTCAAAAATCAAAGGTTTCGAAAATCAACAACTTTAGTTACGATTCGAAAGATACATTTTCATCGCTTTATTGTCTCCGATAGTCTTAAAAAAGTTCCGCATCATTTTCCTCTCTGAACAAACTTTAATTTTTTGAGGACCAAGTTTCCACCCCCTCGATTTCGATCTTATTTCCAAACTGAGCCAATTTGGATTATTTCCGGTGTTTATTGGCTTTTTTGAAATATAATGAAAGATGTCTCCTGGCACGAAAATTCCACAAAGATTTTTGAATTTCTGATGGTTTATTTCCCGTATTTCGTAATCGTGATTTTCGGTATAAACTGATTTTAAACAAAGTATCTGAAAATCCCCGAAAGCCCATGTTGAGTCCGATGGACATTGCTGAATACTAAGACTAAAATAGGACACAGTTAATTCTGTCTGTAATAAAGTATAAAAGGGACTCAACAACCCTCACAACAGTCGTATCCGTGATATTAGTTGTCTATCGCCTTAGATTCTGTACTCACACAAAAAGGATACATTAAAACGGCTCTAATGCATCAAATATATCATATTTAATGCGCTGATATATTAAATATAACACATCGATATCATATTTAATATATCGATGCATTGAATATGATATATATGATACATCAGAACCGTTTTAATGTATCCATAGATTATATACATTGTATCCATATCGACTTGATGTACCAATGCATTGGATATGATATATCAAATAAATCAGAACCGTTTTAATCTATCCATAAATTAAATATAATACATCGATATCATATTTAATATATCGATGCATTGAATATGATATATCAAATAAATCAGAACCGTTTTAATATATCCATAGATTATATACATTGTATCCATATCGACTTGATGTACCAATGCATTGGATATGATATATGAGATAAATCAGAATCGTTCTAATGTATCCGTAGATTACATACCATGTACCCGTTTTTGTGTTTTACGTGAATAAAGCGTGTTTATCTCTATCCTCGACGTGGTTATTTTGCAGACTTAGTAACTTAAATTATTTTTAGATTTTGTCACAATAGCGGATAATTTGCCGTTTATGCACCGCCAAATCGGCGGAATATCGGCATATTGTGCCGTTTTGGACGAATCCAGCACATGAGTATCGTCTTATTCGTCTGCTTTTTCGTGACGATTGGCGGCGGTGGGTCATTGGGAAATATCGTTACTGAATCTCCTTTAGTGGAATTGAATAATACTGTAACGATAGTAAATAACAACATACCATATTCTTCGTTAACTGAAGTTAAAAAATCTGGACATCGTCACAGACACAGATCCCGGCCACCTCCGTCGCCATTCTCCCCCAGCGGCCTTACAGTAATCAACAGATGCACTTTGGCCATCCAACAAAGGAACCGTAAAAAAGCCCAAAAATGGTCCGATGAATATTTAATAAAACCGTTCACAGTTCAACTACAGTAAGTCATTTTTGAATTTTTTCGAAGTTAACGGAAGTCGTTCTAAGACCGGATGTCCTAAATTCGCCCCACAAAATCGGAGGCCTCTTTTGTCGTTCCGGGGTCTGGTTCGAGATGCTAGACCCTGAGGGAACTTCGAGCACTGACGAAAACTGGCTAGAACCCTACAGAATCCGGGGGACCAGGAATGTCGATAGTCGTTACGGTAAGTTCCAAGTTTAAATTTTCCACAATTTTTTGCAAAAATTTTTTTATTTGTATAAAATCTTTTTCACGACAAATTCCCGATGATGACGATCTTAAACGAAAATCAACTAGTTTTCACAAAAAAGAGTTTCAATTTAAAAAAAACAATTTTTTAAATAAAAATTTACTTTTTTAAATAAAAATTAAATTTTTGAATAAAATAAAATTTTTTAAATAAAAATAAAATTTTTTAAATAAAAATAAAATTTTTAAATAAAATTTTTGAATAAAATAAAATTTTTTTAAATAAAAATAAAATTTTTTTTAAATAAAAATTAACTAGACTCTACTTCATTCAAGTTAAGAATCAAAGTTTAAAGTTGAAATTTGAACTTTTCGGGCTAGGATAATATTCACAGATTTTTCTACTCCAAAAAGCTATCATATCTAAATTCAAAATTAGAATTTATTCGACTTTTTCAAATCAAAATGATTCACAAGTCGTGTCTCAACACGAAAAGTTAAAATCTCAAGTTTGAATTTTGATTTTTAACTTTAAAAAAATGAAATACTGATTTTTTTAACTTTAAAAAAAATTTTTTAAGCAGTTGATTTTTTTTAAATTAAAAAAAATTTTTTGAAGTAGTTGATTTTTTTTAAATAAAAAAAAGTAAAATTTTGAATAAAAAATAATTGATTTTTTTTAATAAAAAAATTTTTTGAAAAAAAATAAATTTTTGAATGGAAATGCAAAATTTGACAAATTTTAAACAACCTGTTCTTTTGAATCGCCTCCCAAAGATCAAATGACAGTTGTTATTTGTTCTCGGATATGTCCAGAGGGAGGATAAAGGAGAGTTCAGAAAAATGATCAACTGTTACTCAAACAGCTTTCCATTAACGAAATTGAGGGATCCGTTCAAAATTAATTGAAAATTTTTATTTTTTTAAATTTAAATTTTTTTTTAATTTAAAAATTTATTTTTCTTTTTAAATTTAAAATTTTTATTTTTTTTTAAATTTAAAATTTTATTTTTTTTTTTAATTTAAAAATTTATTTTTTTTAATTGAAAAATTTAAAATTATTTCAGCTTTGATGGAGTTTTATTCCATCGCCATCGGGTTAGTCAGCATCCGGGGTCTTGAAACGAAAGACTTCCTTTGCATGAATTCCAAAGGAGAACTGTATCCTGCTGTGAGTGATTAATAATTATATAGTCTCAATTGTCAGTCACATTTCGCCAAAAAATACAAAACTAGATTTTTCACTTTTCGTGTCAGGATCATTTTTAATTATTTCTTTATTTTTTAAATTTTTAAAATTATTTTTATAATTTTTTTGATTTAAGAAATGACTAAAAATGGTTCCATAACGAAAAAAGAAAATCTATGAATTTGTCATTTTAGATAAATCGACAAAGTGTGACATAAAAAATCACGATAATGTTATTAATAATTTTGAAATTTTCAGCCTATAGAAAATTACACAACAGAATGTGTATTTTCCGAAGAAGTCCTCGAAAATTACTACAATAGTTACAGTTCGTGTTCTTATGGAAATTCCGAAAAAAAATGGCACATAGCTTTGAAACGTTCCGGAATTCCGAAAAAAGGACGTCACGCATCTACTTACGATGTCGGAGCTCAATTTCAAGTTAAAGAATTAAATAAAGATTTCTGGATTCCGCCACAAGTTTCTGAAGATGTTCCAAAAATAAGAGACGGTTTCGACGATGACGGATTTAATTGGCTCGAAAAAATGACCAACAGCTGGCAAGATCTGACTAAAGATAAAGAAACCGAACAACCGTCTCTCATCGGGATAAGAAATATCGACAATAAATTATTAGAAAAATATTACGATCTTCATACAAAAAGAGATCATACAGTAAGACATGAATCTCGAGATATTAAAGAATTTGATTATTCTAAAATTTCACAAAATAATTATGGTAAATTTTTTTTTTTTATTTAAAAATTGGCAAAGATTCCAGAACACCCACGTGATCCGGATGTCGATCTAAGAACGAAAACAGTCGATGAATTGTCACGTTATATGGAACGAAAAAGAAAAAGAATGGAACGGGAAGAAACTAGACGACATCATCGCCGGAAGCAATTGGAGCAATTAAGGAAATATCCGACTTCGAATAAGCTTCGTTCTGTGGCCAGATACAAACATTCAAAAGCCCTAACAAATCGTCTTCAGAATCTACCGACAAACTAAATCCAGAATTCCGTCTAATTCGACTTCATATTTTCGATCGTACGACAGTTGATCCCTCGGGGCATTTACTCCCTTAAATTCATGTTAATTTTTTTCGTTTTCAGACCAATCGTGATTTTTGATCACTATTTTAGGGTTTTTAAAAGATCAAAAACCAGTCTAAAAACGGAAAAATTTCAAAATCAACACCAATCAAAAATGGTAAACATCATACAGTATAATTTTTTTCATTTTTCAGACCAGTTTTCTTGATCTATGATTACTATTTTAGGTCATTCCAAAAACTAATCTAAAAAAGTTTCAAAATTAACATTAATCAAAAATAATAAACATCATAAAACATAATTTTTTTTCGTTTTTAGGTCAATTTTGATCTTTAATTATCATAAATTTTTTAAAAAATCCCCAAAATTAACATTAATCAAAAGTAATAAACATCATAAAACATAATTTTTTTCGTTTTTAGGTCAACTTTGATCTTTAATTATCATAGATTTTTTAAAAAATCCCCAAAATTAACATTAATCAAAAATGGTAAATATCATACAGTATAATTTCTTCGTTTTCACGTCAACTTTGATCTTTAATTATCATAGATTCTTTCAAAAATTAAACTAATCTAAAAAAATCCCAAAATTAAAATTAATCAAAAATGGTAAACATCATAGAACATAATTTTTTTCCGTTTTCAGACCAGTTTTCTCCAAAACTACCCCAAAATGCCAATCAAGTAACCAAAAAAACTTATCCAAAAAAAATTCATTAAATAAGGGATCAACTATCGTACAATCCACACTTTTATTACGAGTACTGTACCAAAGATTTCATCTTTCCTTCAATTATTTATCCTATTCCTAAATTCTCTCTCCGGTGTAAAGCGTCTTTTGTGCCTTAGTCGCTTATCCAAATCCCCATAAAAAAATTAAAAAAGGAAAGAATTTTCGTGATCTCAGCTTTGTTAATTACTTTTAACATTCTGTGTATGATCCAATCAACCTATTTTGCATTGATCCGATCAATTTTGTTTAACTTTTTCTTTGCAATGATTTCCATCAATTTCGAAATCCATATTAACTATGATTTAGTTCAATTTTATAAACAAAAAAACAGTGTAAAATCTGAATAAAAACAAAGGATGATAAAAAAAAGATCTTCTAAGAGAAAACAACCGGGAGATATGTAATCGACCGGAATTCAGTCAATTTATCCAATAACATGAGCAGGACATTTCAGCACCTAAAGCGATCCTTAAAGAGAATAAGGAGGACAAGGAGAGAGAAAAAAAGAAGGGAGTAGAAAGAAAAATGAGTAAAGAGAAAGAGTAGAAAGAGAGAGAAGTAGGAAAAGAGAAAGAGTAGAGAAAGAAGTAGAAAGAGAGAAAGAGTAGAAAGAGAGAGAAGTAAGAAGAGAGAAAGAGTAGAAAGAGAAAGAAGTAAGAAGAGAGAAAGAAGTAGGAAGAGAGAGATGAATAGAGAGAAAGAGTAGGAAGAAAGAGATGAATAGAGAGAAAAAGTAGGAAAAAAAGGGATAGGGAAAAAGTAGGAGAAAAAGGGATAGGGGAAAGTTGGTGTAGGAAGATTAACGATGATGATCAACTGGAGGACGTTGTGAAGGTTCTATCTGATACGAAAGTTCCATTAATCTTCTTTGATTGTCAATGACTCGGAAATTTCTGAAATTACTCATAATTTAAAAACCACTCCTAGATGAATCAACATCGAAAATTTTTCCATAAAACAATGAAAATTTATTTCTTCAATAATTTTCAGGGATTTAAAAAAAATTATTTTCTTCAATTTTAAAATTTCTATTTTTTTTTAAATAAAATTATTTTTTTCAATTTTAAAATTTCTATTTTTTTAAAAAAACAAAATTTAAAAAATCCCAAAATTCTAATTATCGAAGAAAATTTTCCATTTTATATTTCTAAAATTCTTCAAAAACAATTACCGTATCAAATTCTGCACTTCTAAGGGTTTTTTGTAATGCGACGAATTTGGAGAAAATTTTGCTTTACAATTTCGAAAACTTCTAAGAACATTCGCAATCATGTGCTGAAAAAAAAACATCCTATTAAATTGTAATGAAAATTAATAGATACCATTTTTTCAAAATTAACGAGCCCTGCAAAGTAAGTTTTATTTCCTTCATGCATGAAGGTCAAATCCTTCAATAACAAAGGAACAAAAGGAATCACAGGTGGAGTCATTTTTGCAATCAACATTCTATACGCTCGATGATTTCGAGATGGATCTAATAAAGCTTCAAATTCACCGTATTGTCGTCTTAATTTCGTTGACAATTTCTAAAAAAAAATAAAAAATTCCAAAAATTTTAAAAATAAACAAATTAAAAAAACTTACATCCCAAATTGACGAAAGTCTACTGACAGCAATGTTACTTAACCCCAATGTTATCGCAAAAAACGCCATTAAATCCTTATTTTCTTTTGCAAGAGCAGCTATTTTAATTAATTTTTTTAAATATGCAATTCTTTTTGTTGGATTTGCCAAAAGTATTTCAGTTGTAGCCCAATATTGTACTTCATTAAATCGTCGAAGTAAAATATCAAGATTAGATGGCATTTTTCCTGCAAATTGATCACGACCAATAACCTGGAATATTAATTCAATTTCATCTGTAGCTTCGAATAAATGTGTATGAAAAGCAAACATTTGATTTACAATATCACTACTGCTCATTAATTCCAAAACAGAATGATATACAACTTCAAGTGGACCATTTTGTTCCGGCAAAGGAGTCAAAGAATCAATTTCATCTTTAAAAACTACATATAATCTTCCATTTATGGATAGCATTGTTGGAACAGAGACCTCAGTAGGAGCAAAAACTACTCTTTCACCGCTAGATTTCACTTCAATCAAGAAACATTCCTCTTGAGTACTTGCGCATTTCAATTTACATCGAGCCAAATCAGCAATTTCAGAAGCATTTTTATCCAACCTGACACTCATTGTAATAAAAGTAGTATCAGAAAGATATATACATTGATTGCCTAAAATTAAATACAAATTAATCCTAGATATCTAATTCAAAATAATTACAAAAATTCAAAAAACTATTCCAATCCACAAAAATTTGAAAATAAAATCTACAACTTACAAAATTCAGGCGAATTAGTTAAAATTTACAATTACAAAAATTTTGAAATTAAAATAAAATCTGCAATTTGGTTGCAAAATTCAGGTAGATTAGTTAAAATTTACATTTATAAAAATTTAAAAATAAAATTCGCAATTTGGTTGCAAAATTCAGACAGATTAGTTAAAATTTACATTTATAAAAATTTAAAAATAAAATTCGCAACTTGTTTGCAAAATTCACCCAGTGATATTCAATTGCAAAAAATCCCAGATCTTATTTTGCTTTCAAAACCTCCATAAATGCAATTTTAAAAACATTAACCAATCAGCTTAAAAACTGCAAATTTAATTTTTTTATAAATTTAAACACAAAAACCAATTTGTTTAAATATTGCAAATATAATTTCAATTTTTTACAAATTTCAATGTTAATTTCTTCGAAAATAAAAAACTCACAAATATCTATCGGCAATATCGGATTAGGAGCTGGTGCATTTGCGGAATAAACTCCACAATCAAGAATCGTTGTCGGAGATCTAGAAAGCACACGCATTGCATTTTCTCTAAGTTGACGTAATCCAGTTATCTGATCCAGAATTGGAAGCATATTTGGAATATTCTTGCTATCTTCCAATACACAACAATACATTTCTTCAACAAACGAATTTGCAACTGTATCAAGAAAAAAATGAAGTCCAAAAACACTTTCCCAAATTGATAAAAAGGCCACAACTCTTCTTTTAGCTGTACATTGTTGTTCAACATCGAAATTTACTTCCACACTTTGACCAAAAGAACTACTCGACGTAAATGGCTAAAAAAACAAATTATTTTTTTTTAAAATAAACATTACCACTGTTCCCCGTCTTGTGTAGTAATTTTTCAAGTAATTACATAGTACATTCGAAGGCATATAAATAATATGAGTCAAAATAAAATCTTCTAAAAAAGCATCTAATGCTATTTCATCCGATTGAGCATCTATCCTAGTTTCTAATACATATTCTATCATTTTTTCTGGTAGACCAGCCATGACAGAATAGCTGAAAATCAAATTATCCTCAAAAACATATTTCTCAGAAACAAACCAGCATTGATTCTTCAAGGATGCATTACTAGTTGATCCTGTTGCGTTCAAATTGATTTTTTCGAGAACTAAAACATCTTGATCGTGTTCTTTCAGACGCACCGTGTTCGCTTCGACATCTCGCAATATCCTTAAAGAAAATTAGGATTAATTAACAACATATTTTAAAAAACCTGTTAAAATCATGTTTATCTACCCTGAGGAATTGACAGTTATCCTCACGTAGAGCAATTGTCGCTGCTCTCGGAGCGTCGTTAACCAAAGCCAGTTTGCCAAAATCGTCTCCTTCGTGTAATGTACAAACTACTCCCTAAACCAATAGTCAAAAAGTCCAAAAAAAACTCATGTTTTATCTTCACGCAATAAAACGGAACAAATAAAATTGTCCAACTGATTAAATAATAAACTTACTTTTCCAATAATATTGACATCGACACTTCCCTTGAGAATAATATACCAACTTCTACCTTCTTCACCTTGATGAAAAAGCACTCTTCCTGCGTATTGATGTTGTTCAAAACGAATAACACTTGCCAATTCTCTTTTAACCATTGTACTCAAATGCGAAAGCGCTTTCACATGAAGCAATTCTTCATATACAAGCTCCAATTCCTCCGGACTTCGTTCAAATGGTCTAAAATCCAGATATTCCCATTTAAAAAAGACAAATGGTTTTCTCCCATTTTCAAAAAAATGTTACTTACGATTTCATTAATATCATTCTAAACAAAGAATCTGGACCAATTGTACTTAGAAAAAATATTGCATTTTGTAAATCCATAAAAGTAGGAGGTTCAGCCCCTCGGGGTGGAAGATCCATCGAACTCGTTGGCATAACCAATCCTCCTCCAATTCCTTGGATTTTCTGCATATTCGGATGTTCAGCTCTAAGTCGATAATATTCTTCAAAAGGATCTTTAATACTCCATCGATAAAAAACATATTTGTCTTTAAATTGTTCTTCATTCGTTATATGAGAAATAATACCATATTCCAACAATGCTTGCCACATTCCAATAACTTGTAAATTCGTAAATGCTTGCATTGGTTGCATTAAAATTTCAGACGACAATTGAGCTAACCATTTTGTCATTTCCGATCCAACCATACATTGAGAATAAACCTTGAAAAAAAACAATTATAAAAATTTCAAACAATACAAACCATTCGTTGAGCTTGTCGATCACATATCAACTGTGGATTCCTCATTTGCATTGTTCTTTTAATCGTCAATCCAGCTTCATAAATTCTGGATTCTAACGTCTAAAAATCACATAATTATAAAAACTCAAAAATAACCTTTATTACAAAATTATCTTAAATTTCTGTAATTTCCAAAATTATTCTAAAAATAAGATTATTTTTTCCATTTCCATAAATCTACATACAGGAACTAAAAAACCCCAAAAATTATATATTACTTTTTCCTTAATTATAACGTCCATAATGCTATCATAAAATTCAAAAAACTGATTTATTTACGAAATTTTTCTACAATAAATTTCCAGAATTAAAAATCCAAAAAAGCTTGTAATTTTAGTTTTTCTGTTAGAATTACTTTAAAATCTTGCAAGATTTCGCAATCAATAAAATCCATATATAAACTTTACAAAATTATCTCACAGTAAATTTTCAGCATTAAAAAACAAAAATAGATTATAATTTTTTTGTGAGAATTATTTCGTAATCAATTGTAAACTTAGAAATTCCTGAATAAAGGCACACAAAGTGCCTAATCCTCTATCTCCCTTCTGGAATTACTTTTCATATATAAAACCACTAACAAAACCTCAAAAATCATAACCAATTCTTCCAAAATAGATCACCTAAATTAAATATCACAAAAATATTTTCAAAAATAAACTCACAACTGTATTACTAAGCTCAAATAAACTAGTAGCATTCCAACTATAGCCATTTTCCTCCCGAGTTTCTTCTATATTCGACTGCTCCAATTCTTTTTGCATCACAGAAAATTCAAACGGATCTATAAAACATTTTTAAAACAATAACATTAATAACAACTACCATAATTAGCTTTACTTGTAGAAGGTTCTGGTCTAATTTGTGCATTTCCCATCACTGCTGCAAAAACATACAATTAAGACATTTTTCAAAAACAAAAACTATTAAAACCAAAACTTACGAGTATTTCTTTCAGCAATGAGGTCTTCCATCACGCGAATATATGGCTGTAAATGGTCTGCGTGTCTCTATAAAACAAAAAACTACCCATTATAATTCTAAAAAACTAAAATTAGAGACTTACACTGTATATATTGAGAAAATGCTGTTGGCTTATTCTAATGAACTCAGATGGCCTAATTACCCTCGCCGAACACGAATGCCTGAATAAATTAAGTTCACCAAAAAGAGTTCCAGGACTAATTCTAGCAAGAAATTGTTCTTCGTATTGAGGAAATCTAGAACAAAACTGTTTTCTTTTACTTGAATGTAATACGTATGGATCTGTTGTTGACTGATAACTTCCTTCTACCAACGATGTTTGCTAAAAAATAAGCATTTTAGAAATTTCAAAACCCAATAATAAGAACAGAAAAAAACGAAGGTTCCATTTGACAGGAAATTTATCAACGGTTCTTCGTTAATTAGGTTTTTCTTCAAATTGCGAAAACATCTAATTATCGTTAAAATTTAAAAAAACTTACTGAAGGAATATACAACTCAACTTCACCAGTCAAAAGCAAATACCAATATGCCAAAACTTCGTCTTGTTGGAACACTGAAAAATTTTAAAATTAATGCAGCTGTTTACGTAAGTCATTTTAAAATTAATCCATTTCAAAAAACGTCTATTATATACGAAACAACAATAAATCATTCCAAAATAAATTTAAAAATAAAAAATGCTTTTTTAAATAATAAAAAATGTATTAATGCATTGGTTGTTTATCGATGACACACCATTCTAAGGACCAATATTCCAGTTTTTTTTTCTTTTTCTAAAAAAACGCAAAAAATTTTTGGCCGTCTGAGTTTTCTACACTTGATGCCAGCGAGAATCGAAATTTGTTCTTCTTGTCCGCAATTGCTCAAGCGTCAGAGAATAAATACTTCTTTAGAATCTGGATATTTTCATCTACTGTCATTCAAAAAAACGGAAATGGCGATTCTATCATTCTAAATAAAAGGAGTCGTTGACAGCTCAATTTCCAATATATCCAAATCCATAAAAAACAACTAAAAAATGGTTCAAAAAGAAAAAACGGGAATTTTCCGCTTGTTAGATTCTGATTCTCTATTCAACCAAAATGTAGAAAGTTTTGTTAAATATAGTTCAAAGTTAATTTCCTATGAAAAATAATGAAATCCTCACAAATGACCCCAGGGCTGACCCTATCCGGTCGAGCATCGCTACCAGATAATAAAGCCAACAACAACGTGTCCGTCAAAGACCGCATCTGCCCAGAACGACGAATCCTGCCCACCAGTTGTTCCATCTTTATTTCTGAAAGAACCATAATCATTAAATTTCAAAAATCAGATAAAATTTCCCTAAAAAGTCAAAACATTTTTAAAAATTAAATGAAAAAATTTATATAAAAGTAACATGCCAAATCTCATTGGCCAAGTCCCAGTCTATTAAGGCATTTTGGAGTAAAAAAAGACCGTGAAGCTGCCCAAAATGAAATGACTTTTTTAGAAAATTTGGCAAAGCCAAGAAGGTAAGTAAAAAAATTTTTGATGAATCCATAGACCGTAAAAATGATTCCTGGAACATGTTTTTGAAGAAGTTCAGACCAATTTGATTGATTATTTCTAAAAAACACTAATAATAGAAATAAAAAAACAAAATAATTATTTATAGTTAAAAAACGACGAAATTTAAAAAATATTTTAAAAATTAAAAAAAATGTTTTTAGAAAACTTTTGAAATTTTCCAGTTGAAATATGAAATTAAAAATTTATATTATTCTATAAAAATATATTGATAATTTTACTGAAAAAACTTCTTCAGGGAATTATCTCGAAAGGAATTTTTGGGATTTCCTACTAAAGAAATAAAATCCTAAAATTCAGAATTTATGTGATTCTGCAAATATATTCATAATTTTGCTAATTTAAAAATAAAAAAAAGAATTTTAAAAATTGTTTCAAAAGGGATTTTTTAGTCGACACGAAAATTGTAAAAATTAGAATTTACATTATTCTATAAATACACAATTGTAATTATACTATTTTAAAAATAAACTTTATCCTGAAATTGTCTTGGGAAGAATTCCTGGGTTTTTAAAAAACTAGTCAACATAAAAATTTCAGTTTTGCGTGATAGCTATCTTGTAGTCGTGTGATTTCGTAATCAATCATATATTATAAAAATTAAAAAGAATATTTTTACAAACTGGTCCCGGCAGGAATTCCCAAAAGTTCCTAAAAAGTAAAGTAGCCTATGTGACAATTTCAGTTTTGTGCGGCAATTATTTCGTAATCCTAGACAATTTCGTAATTTTCGAAATTACAGTCCACCTGAATAGATCTCAAACCTAGATTAGGATATACAGGAAAAGTAACCCTCTACCTTCTAGACTTGGTTTTCATATATGAAAATATTAATAAAAATTTAAAATACATTGAGATTTTTTCAAATCTCTCTAAACATATCTCAAACCTTCTGGATTAGGATATACAGGAAAAGTAACCCTCTATCTACCTTCTAGACTTGGTTTTCATATATGAAAATATTAATAAATACCCTAATAAAGCATAATTAAGACAAAAATGCCCCTTCGAAGACGAATTATTTTATTCTTTTGTATAAATTTGAAAAACTAACCTTGCTATCTTCTAAAATAGGGAAATCTAAACCTATAAAATGGTTTGGCAGTGCCTCTGCTCATCGGCATGGCGTCTGACGCCACGTCAAACAACGGCGTCAGATGGAGAAGTACGAATATCCGCTACGACGATGAACTAGGCATTCAAGTAGGGTAATCGACTTCAGCGACCAAGGAAATAAAAATACTATCTCCAGAAAAGTAATCTGAAAAATCTTTGTAAACATTTTTTTCATCGATCAAAAAAGATAAAAATGGTTTTCCTTGCAAAGAAAATTTATAAACTAAAACATCGACGTCTCTGGCATGCAAGAATGGCAGAAACCAATGAAATTTGAGTAAATACAAATATCGGAAGTCCGACAAAAAAAGAAACGCGGGAAGAACAAAATAAAAGTTCAAAAAATAATAAAAATATAAATTCGGAAATTCAAATTTAACAATTATTAAAAAATTACAAATATAGTTGCGAAATTGTCTCGACACGAAATTTGCAGGATTTACTGTAAAAATTAAAAATTAAAAAATTACCTCAAGGGGAATTTTTAAGATTTTCTAAGAAATTCTTGAATTTAGGTAAAAAAAGAAAAAGAGCGAGAGTGGGGACAGAGCGAGTCAATTTCAGAATTGCCAGATTTGTCAATTCTTCTACTTCCACTCTCCTTTGCGCGGGAATTTAAAAATAAAAAATATAACATTTTAAAAATTAACTTTTTTACGTTATTGTTTTCGAAGGAATTTTCAGAATTACCTTTACAAAAATAAGAAAAATCGAAATTAATTGATTTTCGACAAGATTTATCAATTTTTATTTTTTTGCGCGGAAATTCAAAAATAATAAAAAATGTAACATTTTAGAAAATAAAAAATAAACTTTTTTATGAAATTCTTTCAACAGAAATTTTCAAGACTTTAGGGACTTTCAGAACCATCTTTAAAGAACAAGAAGAAGAGAATCGATTTCAGAGAATTACCAAATGTACCACTTTTCTATTTCTACTCGCTCTTGTGCGGAAATTCGAAAAATATAAAAATAAAAATAACTTTTATAATTTTTTATAAAATTTCAACATTAAAAAACAAAAAATTAGCGCGGGTTGATTTTTGTAGATTTACCAAATTTACCGTTTTTTCCATTTTTACTCGTTTCTGCGCGGGAATTCAAAAAAAATAAAAATAAAAATAACTTTTATAAGTTTTTATAAATTTTTATAAAACTTCAACATTGAAAAATAAGAAAATAAACATGAATCGATTTCAGGAAATTGCCAAATTTGCCACTTTTTCCATTTTTACTCGTTTCTGCGCGGGAATTTAAAAAAAATAAAAATAACTTTTATAATTTTCTATAAAATTTCAATATTAAAAATAAGAAAATAAACGTGAGTCGATTTTTGTAGATTTACCGAATTTACCGTTTTTTCCATTTTTACTCGTTTCTGCGCGGGAATTCAAAAATTTCAAAAATCTTTTTTTTGTAAAAATTTTAACAATTTTTGAAAAATAACTTAATAATAATAAGTGACCGCCAAATGCACACAAAGACTGAAAAAAGGAAATAAAACAAGAAGTAAATTAAAATTCCCGACTTATTGATCTTCTAACCGTACAAAGTCGAAGAAAACCAAAAAGTCGCTGGAGACAATCGTCAAAAAGCGGCACTGAAAACATAAGAAACAAGAATTTTCATTGTCTGGGACATAGTTGCAGAAATAACAAACTTCTAAGGCTCCAAACAAGGAAAACAACAGCAAATTTCTCCAAGCAAACAATTTTTGCACTTTCTTGTTAGTACTCCAGGACTTATTGCTCCGTCAGAAAACGCGAGACAGAGGAAGAAGCCACCCGCAGCTGCGGCACGAAAACTAGTGTTCCTTCTGTTATAAATTCGCACTTTTTGAAGCAGAATGTCTCTCGAATCCTCCACGGTCTCTTGCTCTGCTCTCTTCGGAGATATTCAATTTTCTGGGTCTTCAAAGGCACGTTTAGAAGGATCCTCCGCCAGAGCCTCTCTGGATGGATGTCTCAGTTGGCCAAATTGAGCCAATCCAAACCGGGCCGCGGACATCCCTCCAAAGTACCCTTAATGCGTCCCCGAACTCATATCACTTTAAAAATAATTAAAAACATTCTATTTTAAGCAGTTTTCTGAAATAATGTTTTTTATAATTTCAAAATTTTTCGTAAAATTATGCAAATTTTCTATGAAATTTCATAGATTTTAAAATTTTTTATAAATTTTCAGATTTTTTAAATATATTAAAGGAAATTTTGGAATTTTTTAAACATTTTTGAAAAATTTCAGTTTTTTAAAGCATTTTTTAAATATTTTTTACAAAATTTTAGTTTTTTTAACATTTTTGAAAAATTTCAGAATTTTTATAAGTATTTTTGCAAAATTTTTAAATATATTTTTTGAAATTTCGTAAATTTTTAAATATTTTTGAAAAATTTTTTAATTTTTGAAGTATTTTTTACAAAATTTCAGAATTTTTAAAATATTTTTTATGAAAATTTAAAATTTTGAAAATATTTTTAATAAAATTTTATAAAGTTTAGATTTTTTGAATTTAAAAAAATAACTTGCAACATATTTTATTTTAATTAAAATTTATAAATAATTTTTTTTTTTGAAATTTTTGGAAATTTTTTTTTGTGTGAAATTTGATAGGTTTTTGACCCTTTTAAATACAAAAAATAATTGTAAACATTTTCTATTTTAGGCGAATTTTATAAATAACAATATTTTTGTTTTTTTTTGAATTTTTTATTTTTCCGCAAAATTTAATGAATTTTAAAAGTTTTTAGAAAAAAAATAATTTCAAAAACATAATATTTTATTTAAATTTCATAAATAATAACTTTTCAAAAAATTTTTTTGTTTTTTTAAATAAAATTTCGAAAATTTATATTTTTTTAAAAATTTTTGTGGTTTTTTTAAAAGAAAATTAATATTTTTTAAAAGAATTTTGTAAATTTTTTAAAAAATTTTATAAATTTTTCTTAAATTCCGTAAATTTTTTAACTTTTCTTTGAAAATTCGTATTTTTTAAAAGAATTTTGTAAATTTTTTTTTAAAATTCCGTAAATTTTTTAACTTTTTTTTGAAAATTCGTATTTTTTAAGAAAATTTCGTAAATTTTTTGTTTTTAAAGAATTTCGGAAATTTTGTTTTTTAAAGAATTTCGGAAATTTTTGGTCTTTCGGATGACCCAGGAAGTATAAAAGGAAAAATATCTCTATGCCAACGTTCTTCCATCTCCAATTTTGTGTTTTCTACACTCCGGCTGTCACTTTGTTCAAATAGACCCTTACATTAAAGATTTTTCGTCTTTTTCCGACCTTTTTTTTCAATCTGCACTTCCGAGAACGGGATTTCCAAATGCATCTGTTTAATAATTAGGAATCCCGAGATTGCGTGTGGAATTTCAATCTGCTTTTCCTCAGAACGAAGATTAAAAATTTTGCAGTTTTCTATTTTCGTGTCCTGCGGTGGATAAGCATCTGTCAAGTGGTCTTGTTTATCTGTTTACTTCAGTCTTGAGAGATTAATTCCTGGTTTTCTGTTTTCGAAAACTTTGTTCATTTTCGTCAAAATTGATGGTCAGAGTTCACATTCGAAATTTTAATTTTTTTATTTTAAAAATTTTAATTTTTTTATTTCGAAAATTTTATTTTTTTTATTTCGAAAATTATCTCCTACCACGAAAAATCTAAAATTTCTAAAATTATGTCTTGCCACGAAAATTCGAAATTTTAATTTCAAACTTTTTTTTATTAAAGTTGACTATCAAAGTTTGATATTAAAATTCTAATTTTTCATAGTAAGACAACATTCTCTGGATTTTTCGCGTTGAGACAGCGTTTATCAATTTTTCTATATTAAAAAGTTATTTTATCTAAATTGATAGAATTTGGTATCTTGATTTTTCGAATCCAAACATGACTTGGAAGTCTGTCCTAGCACGAAAAGTTTAAATTTCGAACTCTAAGCTCTAATTTTCACAAAACAAAATTTTGTGTTTTATATTATCAAAATTGCAACTCTGGATTCAAGGCCGAAATTTTAATTTTTCGTTTTAAAACTTAAATTATGAGTCATTTTTGAATTAGAAAATTTTAGTTAATTTTTAACTATTCATTTAAATGAAACAGATTTTTGAAATAAAAAATCACAGATGTTTCTTAACACAAAAAGTTTAAATTTCAAACTCTAAGTTCTAACTTTCACAAAACGGAGCTCTGATGTCACTCGGTGACCATCACACGACCTTGCGGTCAAAGCGTTCCGCGATTATCTCAATTTTCGTCGAATTTCAATTTCCATCGAATTTCAATTTTTATCGAATTTTAATTTTCGTCGAATTTCAATTTCCATCGAATTTCAATTTTCGTCGAATTTCAATTTCCATCGAATTTCAATTTTCGTCGAATTTCAATTTCCATCGAATTTCAAAGTCTTTTGATTTTGTACTTTTTAAAGCAGACCCGTAAATTTTTAAAAATGTGAAATTTTCTAGAATTTTTAAATTTCTGCGAAAAAAAAATAAAATATTAAATTCGACAAATTTTTTTATGATAATTTTGAAATTTTCGAATAATTTTATAAAAAAATCGATTTTTTTGAATTTCTGTGAAAAAATAAAGAAATTTTAAAAATCGAAAATGTGAAAAAAAAGCTGTCAAAGTATTTTTAAAAAGTCCGAGAAATTTGAGACAATTTCGAAAATTTTTATTTTTATAATAATGTGATTTTTTAAATTTTCGAAATAATTTTACTTTGAAAATTTTATTTTTTATTTTTTGAGTTTTTGTAAGGATTATTTTTTTCAAAACAATAAAGTAAAAAAGTTGATTTTTAAAATGTTATTTTTTATTTTTAAATTCCCGCGCGAGAGAGAGTAAAAATAAAAAAATGGTAAATCTGGTAAACCGCTACAAAAACGGACTCGCTTTGTCCTCACTCGCAGTCTTATTTTTGTTTAAATCCCAAAAATTCACATAAAAAATTTCGTAAGTTTATTTTTGAATTTTTATAGTTCCATGTTTTCTGTTTTGACAAACAAAACTGCATATCATTTTTGATCATTTAGTCGATTAATGCAAAATGTTTTTCAAAGTACATCGATCAGGTGCTTGTTTTTCAGTTGTCTTATGGGGTTCATTATTCGATTTTCATCCACATAGTAGCAAAATTCACGAGAAAAGATCGAATTTTGTTCCTTTTTTTCACCTCATGTCTGTCAGCTGATCGCGTGCACTCGAGGCACGGACAGGCACGTCGGTTAGCACGAGCTCAGCTGGCCAGTGCGTCCGTGTGTCTGCGAATCATATGTGCTAAACGCACAAACAACAACAAGTTCAACTGCCCAGTACGTCCGTGTGTCCACATATCATATGCACTAAACACACAAACAACAACAAATTCAACTGCCCAGTGCGTCCGTGTGTCCAGAGGTCGAGCTATAGTTTTCCTTCCAGCCATCCAACAACTCGAATTGGGCAGTCGTGGAGTTAACAGCGATGCATAGCATTTAAGCCAGCGGCATGAAGTAATTTTTTGGCTTTGAGAATAAGCAAGTGCGTCCGTTTTTCTGCTTCAAGTTTACGTGCGCGATGGAAAATAAAAGCGAACGCATGACTGCCTGAAGTCTTAGTTTTGTCAACGAAGATTTGGCAAAACTGAAGTTAATCTAGCAAAGAACATTCTATTTAAATTCATTTTAGAATTTTCTGTTTTTAAAAAACATTTATTTTTTAAAAAATTTAAATTTTCAGAATTTTTTTTTTAAATTTAAATTTTCAGAATTTTTTTTAAATTTAAATTTTCAGAATTTTTAAAAAATAATTTTATTCAATTTTTTAAAATATTTTATTTATTTTTTTGAATTGTATTTTTCAAATAAATGAAAAATGATCAAATTTTATTTTAATTTAAAAAAATGATTTCAAAAATACCGACTGAAATTTAATTTTAAATTCATCGGTAGTTTTTTACTTCCTCGATAAAATAAAATTCTGAATTGGAATCAGCTGACAATGATTTCCGTATTCGCGCCAAAGAACCCCGTGGTTTTTTTGTTCGATTTTTGAATTTAAAAAAATTTCATCCATCTGTCATTGAGAATGGATATTTTCGATTAAATTCCACCTGCTCTTACATAGATTTGGGTCAAGAAAAAAGAACTCAGGATGTTTCGAAAAGCACGAGATTGTTTTCTTTCACGAGAGCTTTGAAACCCAATTTGTTTTTTTTCTTTATTGTTTAGCTTATCACGAGTGCTTTCGTTTTCGTCCCGGGCAATGTCCAGTTTGGGTCCTAGAGGCGGTATTGTTGTTTTCCGAATGCTTCTGTTTTTCCAAAAAGCCCTCTAAAATTGTTTTTTGATTTCGATGTGAATTTCCGTAGAAAAACAAAAATGTTATTTTACCGATACTCGGTAACACTACTGCTTCGTTTCAGTGTTTTCCTCATCCGAAACACGGTGTACTTTGAGTTTTTTAATTGATGTTCTTTCAAGATGGGGTTATTATAGAAATTCGATAACATTATTTTCCGGTCGAGGGATCGAACTCACGTATCATGAGTGATAGTCACTGATATCAACCGCTCCACCACAAAAGAGAAACAACATTCTCTTTTCTTTTTACTTTTAACATTTATCTCCTACTCTCACATTTCTGTTAAAATAAATTTAAATCTTCCAAATCAACTCCCGATACTACTTACTGTTTCATCACAAATATCCGTATAACTTTACTATTTTTATTTTTTAAAGTGGGCTCATTAAAGCTAGTTCAGAGGAAATTTATTTTTACGTGACGTTTTTAAAGTTCAACTTTTGTGTACTTTTATATAGAGTAAATAAAAATCGACCTTTTCAGTGTGGCTAATCGTGGGATAATAGATATCCTTGTTGGGGCTCCAACATGGCCGCCATTCCTGCTGTCAAGGTCCTGCAGCCATCCAATGGACAAAAAGAAATGATTTCCAAGTCCAAAAAAGCTTTTCAAGTATGATTTTATTTTTATTTTTTATAAAACTTAAAGATTTCCAGGCTTATCTTCCGAAAGGTGTTCGTACTTACAGTTGTGCTCATTGTCGTGCAAATTTGGCGAATCATAACGAATTAATTTCGAAATCGTTCCAAGGAAGCCAAGGGAAGGCTTACTTGTTCAATTCAGTGTAAGTGTTCTGAACACTTTTCCCGAACTTATTAGATGGATTTAAGTGTGAACATCACTTGTGGCAAAGCAGAAGAGCGGGTTCTCTTAACGGGTGTCCACGACGTCGCGGACATTTTTTGCGAATGTTGCAAAACGACTCTCGGGTGGAAATACGTAAGAAATACTTGAAGATTCCATAAATAATCCGGTTTTCAGGAACGAGCCTATGAATCGAACCAAAAGTACAAGGAAGGAAAGTACATCATCGAGCTCGTTCACATGATTAAAGACAACGGATGGGACGCAAACGAGCGTCCTCAGCGAAACAGTATCCATTGATTTAAAATTGTTCCAAAAAACGTTCCTACAAATTCTTTAAAATTTCTAGTGGAATATGTTTTTTAAATTCTTTAATTTTCTGCAATAGCACTGCGAACATAGCTGTCGATTTTCAAATCCGATCTAATTCGATTCAAACATAGAAAATCCTAAATTTTGATCGAATTAGTTCAAAATTCAAAATTGAAAATTCGAATCAAGATCGAATTAGTTCGAAATCGGAAATCAAAAAATCAGATTTGGATCAAACTAATTCGAGGTCGAAAATCTAAAAATCAGAATCCGTATCGAATTAATTCAACTTGGATTATATGGAGATTTAAATTCAAATCCAACTAATTCGAGGTCGAAAATGAGGGATTTAGATTTGGATCAAATAAGTTCGAAATCGAAAAATCCAGATTTCGGTTAAATTAATTCGATTCGAAAATCTAGAAATCCGAATTTGAATCGAAAATTAAAAAATTAAAATTTTAAAAATCGACAGCTTTGGTCGTGGGAAGCTGCTGTTTCTGTATATTATACTGTATATTGTGTACTGTAAATTCCGGAAGCCCGGCTTCGTTCTTTGTGTTCAACACTAAATCGTCACTGGCGCCTTATGCATTTTCTGAATTGGATGCGGATTATCCTGTACATTTTTCGACCTCAATCTATGGTTACTTTTTGATTGTTTTCTATTCATTCCAAGCAATTGTACATAAATTTGTTTTTTCTTGGACATAAAAAGTATATCGACAAAGTTACCACTATAGCACCAGAACTAAGGTACAAAATAGGGTCCTGGACAAAAATATACGGACACCTTAAATCTCCTACTAGCTAATGGAAACACGCCAAATGGGTAAGATAGAAATATGTAACTGTTATGTCTTTGTTTAACAATAAGACACAATACAACAATAGGAGCAATATTATTAAATACCAGAGCTACATCCGAGGAGGACTCCGATACATCGAAGTGTTCCCTTTTGTACTCCTCAGTGGAGAGAAGGGACTTTTAAGTCTTCGGTGTTCTGAATATCTCTGGTCATGGGAACTATGCGTTCACAACAGCAACCAAGTAAGGTACTTTCGATGCCATCGAGATTCTTTCGATTTCTTCAGAAGGGGAAAGTAAAAAATTCCAAAAACTGCAACGCGCCACTTGCACCTTGGACATAAAATACGGACGCTTAAATTTTTTCTTTACTGAAAACAAACAACAATAACCAATAAATTTTCCATTGGCCTTGATAAGCTTAAAAATCCTTTGACTCATGGAGTCAGATAAAGATTCAAGAGTTTCCTGAGGAATTGAGTTCCAACTTTGCAAGATGGCCTGCTTGAGCTCTTCATTGTTGTTAAATTTCTCTCTTCACGGTAAATATCGCAGATAAGGATACTCCAGAGATTCTCTATAGGGTTTAAATCCGGAGAGCAGGAAGGCCACTCAGGAAGATTGACGCTGTTCTTGGAAAGCCGTTTCTTCGAACTAGCACTAATGTGGATCCTAGTATTATCCTGCTGAAAAATCAATCGGCGTCTTCTGTTTTTCTCCCAAAATAGCAATAGCTTTTCCTTTAGCGGTCCTTAATAACTTCTGTCGTTCATTCGGAAAGAAATGGATCCAATGTTTAACTTGCCAGCTTCTGAAAAACCTGCCCACATCATGACGTTTCCTCCGCCAAAATTTCTCTTAGAAAAATACTTTGGCTCTTCCTGAGATCATGCCAATAGTATCGAAAACCATTGGGTCCGTCTAAATTAAATTTTTTCTTATCGAAAAAGACGATCTAGAAACAATAATTGATATATAAACTTATCTATTGGGGCAGAAACTAAGCTAAAAATAGAAGATATGAAGAGATGATTTGAATATCAGGGAGTGTGGAATACTGTAGAGCATGAATGAGACTATTAGTTGTGCTATTTTGTGGATATAGTAATTGTATCTGTTTTACTTTTTAGTAAAGACTATCATTATACGTCTGTTTTCCATGTTAACGATATCAAGGATCTTCTGTCGTGTGAAGAATACAACTTGTAATGGCTACCGAGTCTCTCAAGGACTTTTGTGGCAGGAACCCACTCCTTCATGACGTCAAACATTTATGTAAAATTATTCAAAATCATTTAGTTTTTATCTTTTATCAGCTAAGAACCGGTGATCAAACTTGCAAAATCGGAAATGTTAACTTTGCCGTCGGGTCCCTCGAGGCCCTGGAGCAAGATGTCGGCTTCGGTTTCAGTGAGCTTTTCCCCTGGAATTTCAAACATAATTAAAAATAATAAAAGTAAAAATACCAGTATTGACAAGAACAAAACGCAAGTCGGTGATATGGATTAACCCGTTTCCTTCTCGGTCAAAATTAGACAACATTGGGATGAGTTCTCCTGGTGTTAATCCAACTTCTTTCTTTAGGTTGTTATAAATTGGAAGAAATTCTTCGATCGAAATTCGTGTATCTAAAAAAGTATAAAATATTTATTAAAAAATTTTACTTTTATTCCATTGCTGAGTGAGGTTGTGGACTTGGGCCTGGGTCGGACAGAGGCCCAAGGAACGGAGACACGTCCCGACCTGTTAATTCCGGTGGCATTATTCATTAATTTCCACATACAAAAAGTAACTTTCGGTCCAGTAAAAATGGAAATTGTCACTATTAAGTTGTAATTCTCATCACAAATGTTCAATATCCATGAAAACTTTGACGATCAAGTTACATTTTCGTCACAAATGTTCAATATTCATAAAAATCGTTATTATTAAGTTTTAATTTTCGTCACAAATGTTGAATATCTATAAAACTGTGACAATCAAGTTACTTTTTCGTCATAAATGTTGAATATCTATAAAAACTGTGACGATCATGTTACATTTTCGTCACAAATGCCAACTATTCATGAAAATCGTCACTATTAAGTTTTAATTTTCGTCAGAAATGACAACTATTTATAAAAATGTGACAATTGTCTCATATTTAGCAATTGTTACTGGACCAAAAGTTACATTTTTTATGTAAAACAAACCTGAGAAACGTCAATTTTATTATCTCCTTTTTTATCGTAATAGAGAATAACATCCATTATCTCTTCTCGACTCATTGTCAGAACACGTCCCAGAATCCTTAAAAATCAGAATTACATTATTATTAAAATAAAAAGTAAAAATTATCTCGAAGAGGATTTTCCCGTCGAGATTCAAAATTGTGAAAATTAAAGTTTATAATTTTATAAAAATATAATTAATTTTATTCATTAAAAATTAAAAAATGATTTTTTACAAAATACTCTTAACGAAAATTTTTAAAACTTTACAGAAATTACAGTAGTCTGTATTTTAATCTAAAAACTCTCATTACTTTGTAATTAATTTTTTTTGAAGTATTTTTAAGTAAATTTAAAATTTTTTAGATTAAGATGTAAAATAAAAAATATTTCGTTCATTTTTTAAAACGAATTCTCACATGAAATATTTATTTTCCAAAAATTACAACTGCTACAGTATCTTCATCGAAAATTTTTTTATTTTTTAAAAACTAAATTTAAAAATTCAAAAAATGTCTCGACAAGAATTTTTGGATTTTTCCGTTTAAGACCGAAAATTGTAAAATTTCGTATTTACGTGATTATAAAAAGTTTTAAAAACGTTCAATAAATTCCGAAAATTACAAAAAAAGTCCGTTTACGAAAATTTCAGTTTTCTTTCTTTCGTTTTTGGATGATTCAATGATATTTATTACGAATGCCTTCCGGACTGATGACTGTTCTCGATTTTATTCAATATTCCTTAAAAATTGCACTATATTATTCACATCCAGTCCCGAAATCTATAAAGCAATCGACACCAAAATTGCAATCTGCAGGTTGCATGCAACTTTTGGACGAAAAGTTAGCATCAAAATTTAAATCAAATCTGCAGATTGCGAGCAACTTTTAAGTAGAAAAATAAAAATCAAAATCAAATCTACAAGTTGCGAGCAATATTTGAACAAAAAGGTCCACATCAAAGTTAAATTCTAGTCCGCACGTTGCGAGCAATGTTTGAACAAAAAAGTTCATATCAAAGTTAATATCAAACCTGCACGTTGCGAGCAATGTTTGAAAAAAAACGTCCACATCAAAGTTAAATTCTAGTCCGCACGTTGCGAGCAACTTCTGGACAAAAACGTCCACATCAAAATTAATATCAAACCTGCACGTTGCTCGCCACTTTCGAACAACTTCGTCAAGGCTAATATTTCAATTTATAAAAATTTCGAAATCAAATCTGCAGGTTTTTTGCAACATTCGTCCAGGACTATTTAATTATTATGCGAAAGTTAAATGTAATTTTGATGTCGATAGTTTTATAAACCTCGGTACTGAAATATTAAGGCAGACATGGCAATGATGGTAGATTCTGTAGATTAGATTACGGTTGTCTTGTTTCTGAACATGGCTGAGTCGGGGACGTCATTTCTGGCAAATCGATACTGTGTTCTTCCATTTTGAAGTCTAAACTCCTGAAACTCAAAGTTTCGCTTTTGTCTGTTGTGGATTCGTCGTCAGGAAAAGTACATTGACTTTCGCCGCTTTTGATGGCTTTTTTCGGAGTTCTGTTAAGTGAACAAAAATGCCAAATAACTCCGACAAAACTCCCAATGATCACAGCTACAATAACAACCATAACAATAGGCAAATGCAATTGATGGATTCTGACGGCCGTAAGAGGATCACTGACGTCGATGACTTCCGTATTCAGTTCCGACGTCAGAGCTGCTTGTAAAGCTTCATCATAATGTCTAACTTTCCGGGTTAAAAGCACATCTGACATGTTTGACGAAGGACAAACCGGTGGCTGAAAAATAATAGTTTTATTGCTTATTATTTCGCTGCTAAAACTACAGAATATCCTTCACATCCATCTCCATCCCTGACGCAAAGGGAGACTTTACAGCTAAATAACAGTGTAGTCACATCTGTCAACGTGAAAACGTATGATTTCGCGAATGCCAAAAGTTTGTCATTAGCATAAGTAATTTCGTTAACAATAGTTGAGTCAATAGAACAACTGAAAAATATTTATAGTGACGTTAATGGAAATTTTTTAAATTTAAATAATTTTACCCTTCCTTGTTGATGATTTCGAAGTCGTGTTTAGTTTGATTAGTTGCTTTGCAGTCATGGATGTAGAGTCCATAAACAGAATTCGTTACTAAAAATAATATTTTTTATTTTTATTACATACAAAAAGTAGGTAAATGGTATATAATTTATGGATACATTATATTCAATGTACTGATATATTAAGTTGATGAAAATAAACTGTATACAATATATCGGTACATTGTAACTGTTCTGATGTACCAGATACATTATATTCAATGTGCCGGTACATTAAGTTGAAATCAATGAATTATATACAATATATCCGTACATTGTAACTGTTCTGATGTACCAGATACATTATATTCAATGTATTGATACATTGTAACTGTTCTGATGTACCAGATACATTATATTCAATGTGCCGGTACATTAAGTTGAAATCAATGAATTATATACAATATATCCGTACATTGTAACTGTTCTGATGTACCAGATACATTATATTCAATGTGCCGGTACATTAAGTTGAAATCAATGAATTATATACAATATATCCGTACATTGTAACTGTTCTGATGTATCAGATACATTATATTCAATGTGCCGGTACATTAAGTTGAAATCAATGAATTATATACAATATATCCGTACATTGTAACTGTTCTGATGTACCAGATACATTATATTCAATGTATTGATACATTGTAACTGTTCTGATGTACCAGATACATTATATTCAATGTGCCGGTACATTAAGTTGAAATCAATGAATTATATACAATATATCCGTACATTGTAACTGCTCCGATGTACCAGATACATTATATTCAATGCATCGATATATCAAATTGACATCAATGCGTTATACCAACTCTAATGTATCTGATACATGATATTCAATGTGTCGATATATTAAATATGATATAGATGAATCATACATAACGTACTAGTGCATTAATTTAATATAAGTGCATTATATTTAATATATCGATGTATTGAAATAACTCTAATATAACAGATACATCATATCAAATGTACCGATATATTAGAGCCGTTTTATGTACCTCTTATTGTAAGTGCTATTTAAAAAACCAAAAAATCCGATTATGGGGTTACTACAGTGGTATTTATAATATTTTTGATGCCTGTTGGTTTTTCGATGTATAATTACCAACCTTGGACGATAAGTACAGGATTGTGCACTGTATGTACCCTAACTTAGAAGTTCTCAAATCTATTTTAAAATATAATTCGAGAAAATTAACTACGAAATCGTGTAAGATTACGAAATATCTTCCACAAAAACCAAAACTTTCAAATAGACTACTGTAGTTTTTAAAGACTTCTAGACATTCGTGTCGAGACCATTTTTTGAGAAGAGTTTGTTTTTGTTTTAAAAGTAAATTATTACCGTTTTCACCGTCACACTCCCATCGGTGATATATAACTTGACCAATTCTGGCATACTGTATCACAGGGCCATTGTGACTGTCTCTCCTCAAGGTGTAGCTGCACTTCGGAGGAGCAATTGCCAAAGAAATCGTTTTAGTTTGAGGTGGACCACTGAAATGATTTTTAATTATATAAAATATTTTAAAAAATAATTAAAAATTTTTATAATATATTAAAAAATAATTAAAAATTTTATAATATATTAAAAAATAATTAAAAATTTTATAATATATTAAAAAATAATTTTTAAATTTTTTACATATATTGAAAAATAATTTTTAAATTTTTATAATATATTAGAAAATAATTAAAAATTTTATAATATAGTAGAAAATAATTTTTAAATTTTTCATATATAGTAAAAAGTAATTTTTAAATTTTTTACATATGTTGAAAAATAATAATTTTATATTATAAATAAAAAAATCACCCTTCGACGTTGAGTTTTGTTTCCAAAGTTGCGTTGGTCACTCCCTTAGGACGGAAGCATTCCAAAATGAAAGATTTGTCTTTGGCCGTGATGATTTCTTTTTTGTGAAGAATGTTCAAAATTATAGAATGCTGAATTCCGCTTGGATTTGTTGAAGTTATGACGTTCAATCCACAAGTGCCGACTTTGATTTCCATCGTTATTAATCTTCCATTTTGTGAATTTGGATTTGTTTGTTTTATTTTTTTCGTACAGTCGGATTCAGATGAATGATCTTTGGCGACGATTGTTCCTTCGTAATTTTCTGGAAATTGGAATGTTGCTTTTATACTGTCGTCTGAACATTCCACAGCTATACTGTCATCTCCAGAAGGCACCATGGGGACGATAGGAGAAGCTAAATTTCGGGAATTAACAAGTCTATACGGTAGTTCCTCCTCTAGGATTGTTGTTTCCTATTTCGTAAGATTTATTTTTTTCGTTTTAGACCAATACAGAAATCAAAACTGCAGTTTGTTCGCAATCTCTAAGCAGATAGGTCAACGTCAAAATCTGCAGTTTGCGTGCAGAATTTCGACGGATAAATCAACATCAGAATCAAAACTTCAAGTTGCTCGTAATATTTCGACAAACAAGTCAACATCAAAGTCATAATAAAAATCAAAGTAAAATCTACAGTGTACTCGCAACATTTGAGCAGATCGATCTAATTTTTACGAAGAAATTTGACTTTGATGTCGACCTTAATGCAGTTTTTTTGACAGTTGGATTTGCTTACTAATTAATTTTAAAAAACTGATTTAAAAAATTCCGAAATCAGTGGGAATTGAGAGAGATAATTACCCCAGGGGAAATAGCGTTGTATACACACAAAAAGGGTACATTAAAACAGTTCTGATGTATTAAATAGATTATATTTAATGTACCAGTATATTATATACAATACATCGATATTACAATTAATATATCTATATATTGAATATGATATATCTGATACATGAGAACTATTTTAATGTATCAGTATATTATATACAATACACAGATATTACAATTAATATATCTATATATTGAATATGATATATCAGATATATCAGAACCATTTTAATGTATCGGTACATTACATACGAATTATTGATATCGATTTAATATATTGATACATTAAATGTAATTCATCTGATAAATCAGAACCGTTTTAATGTATCGGTACATTATATACTATATACCTATTTTCTGTGTAAAATAAAAATAGAAAATATCCGTCCCACCTGTGACTTCGACTTCGATGGAACTAGGTTTGACTCGAGTGGGTTCTGGCCGCTGGCTGTCGTCCCCTACTGTAGGAGCCGTGGTTGCCACAACGGAGGATTTTGTTTTTTCTGTGCTTTGTCTAGATTCCAAGATGTCTTTTATCCTTTGAGCTAGTCTTTCGCCAATGGATATCTTGATTGCTTCTGTCAAATTAAACATGTTATTTTGATCTTCTTCCACAATTCCCATCAGAATATCCTTTTTGGCTTGCAATGTCGAAACAACTATGGGAGTTGTTCCGTTTTGTCTGCTTAACTAAAATTTTAAAATTTATTTTTATTTTTATTTTTTTTTTGACTTACTGTAATTGGATGTTGTACTTCGTCATCAGAAATCCCATCAGTCACCAAAATTAAAATATTTTCAACATCAGACCGATCACCCTGTAAAATTTTACGAGATTTAATTTTTGCGACAAACAAAGCAATTTGGAATACTGTAATTTTAGGTGGAATTTCTCAGTATTTATTGGTAATTTTATGTACAGCCATTAACGTACGGTAATGGACGTGGGTTTTATGTCCCGATTAACTTTTAATTGAGAAATTTCTAAATTTATATAAATAAAACAAAATTCGAAAAAGTTAGTTGCGAAATCGTACATGACGATATATTCACGCAAAACCGTAGTTTTAGATGTTTTTAAAAACTCCCAAAATTCCCCTCGAGATCAGTGTCTAAAAAAACATTTTTTGCTTTTTAATAGTGTAATCATAATTATATCCTTGGAGACTTACGTAAATGTCGAATTTTACAACTTATGTCTCGACTGGAAAGTTCGAAGCTTTTCTTCTCGAGACCATTTTCTGGTAATTCTAATTTTTAACTTTTACAATAGTATAATTGCATCATTGTAAAATCATATGAATTTCGAATTTTCGGATCCCGATTGGAAAGTTTTGGAAATTCTTCTCGAGACCACTTTCTGATGATTTCAATTTTAGGTTTTCCAAAAATAGTACAATTATCGTTGTTTTTAAAATATAATGAAAATTTAATTCTACAATTTTCAGGTTTCGACTGGAAAGTTCCAAAATTCCCCTCGAGACCAGTTTCCAAAAAAACAGTTTTTGCTTTTTAATCGTGTAATCATAATTATGTCCTTAGAGAATTACGTAATTACTAAATTTCAAAATTTTCGGATCTCGACTGGAAAATTTCGAAAAATTCGTGTTAGGACCATTTTGTAACAATTTTTACTTTTGAATTTTAAATAAAATAATTATGATTAAATTTTTTAAAAATCAAAAAATTAAATTTCAAAATTTTCGGATCTCGACTGGAAAGTTTTGAAAATTTCCCTAGAGGTTATTTCGTGATATTTTTTATTTTTTAATACCATGACTATGATTAAATCTTTGAAAAATTAAATAATTGTTGTTTTATAGTTTTAGGTCTCGATTGGAAAGTTTTAAAAATTTTTCTTCGAAATAATTTTAGATAATTTTCATTTTTTAAATTTTTTAGAGTAAAATTAGCTCACTCGTGATTGCGTGAAGGCAAATTTCATGACTTTTTCCAATGCCCTTCCGAGATTGGAACTTCCATTCATGAATTCTGTATCGTTTATGTCGTCTATAAGCAAGGACAGACAGTTATGTCGACGGAACGAGAATTCCAAAAATGGTTCTCGATTGTATTGGACCAAGGAAACCTATAAGAGATGTTTTAAATTATCTCAATAATGAGGTCTATAAAGAGGTCGACATCGAAATCAAATCCGCAGGTTGCTTGCAAAGTTTAGACACAGAAATCAGCATCAAAATTAAAATGAAATCCGCAGGTTGCGTGCAATTTTAACTAAATAAGTTGATATAAAAACTGAAATTAAATCCGCAGTTTGCATGCACGTTTAAAAAAGTCGACATCAAAACCAAACCTGCATATTGCTCGCACCATTTAAGTCAAAACCAAACTTGCATATTGCCCGCAACGTTCTGATAATTCAGTTGGAATTTTTATATTTTCATTTATGAAAATTTCAAAATAGAAAAATCTACAGTTTTTTTGTGAAATTATGACAAATTGCTTTATTTAATTTTTGTGCGAAAAAGAAATTTAATTTTCTAATGTCAACTGTGATATGGACCTCGAAAAAGAAAAACAACTTACCTGGATCCCTGTAGGACCAATATTATTGAAATTTAACATTGTTTGACTTATAAGTTTTAGAGATTTTTTAAATTGTTCCGGACCTACGGAACTGGAACTATCTATCAAAAACAAAATATCTCCTTTAGTTGTGTCGCTTTCGTCATTTGGAATCTCGCAAAATTCTGAAATTTTTTACTTTTTTTTTTTATTACTTCATTTGCGAAATTTACCTCGAGAAATGGGCAATGTTGTCATTTTAATACTTTCTGTGGCTGTCTGTAATTTAATTCCATAAAAAACTCATTTTAAAGAATTTTATGCTTACCTCAAGAGTAGTGGGAAGGAAAGTAGTTGTTTCCGTTGGCTCACTTGAACTTCCAGTCAACGGTTCATTAAATTCTTGTACTTGATTAGTCATTTCTGAAGTAAGTTCTGTGGTCATCTCTGTAGTGTGCTCTTTAGTCGTTACTACAACTTCTTCTGAATATGTTATTGTAGTTTCTCCAATGGTGGTTACTGTAGTGCCTTCAAAAGTGCTTTCTGTAGGAATTACTGTAGAACTTTCAAAAGCACTTCCTGTAGGGGTTACTGTAGAACTTTCTGTAGGAATTACTGTACTTTCTCCGATTGTTGTTTCTGTAGCGGCTACTGTAGCTGATTCTATAATTGTAGGAGTAATGTCTTGAATTTCTTCTGATTTCACAGTCATTGCTTTTTCGGGAATCATCATTTCTGGAGGTTCTGGAGTTGGTTTTTGATCTTCATCAACGGTTTCTTCTTCTTCTGATTCTGTAACCATTGCTTTCACAGGTACCATCATTTCTGGAGGTTCTGGAGTTACTACTTCCTCATCTGTACTTTCCTCGATAGATGTAGCGACCATTGCTTTTTCCGGAACCATCATTTCTGGCGGTTCCGGAGTCTGGTCTTCCTGTGGCCTCGTGGACGTCTCAGTTTCCTCTCTCGGTTCCGTAATGAAGGTCTTTATCGGTTTCATCATTTTTTCAGAAATGACATCTATGACTTTACTTTTGTCCTAAATTAGTAATATTTTACTCACTAATTCATAACTTCCGAACAACCCACCCGTGTCGTCGATGTTTCAAGGTCCATATTAAATGTTTCAATTTCTGGAGAAAATGTCGTCGTAATTTTTTCTTTTTTATGGGTCATATTTCCAGTCGAAATTTGTGGAGGAGTAGAAGAGGACTGAATAACCTCATTGAATTCCTTCTCTAGTTGCTTTTTTGCTTCTCCGTCATCCAGTTCCTCTAATCCTTCTCGAATCAGTTTTTCCAAATCTTCGATGTTCACGTCCTCTTCCGGAGAGATTACAACTTTTTCCATTTCCATAGATTTGTCTTCGATCATCTAAAAATAACAATTAAAAATAAATTAAAGCTACAGTATACTTACGGTGTCTTTTGGTGTTGACTTTTCGTTTTTTTCTAATTCTTCTAAAATTACAGGAATAGAATTTTCAAGTTCTTTTTCCAATTCTGAAGCCAGGTCATCTTTGTCTATGTCTGTGGAATTCGTCACTGCCGTTCCTTTTATTTGTATCTAAATTATTATTTTTTATTTTTTTATAATATCAAGATCTATAAAAAGTCAACATCAAAGTCGAATTTTTGCATAAAAATTCAGTAAACCCATCTGCCTAAATATTGCGGGCAATATGCAGGTTTAATTTTGACTTAAATGTCGATTTTTCTGCCTAAATGTTGCGGGCAATATGCAAGTTTGGTTTTGATGTCGACTTTTCTAAACGTTGCATGCAAACTGCGGATTTAATTTCAATTTTTATATCAACTTATTTAGTTAAAATTGCACGCAACCTGCGGATTTCATTTTAATCTTAATTTTTATGTAGACTTATTTTTCTAAAAATCCCACGCAACCTGCGGATTTTATTTTAATTTTGATGTTGATTTCTGTGTCTAAACTTTGCAAGCAACCTGCGGATTTAATTTCGATGTTGACTTGCTGAAAATTGCTTAGAATCTGCAAATTTTACTTTGACTTTGATTCCGACTTATTTGCGCGAATATTGCCTACAAATTGCAAATTAAACTTTGATTTCGAAATTTTTACAAATATAAAAATACAAAATACCGATCTATCTGTCCAAAAATTGCGATAAATTTGCAGATTTAATTTCGATTTTGACCACTCTATGTACTTTGGCATAGACTAATTACTACTTACCAAGTTACTTCGGTCCTGTTCTTCGTTCCCATTTTCCTCTACGAATGTCAGCGTTTTGGTGTCGAATTCACGTGTCAAAATTACTTTATCGCTTTTGTGCACATTTGCCGCGATTTTCTTTTCCAAAGCTGTGTCTCCAATTGATTTATTCTTCCCATCCAGGAACACTTGAATCAGGGTGTTGATCACAATAGGGGGTTTCTGTAATTCCGGAACAACTGGTGGAAGTTTCGGAACATTGTTATTATTAGGTAACTGTGAGTTCTGTATTTGTTCAGAAGGGTACTGTACCTGTTGAGTAGGATACTGTACTTTCTGGGGGTACTGTACCTGTTGAGTAGGATACTGTACTTTCTGGGGGTACTGTACCTGTTGAGTAGGATACTGTACTTTCTGAGGGTACTGTACTTGTTCGTATTGTTGTCTAGGATACTGTGGTTGTTGTGCAGAACCTATATTACTTCCCTGAGGATACTGTACGGATGGGTTCTGTCGACGTGGAGGTGACACTCCTGGAGGATGAAGATTGCCAGTCCCCCTAAGTCCACTGAACTGCTGAGGTCCTTGTGGAGGAAATTCATAATCGAATCTCAAAGGTGGTTGAGGAGGTGGTTGGTACCCCCTGGGGATGCTCACGGATGGGTACCTCTGATTTTGGGCTGGGAAGAACGGATGTGCACATGTCTGAAATAATTCTCCCAATCGTCAATTATAATTTGATTGATTCGAATTTATATTTTTTAAAATACATCTACGATGATCGAAATTAATTTTTTAAATATTTTAAATTCCGATATTTTTGGCATTTTCGAAAATGTCAAAAAACAAATATGCGTCATTAGTTATTACATTAGAACTTTGGTAATTAACTTATTTTGAGGGCGTCAGAGTTCCGCCGCGAAAATTAATTTATCTCATGGACAAAAAACTAGTCCTACCGAGATCGATAAAGTTAATATTACTGCATAGAGGAAATTGTCCAAAACCATCAGCTGGCCTAAAATTATAATAATTAATTTCGGATAAAGACACATCACGTCATTTACGATAAACGAGTTTCTGGTCTTAAACGATCAGGACCAGAGTTGTCGAGTTTTCAAAATTCGGATTTTCGAATTCTAACAAATTCAGTCAAAATTAAAACTTCTTAATTTTCGAATTTGGATCAACTCGATCTGAATTCGGATTTTCGAATTCTAACTAATTTGTTTTGAGTTAAAACTTTTTCATTTTCAAATTAGAACTTCTAAATTTTCGAATTTAATTAATTCTATTCGAATTTCTAAATTTTCGAATTTAATTAATTCTATTCGAACTAGAATTTCTAAATTTTCAAATTTAATTAATTCTATTCGAATTTCTAAATTTTCGGATTTAATTAATTTTATTCGAACTAGAATTTCTAAATTTTCGAATTTACTTAGTTCTATTCGAATTAGGACTTCTTAATTTTGAATTTGAATTAATTCAAAAGTTCGAAAATCGACAACTTTGACCAGGACCAAATGAAATTATTCCTGTTTTTAGCCACGGAAGCTGCTATCAATGTGATTTACAAAAAACAAAATCGATTTTTACTGGTTTTAATTTCCAGACGGATAACTTTGAAGATCTAGTTTAGGATTAATTTTACTACCAATACGATAGTTACTTTTTATTCTGTAAAATAAATTTTAAAAATTTAAAAATTTTTGAAATTATAAATTTTTTTAAATTCTTAAATTTTGAAATTTTTTAAAATAAATTTTTTAATTTTTAACTTTTTAAATATTTTTCAAAATTTTTTGAATACTTGACTCAATATTTCAATTAATTTTAAAAATTATATAAAAAATGAATTTTTTGATCCTTTTTCCCTAAGGCATTTCCACCCGCTATTTTCGTAAATTTTATTTTCTTTATTTTTAAATTAATTTCTTTGGTAGTTAAATTAAATTAACGTTTTAATTAAGAAACTAAAAACATTTACATAAAAAAGTGAATTATTTGATAGCTGTTCCCCCGCGGAATTTTCGTCCTTTATTTCGTAAATTTTTTAGGCCAGTTTTTTTGTATTTAAATTCACTTAATATATTATTTAAATAATTAAAAAATAAAAAACAAATATTTTTAATAATTTTTTAAAAATTTTCTATTTCGTAAAATTTGTTTAATTTCGAAACTTTTTTGTATTTAAATCAATTTAATATATTATTTAAATAATTAAAAAATAATACAAAAAATAAAAAAAATATTTTTAATAATTTTTTAAAAATTTTCTATTTCGTAAAATTTGTTTAATATCGAAACTTTTTTTGTATTTAAATTCACTTAATATATTATTTAAGTAAAAAATAAAAAAAAATATTTTTAATAATTTTTTTAAAATCTTATTTCGTAAAATTTATTTAATTTCGAAACTTTTTTTGTATTTAAATCAATTTAATATATCAGTTAAGCGACCAAAAATCAGTAAAAAAACGAAAAATTTAATAATTGTTTCTTTAAGATTTTTTCCTATTTCATAATTTTTAATTTTTAAACCTTTTCGATATTTAGATTGATTTAATACATCATTTAAATAAATTTAAAAAATGAAAAAAAATCGAAAAAAAAATATTTTTAATAGTTATTTAAAATTTTTTCCTATTTCTTAATTTTTAATTTTTATTTTCAAACTTTTTCAATATTTAGATTTATTTAATACATCATTTAAA
This sequence comes from Halicephalobus mephisto, assembly GCA_009193035.1. Taxonomy (NCBI): domain Eukaryota; kingdom Metazoa; phylum Nematoda; class Chromadorea; order Rhabditida; family Panagrolaimidae; genus Halicephalobus; species Halicephalobus mephisto. The sequence continues at coordinate 397,481 of SWDT01000038.1, read as the reverse complement.
TAATTTTAAAAATAATTAAAAAAATAAAAAAAAATTGAAAAAAAAAATTTTTAATAGTTATTTCTTTAAAATTTTTTCTTATATTTTAATTTTAATTTTTAAACTTTTTCGATATTTAAATTCATTTAATACATTATTTAAATAATTAAAAAAATCAATAAAAAAACGAAAATTTTAATTATTATTTCCCTGCGGCAATTTTATCCCTTATTTCATAAGATTTATTTCATTTTTTGGTTTCTAGACCAGTTTTTTCGGTATTTGGATGGACTTTACACACCAGTGAAATACCTAAAAAAAATTTCAAAAAATCGCAAATTCAAAAAAAAGAAAAAAATTTCCTCAAAAATCAATTATTTTTAAAAATTAATTTAAAATATTTTAAAAAAGAACATTTTACACAAAAAAAACGAAAAATGATTGAAAATTTTTGTTTCAAAAATGCATCGAGAATCCTTCCGTGGCTGTTCGGGGATGAGTCCCAAACCGCCTGAGGATGTCTGTCTCTCGTTCTCGCCCGCGGGATAACTTCTTTGTTATCATTCCTGTGCGAACTTCAGAATCCCAACCGCAACACTCGTTTTCTCTAGGGTGATTTCTGCGGATTCCAGATCCGCGACATTGTGAAAAAACCTACGCCTAAGGCAAAAAATCCTATGGTCGAGAGAATCGCAGGAATAATCATGGATAAGAAAAACGAAAATAAAACCGGCAATTGAATGTTTCAAAAAATCGAACTAGATATCTCTCCGGAATTCGACCAGATAAACCGGATCAGGCATATTTGACAATTGGCGATTTATTTGGCAAATGATATTTTTAAATTTAAAATTTAAAAATTTTGAATTTAAAATTTAAAATTTAAAAATTTTGAATATCATTAAGTTCTATATCTGGAATTCTCAAAGTAAATTTGACTGATGACTTTGACTCACGTTTTTGGAACTAAATCCACCCTCCACAGGAATGACGAAAATGGATAAATGACATTCCCTCCTGAACCACAGGTATCCTCTGGACTCATTTTGGATTCGAAGTTTTTTAAAAGTCAGTTCGTTAGGTCATTTCGAAAAAAACCCATTTTAAAAAAGTAAAAAAATACGGTATCCTCTCCAACGACAAGTATTTTTTGGACTTGTTTTAGTTTCGGAATTATTTTAAAATTAATGTTTTATGTAATTTCGAAAGTAAAAAACTATTTTAAAAAAAACAAAAAAAACAGTATCCTCTAGACTTGTTTTAATTTCGAAATTATTTTAAAATTAATGTTTTATGTAATTTCGAAAATAAAAAAAAATATTTCCTATTGAACAAGTGCCCTTGGATTTTTGTTTCGAAATTATTTAAAAATCGATATCTGATGTCATTTCGAGAACAAAAAATTGTACCAAAATTCACAGAGGTCGACATCAAAGTCGAAATCAGAATTATATCTGCAGTTTGCTCGCAACATTCAAGCATATTCACTGATGTTTGTGTTTATATTTATAAAAATCTTCAACTTGCCTACATCATTAGAACATTTTAGTTTATTCGATTGTTACGTGAAAAATTAAATTTAACTTTGACTTTAATGTTGACCGTTTTACACACCTCAGACTTGGCCTAAAAAGTAAGAAATTGTACGAATATTATTTTTCTTTTCGATTCGTGTTGGTTTCCAAATTTTTTAAAATTAATGTTAAAATTTGTAAATAGGTCGATATCGAAATCAAATCTGCAGTTTGCGCGCAACCTTTAGACAGATAAGTCGGTATTAAAGTTAAAGTAAAATTTGCAGCTTGCTCGCATCATTCTGGCAGATAAGTCGATATTAAAATTAAAATTAAACCTGCAGTTTGCGCGCAACCTTTAGTCAAGTCGAAATTGTATATTTATATTTATGAAGATTTCGAAATCAAAATAAAACTCGCAATCTGCATGCAACTTTCACCTAAATCCACTTCTTTAGTTTCTGTGTGAAATTTGACTTTGATGTTGATTCCGATATAAGTTTTTATTACTTAAATTATTAAGAAAATCAACCTAAAAGCGAAAAAAATAAATATTACGAAATACAGGGACGAAACGCCGCAGGGGAGTGCTGGGACAGAAACTATGTTAAAAAGTGAGAACCGAAGAGATAATCTGAGTATCAGGGAGCGCGGAATACTGTAGGGCATAGGGGAGACTCAGCTGTGTTTTATGTTGAAATTTATTATGTAGATGTTGTGGCAGAAACCATACTAGAAATTGAAGACCTGAAGTGATAGCCTGAATATCAGGGGATATAGAATACTGTAGGATATGAGGAAGACTTTTGGTTGTTTTTTGTGAGTGTGAAATATATAATTATTGTCTGTGTCTTATGGTTGAGTAAATATTAATGATATTGTTCTTATTTCTACCTTCACAGAGAGCAACTATCGTACAGCTGACGAAGACACTGATTCTGGTGTCCCCGACGTCTTAATTGACGCAGATTCTGGTGTCCCCGGCGTTTTAATTGACGCAGATTCTGGTGTCTCCGGCGTCTTAATTGACGTTCCTACGAATCTGGACAAAACCAAAAACGAAACGTTAATTGAATGATTTATTTTTTGGACAATTTCTAATTTTAAAAAAACGTGAATTTTGCATTTCCTGAAGTCGAAAGCCCAGATGTCCACACGGCCTCTGGATGTCTGTAAACATCCGGATGTCTTTAAGTGTTCGTTCTTCGATACCGTCTTTAATCCTCGAGATTCCCATTAGTCAATTATAAAATTATAAAATTAAAACTTTTCGAAATGACAGATGAATGTTTCGGTTCAATGATGAAGCCCACACTATTTCCACAGTATTTCAACTTTATATTTTTCTGGACTGGTGCATCCGAGTAATGTTCCTGGAATTATCCTCGGGGTCTCTTACGTGTTTATTACACGCCCAATTTGAACCCGGTCCAGGAACGTCTTTCAGAATTTCGAACCCTTTCTACGTCGCATTTCCGTTTTTTGCAAATCCAAGTGGTAAATTTAGAAATTTATTTTTCATTTTGTTTAATTTGGAAAAATCAAAAAAGTCCGAAAAGTAGTTTTCTAAATTAATACTTTTATATTACTTAATTCCTTCTTAAAACTATTAATAAATTTTCAAATTTAAAAAATAAAAAAAATAATTTTTTAAAATTAAGAAAAATATTTTTTAACAGAAATTTTTATATAATTAAACACATTTATAAAAATATTAATAAATTTAAAAATAATTTTCTTTTTTAAAGTCAGAAAAAAAAATTTTTTTAATTCAAAAAAAATATTTTTTTAAATGTAAATTTTTATATTATTAAATTTCTTTTTAAAAATTAATTTTTTTAATTCAAAAAAAAATTTTCTTAAAGTCGAAAAAAATAATTTTTTCAATTAAAAAAAATATTTTCTTAATGTAAATTTTTATATTATTAAATTTGTTTTTAAAAATTTATTTTTTTAATTCAAAAAAAATATTTTTTTAAAGTCGAAAAAAGTAATTTTTTTTAATAGGCGTTTCTATATTATCAAATTCTTGTTTCATTTAAGTTACATTTGTTTTCATATTTCCTGAGGCGGTTTATTGGGTCCTTCTTGGTATTCATCTCGATTGTCTTTTTTATGGCCAATTCCCAGACCTACAGTAATTTTTTATTTTTTTTAAAACAATTTTTTTAAGATCTTTTAGAATTTCAGTCGCAATTTTGGATTAATTATTTTCGTGTTTTTTAAATTTGAAAATATTGAATTTTTTTATTAATTTATTTTTTAGGTAAAAATCATGAATCAATTTGGGATTTTAGCAGTTGTTTTTTTGCTGAGTTTTGTGTTAATTTCAAAAGGTATTTTTTAAACATAAAAAAATTAATTTTCTTAAATCAAAAAAAAATTGAAAAATATTTTTAAAAATTAATTTTTTCATATAAAAATATTTTTTTAATAAAAATTAATTTTTTTATATAAAAATGTATTTTTAAATATAAAGTACTTTTTAATGTTTATCTTTTCAGCGGAAACAGAAGATCAAGAATTTCCAAAGAGATTCCTCTTGTACAAACGAGTGCCGATTTCGTCTCGAGATGTGTACTTGGCCGACAGTGAAACCTTAGGTACTCTTCTTTCCGGGATCCAAACAAAACGAGGATTACCTATTTCGTTCGCAGATGACAAAAGGGCAATCCCCATGTCAGGAGGGATCTACGGAAAACGATCTGCTCCGTCGGATTCAGAATACAAAAGGGCCACTGTTCCATTTTCAGGCGGAATATATGGAAAACGATCATCCGTGAATTTGCCATTTTCTGGAGGAATATATGGTAAAAGAAGCATTTCTTTACGTTCATTGCCCCTATCTGGTGGAATTTATGGTTGAAATCCATTTAATCCAAAAGTCAGTAATTACACACAAAAAAGGATATACTAAAGCGACTCCAATGTATCGGACATATTATACTTAATATACTGATATATTAGATATAATACACTGACATTATATTTGCTGTATCGATGAATTAAGTACAATATACTGATATTATACTAATACATCGATATTTTAGATATAATACACTGATATTATACTAATACATCGATACTTTAGATATAATACACTGATATTATACTAATACATCGATATTTTAGATATAATATACTGATATTATACTAATACATCGATACTTTAGATGTAATACACTGATATTATATTAATACATCGATATTTTAGATATAATATACTGATATTATATTAATACATCGATACTTTAGATATAATATACTGATATTATACTAATATTCCTATAAATTAAGCATAATATCAGTGCATTATGTATAATGTGCCGATGCATAAAATATAATGCACCACTATTATACTAATATATCGGTACTTTAGATATAATGCACTGATATTATACTTCATGTGCTGATGTATTAAATATAATATATCCCATATATCAGAGCCGTTTTAATGTATCCATAAATTATATACCATGTATTGTTTTTTGTGTGCATCATTGCTACAATTCTATTTGTATTAAATTCAGTCATTAAAATTCATGTTGTGATTTTTTGAAAAAATGAAAATACCGTTTTTTGAAAGTGCTATGTTACAAAATTCACATTTGTCCTGTTTTTTCTCGATCTCTAAGCATAGAATAAATGCTAAGTTTTGTCGTATCCAGGTGACTTTTGTTTTCTCAACAGCCTGAGGCATAAAGAATCATTTGAAAATTCTAAACATTTTGAGTGATTCAGTTTTCAACCATGAGCTCAAGACGACTTGGAACTGCTAGTGCGGATCTCGAGTACGACGAATATGTTCAAAGACGAGACAGAGAAATGACCAAATTCCGGCCAAATAGTAAAAAATCGGTCCGATCTGTCTCTAGTGGTGGCAGACCGAGTAGTAAAGGTTCTCGACCAGGTTCGAAAAGTAGTGTCAAACATTCTGGAGAAAAAAAACCTTACGAAATGTAAGTTTTTTAAATTTTATTTTTAAAATATAAAATTTTAGGGAAGGGCATGAATACAGAAAAAATGGATACGAAACGTTTAATTCTCAACTTGGAGAAGATCCGATGACGGCGTTGAGGACTCTGAAAAGCCGATTACGAACAATAGGAGCTTCGAGTACGGCCAAAGACAGAAATGTTAAGGTTAATTTTATTTTTTAAACGAAAAATCGAAGAAATTTCAGGCTCATTTATGTAAACAAGCTTGTGATAAAATAACTGCTGCAGAAAACGAAATGCAGAATTTAGCCCATGTCCGATCACAGGCAATTTTGAATGGAGACACAAAAAAAGCCAGAGATGCATCTAAGCAGATGAATGACCTGAGGGATCGAGCCACATTCAGTGCTTATTCGGATTTGCTTCTTGATGATGAAGAAGTACGAATTTAAATTTCTTTAAAATTTAACAAAAATTTAGATTTCTCCATTCGGGGTGAAATCCAATTGGACACAGGATCCAGAGCAATCCGAGCCTGAGGAGGAAGAAAAAAAACCAAAGTAAGTGACGTTAATTGCGTCGGCGAAATTTGCAACATTAATGAAAATAAATATTTAGAAAGAAAAAGCAGCCGGAATTTAAGCCCATCCGGTCCATGAGTGCACGTAAACGTGACCGTCTGAAAGATGAAAAAAAAGACGACAAAATCATCGTGAAACCTTTGACACCAAATAAACCAACAAAGAAAAATGCACGGATTTTTGGGACTAATTCAATCGATCCAACAACAGGAGAAGCAAGAGCAGTCCCCCCTGGACAAAGCGATCCTTTCGGACTACCCAATGAATACGGGTAAGACAAATTTAAACAATCATCACAACATAGTCCGTAATTCTGGAACTATTGTAACTTATTCTGCTATACAGTAATAAAAAACTGCTGTAAATTCTCAGAATTCTCCCAATGAGATCTACAGTAAGTTCTCAAAGAATTCTGTACATTGTCTACATCGAAAGTAATCGCGGAAGATGGATTTTTCTTCACAGAGATCAGATTTGAAAAACTTCGTATTTTCAGCCACAACTTTTGAATTACGAAATACATAGTGTTTTTTCATAGCTTACTGTAGGTCTCATTGGGGGAATTCTGAGAATTTACAGCGCTTTTTCATTACTGTATAGCAGAATAAGCTATAATAGTTCGGAAATTACGGATCATACTGTAACTTCGATTTCAGAACATGCGCTCACTGTAGCGAGCAAAATGTTGATTTTGCGAAGGAGGTACTATTGAAACGCCACATGAAGGAAGCCTGTCCTTGCTTGACTATATGCGATTACTGTGACAAAGTAATAGAAGTTTCAAAGTTGAATGAGCATCACCTAACTCGTTGTAAATTCGTTGGAGATGCTCTAGTAGCATGTAATCTTTGTGGTCTTGCTTGCTACAAAGGAGAATCTTCTCACCCACGATGTCGAAGTGAGTATCCCTATCTCTATTTCCTTACTATCTTATGACCCTGAAGTCTTATACTTCACCAACTCCATCTCTACATCCTTATGACTTTATATCTTTGTATCTCCGTCTCCATAACTATACATATGTCTCTATATCCTTATATATCCGTTTATATAACCATATATGTCTCTATATTCTTATATCTACATCTCTATTCCTTATGTCTTTATATCCCTATATCTCCATCTCTATAACTATACATATGTCTCTATATCCCTATATCTCCGTCTCTATAACTATACATATGTCTTTATATCCCTATATCTACCTCTATAACCTTATATCTATGTCTTTATAATCCTGTTGATATTATGTTTTCAGAAATGGCACCGCCTGAAGACTCTGAATGGTGTCCTCTATGTTCCATCGCTGTAAAACCTAAGGATTCTCAAGAAGCTTGGGAAAAACATCTGAAAAAAGACTGCTATAACAACTCCAGAAAAGGAATGAGTGGAGTACCCGATCCTGATTGGGGGTTCGTTGACAAAGTAAATACAAACACTTTATACAGTAATTATAGACTCTATGGCAATCAAAATCCGCCAGTTCCGGAACCTGCATCGGCTAACAATAATGTAGGACCGAAAGCTAACCAAAATCCTCAAACAGAAAATAAATCTTAGTTCTCCTTTTTTGAGTTACAATTAGAGTTTTTTAATATGTATGATTTGTACTTTTCAGACGGATCCCAGCAAAGCAGACGAGGGCTCGAATCCAAACGACCCCAACGACCCGAATAACCCCAACGATCCCAACAACCCAAATGATCCTAATGCTCCACCACCAGGGTATCCGCAGTACATCTACGCCACAAATAATGTGACTCCAGAGGCGATCAGAGAAGCCTTCGGCAAAGTCAAATCAGATCGAAGGGCTGAGATGGACAAGTTGCGGAAGGAAGAAGCCCTCAAGGAGAAAGCAGAGGAAGAAGCAGCAGAGAGAGAAAGACGACGTCTCGAAGAAGAAATCACCAGAATACAGAAGAAACGAGAGGAAGAAACCAAGAAGAAAACCTAAATAGAATCCATATAAATTCATCATTAATATATTTCCTTATAAACTTATTTAAAAAATAGAATTACTTGTCAAGGGATATGTATTTCAAATTAAATCTAATTCGATTTTCGAAAGATTATGCAATTCAATAATGATGAAAGTTCATAACTGTTGAGGGATTTGCAAAGTTTGTCTAAGAACAAGGAAATATGAAAATTACTTACATATCAACAATAATAAAAAATATTTAAAAGAATAATAACACTATTGATACCCGATTATATAGCTGATTAATTCAGAGTTTCTCGATTAAGAACTATGTGAAAAATAGAAAGAAATGAAAACTATTTACATATCAACAACAATAAAAAATATTAAAAAAAATAAAGCAATTGATATTCAGTTGTTTAGCTGACTAATCCATAAAGTTCATCCCTACAGAACCACGGAAAAACAGAAAGATATCAAAAGTATTTACATATCATCAATAACATATCCAAACAATGATTGTCCCTTCATTGCTTTTGTTTCTTTAGGACATCTGCCTCCTTCGATCGTATTAGTTCTCAAATCTTTTCGAATTAGTCTTATTATTCACTTGATTACCATGTTAACTTTATCTAGTTCCTAGAATAACAAATCTAAATACGAAAGAGACAGGTCGACTTTATGATATCGAGAAACAAACGCCCTAGGGACTGGAAGCAACAGAGAAAAAATTACAACACAGTCGTAAAAAATAATAACAAGAAAAATAATAATTTAACCAATAATCGACTCTTAGTCAATTAAAACGTGGAATTTTTCTAGTAGGGACTGCTAAGAGACAGGAAGATATAAGAAATATTCAGTACAGTAATAAAGATTCGTGAAAACAAAAATAAATAAAAAAATTGAAAATAATAATGACGAAATTGACATTCTATGTTTTGCAATATCAAAGTTGACAGTCAGAATTCGAGGTCATAGTTGAGGATTAAAATTTGGATTTTTCTTATTAAGAAAAAACTTAATTTTTTTTGTTTTAAAAAATTCATACAATAAGTTTTACAATTCTAGTCAAGACAATTTTTTAAAATAGAAAAAATCTTCAGTTTTTTAAAGAGAAAAGTTAAAATTTCAATTTCGAATTTTGATTATCAACTTCGACTTCCAATTTTGATTTTCAACTTTGATTACGAAGTTTAATTATTAACTTTCACTTCCAATTTTGACTTTCAACTTTAACTTCGAAGTATGATTATCAACTTCGACTTCGAAGTTTGATTTTCAACTTTGATTTCAAAGTTTAATTATCAACTTTGACTTCCAATTTTGACCTTTACCTTTGATACTGCAAAACAGTGTTTTTCCAATCTACAGTATCCTTCCTAATTGACGTGCAGGGATTTCCGTTTTGGGACTATGTTATCTGAATTACTTTTTTGAATACAAGAATCCTAATCTCATGATAGTCATTCTGACTATTTATCTTGAATTATAAAAACGAATGCATTTCATATAATCCAATTTTTTCAACTTCCTCATTCCTAAATCCATGAAAATGGAATGGATTAAATCACTGTACATCTGTTCTAAAGTTTATTTTTCTAAAAATAAAAATTATTTTTAATCAACAAGACGGATAATCCGGGAACTTTGAAGTTTTATAAAAATCAAAAGAGCCATTTTTGATGTAGTTCCAAATATTTCATAATTATTGACGGAAAATCTGGTAGAGAAATCTGTAAACTCCATTCATGTCCGCAGGCGGTAAATCGGCGTCTTTGATCTTCGAAGCGATGTAATAACTGAGTTCGGAAGATTGGTTCTCTTTTGCATACATCTAAATTAATTTAAATCAATAACACTAATTTAAACTAAAACGTTTTATAAAATTTTCTTCGAAAAATCCTAAAATTTAGGTAAAAGAAAAAAGAGAAAGAGAAATCAGGAGTGAAGAAAGAAAAAAGAGAAAGAGGAGTGAAGAAAGAGAAAGAGGAATAAAAAGTGAAGAAGAAGAGAGAGGAAGAAAATGAAGGATGAGAGAGAAGAAGGAAATGAAAGAAGACTAAAGAATGAGAGAGGGAGAAAGCAAACAAAAAGAAAGTGAAGAACGAGAGAGAGAGGAAGAGAATGAAAAGAAAATGAAGAACGAGAGAGAGAACAGAGCGAGTTGATTTTTGCAGAATTACCAAATTTACCACTTTTCTACTTTCACTCGTTTTTGCGTGGAAATTGAAATATAAATTTTCCAAAGTTTAAATATTTGTCATATTATTATAAAATCCAAAAATAAATATTTTTAGAAACTGGTTTTGACGTGTATTTTCGGAAATTGCCGGAAATTAATTTGCGTGAAAATTTCGATTTTGTGTGGGGATTATTTCGTAATCTTACGATTTCGAAATTAATTTTTTTTAGATTATATTTTTAGATAAATATAAAAAGTCCTAAAATAGGGACTACAAAGTACATGATTCTTATTTTTTAGGGTTGATTTGGATATATAAAACGAAACTTGTTAGAAATCACATCCGACACTACAGTACCCCCTCGGGAACGAATTGATTTGAGTGTGGGGCTAATTACAGTTGTACGGAATTTCTGTCCTAAGCGCTTACATTCCAATTTTAGGGTTAAAAATGAAAAAAAATACTTATACAGTAGAACTTGGATATAAGATACCCTCTATAAGATATCTCTTGTTATAAAATATAGTCTGAGTGAGTGAGTTTGGTTAGTCTATCTTTAAATTTACCCCGCTATGATATATCCTTTCTTATAAGATACGCTTCCCCAGTCCTTAGGAGGTATTCTATATCCTAGTTCTACTGTATTTCGAAATCTCTGAACTTGAAATACAGTAGCACTTGGATATAAGATACCCTCGCTATAATATATCCTTTCTTATAAAATACATTTTACCCGGTCCCAAAGGGGTATCTTTATCCAAGTTCTACTGTACTGTAATAAACCCCATGGATTCTGAATCAATAATCAACCTTCAGAATCCTGAAGACTAACTCTAATTTCTAACGATATCTGAAATTTTATATTAAACTATTTTAAAAAATAAAAAATTACCCAAAACGATTTTGAAATGCTATGTAACAGACGTAAAGTTATTTAAAATTATTTTTAATTTTTTAAATTTTAAAAATTGGAACATGAATCTTTGGGACAGAATCGCGGCAGTAAGGCTAATCGACTTACGTGAAGCTGATCTACGTCATCTTCGTCGAAGTGGGCCACTGCCTTGCTCAGTGCCGGAGGCAAGGAGGACCCGACGAAGGTGTTGAGGATGTTGTTGAAGGACTGTCTCAGCATATCCTGGGTCTTCATAGGCAATGCTTGGAATTTTTTAAGGAAAAAATTGGCTTCACTGGTGGTGTCATTGAGATTACTCCAAGTATTCAGACGGTCTTTTTCTTCATTTGTCAGATTTTTGACGATGGATTCTGTCATCGTTATTGCTTCTTGATGACCGTCGAAATAGTCCACTAAGAAGTCGTTTTCTTCTTGAGTACAGACTTGATTAGCCTTCTCCATCAGCACCTTCACGATGGAGTCGATTCTGGACGACTTGGCCGCGGCATCCAGACGGGCCCTGAAGCCATTATTCGCAGAAGCCACCGTTCTAATCTTCCCGAAACAGCTAGACACACTGGCATTAACACCCATCGTCGGCAATACCTCAAAAAATAAATTCCGAAAACTTCGAAAAAAAATAAATTCCAAAAAATTTTTAAAAAATAAATTCCAAAAATTTTTAAAAAATAAATTTCAAAAACTTCGAAAAAAAATAAATTTCAAATATTTTTTAAAAAATAAATTCCAAAAATTTTTAAAAAATAAATTTCAAAAACTTCGAAAAAAATAAATTCCAAAAATTTTTAAAAAACAAATTCTTAAAAATTTCAAAAAAAATTCATAAAATAAATTTCGAAAAAAGTAATAAAATAAATTCCAAATATTTTTGAAAAAGTAAATTTTAAAATATTTAAAGAATTTTATAAAATAAATTTCGAAAATTTTATAAAAAATAAATTTCAAAGTTTTTAAAATTAGTTTAGAAATTTAATGTTTAAAAAACTTACATTTGATTCAACTCCGAGGATAATTCCTAGAAAAACAAAAAATTTTCCGATCATAGTGATTTCAAAAGTGAAAATTTCTGAAATTAAATTATACTATTATAAAAATCAAAAATGAAAATTCATAAAAAATTGTCTCAAAAAAAATCAACAAAATTAGCATAAAAAAATAAGAAAAAAAATCACCAAATTTATTATTTTTAAAATTTTTCTTTTTTCACAGAAATTTGAAAATTAAAAAAATTTAAATAAAAAAATAAAAAACATTTTTTTCTAATTTTTTAAAAAATTATTTTTTTTCTAAATTTTTAAAAATTCTTAAATTATTTTTTTTTTAATTTTAAAAAACCTTTAAAAAGTACTTTTTTTTCAAATTTTAAAAAAATTAAAAAAGTATTTTTTTTCAATTTTCATTATTATTATATTTTTGACATTTTCCAAACAATGTAAAACAGTACTGATTTAAGTAGTCAGCAAACAGATCAAATCCGAGTCAATCATAATCCTGTCAATCCAAAAAATACTAACCGGATTTATATCTTTCGTAATAATTCAAGCGGAATTCATACATAAAACAAAAAACTATAGTTCCAAATTTATTTTTATATATACTACTGCAAAAAATATTTTTTTAAATTTGTATTTCAATAAGTGATCAAAAATAAGAAAAAAAAATAAATTCAATAAATACAGAAATATATACTCAACACAGAAATGTTTCATTTCGAAAGCATCAATGACAAAACTTCCATTCCAAAACCAGGCAAAAATCAAGTCCATGAACAGCATTTGTTCATTTTTCTCGCTTGAGTGTAGAACATTTTACTTTGTTCTGACAAATTCTCACTAGCCTTAACCAAATCATCTAATTTCTCGCCTCGTTCAAGTACAGATTGAATTGTATTATGCAATACAACTTTCGTTTCTTCCACTTCATCCTGAACACGTGTTAATGAATCTGCTTCACGTGGATTTTGCCATTTGACAAGCATATCATGAAGTTTAGGATAGTTACATTCTTTATCATTTTGAATTTTCTCCCACTGAGAAGGATGAATATGTTGCGTAAAATCTTCCATAATCTTACTCAACATCGTAAAAGCAACTCTAGCTTCATATTCGCCATCCGTGATGCAAACAGCAGCCAAATTATCTTGTCTGACATAACAATGGATAAAATACTCCTGTTCTTTAATAGAACTACGACTTGGGGTAGCCGCACGTTCAACCAATAGACGACCAGTAAAGTCCATAAACTCCTAAAAATAATATTTAATAATGCAAAAAACCACTCCAGGACATTTGCTCTCCCCTAATTCGTACAAGTTTCAAAATTGTTTTAAATTAATTTGTCTACTCAATTGATATATTAAGTTAATTACCAAAAAATCAATATAAAAACGAAAATTTATAAAATAAAAGCAAAAGTTGTAGTTTACTTCCAAGTTTCCTAGTTACTATTCATTTTTTCTTGAAAAATGACTAGTTTTTTGATCACTATTCATAAACAGCTGCAATAAAACTTGAATAACATACATATTAACCCTAGTCAAACTGTACACTTTCCTTTTCATTTCGTACTAGTTTCAAAATTATTTTCAACTTATTTTTCTGCTTAATTGATATATGAATCACCAAAAAATTTACAAAAAAATAAAAACATTGTAATTTTAATTCCAAGTTTCCTAGTTACTATTTATTTTTTCTTGCAAAATGACTAGTTTTTTGATCACTATCCATAAACAGCTGCAATAAAACTTGAATAACATACATATTAACCCTAGTCAGACTGTACACTTTTTCCTTTTCCATTTCGTATTAGTTTCGAAATTATTTTCAACTTATTTTCCTGCTTAATTGATATATGAATCACCAAAAAATTTATACAAAAATAAAAACACTTACTTTTACAGATCCACGCTGAAAGAAACTAAAATCTTTCAAATCATACTCATCTTTGAACAATTTAGGCTTCCCACCAGGAATCTTTTGGAAAATCAATATCGAATATAGTTTCATAACTAAAAACATTAAAGTAATTTTAAAACTTCAAAAAAGATATCCAACGGCAAACAACCGATTAAAACAAACATTTCAAAAACAATTTTAAACAATTTTAAATAATTTTTTAAATAATTTTTTTAAATAATTTTAAATAATTTTTTTAAATAATTTTAAATATTTTAAAAATCAACAACGACTAGATTCAAAAAAACCCGAATTAAAAATTATCACAAAATTACAAATTTTCAACAGCTTTCATCCAATTTTTTTCAAAGGATTTTTCTGAAAATTTCTGCATTGATTTTCTTGCATTAATTCGAATATTGATCAAATCCTCATTTGACAAATTACAAATTTTCTTAATACATGCCAAATATTCATCTGATGTTGATGCTAAATAACCATTTATTTCATTTTCAATAATATCCAATTTCGGTCCACCACTGTTATGTCCAATCATCACCACTCCAGCAGCCATTGATTCAACCACAGCTATTCCGAAATGTTCTTCTGTCATCGTATGGATACCAATTAGGGATTCTTCATTCAACTTATTTAATTCATTAATTGAAATATTTAATTTCCATGTTATATTTTTCTCAATATTTAATTTTTTTGAATAATTTTTTAATTCATTTACACGTTGATTATCATCGTCATTTCGACATCCACCTGCGATACACAAACGAACGTTCAAATTCTCGTCTAGACATTTTTTTAATATATCAATTTGTAATTTGTGGTTTTTTTCTGGACGAATTTGACCCACAGACAAAATAATTATTGGATTTCCTTTAGGACGATTTAGATCATTAACAAAATCCACATCAACAGGAGGATAAACTTTAATCGGTTCACAATTCCAGAGGTTTTTTATGTGGTTTTCTGTCCAACTAAAGTAATTTAAATTATTAAAATTAATTTTAAAAAACAAACCTTCCATTTACCATTACAATATTTGCCGATTTTCCTGCAAATTTATAAATCACAGCAAATAATTGATAATACAGTAATTTTAAAAATGTTAGTTTCTCACTATTAGCAATAAAACTAGCATTGTTATACATTTCAGTCCCTGTTTTTACTCTTTTAATCATTTCAGACGTAATTGTGGGATAATGAACATAACATCCAACACGTGATCCTCCGAACCACCGAAACAACGGCATAGATAGTGGACATCCTGTTGTATCTATGAAAATATCTGGCAAAAATCGCATCAAACCTTCAAAAGCAACAACACATTCAGCTACACTTTGCAAAATCAATGTAAATCTTGGAAAATTTTTAGGATTCATCCATCCAACAGTTCTGAAACAAAACCTTCATTAACATGCAAAACAAAAAACCAATTATCACTCACCGCAGCTCAACAAATTCCACATCATCTTCATCAATTGAAATATTGAAGCGTGAACGTACCAAATTAAGTACATCATTCTTTTTGGAATTCGACACACGTGAATAAACCACAATTTTACATTTTTTATGAATCGATCTGAAAAAATTATTTTCAGTAATTTATATAAAAATTAAAAAACACTTCTGACGCAAACCGCATGCTAGGCTTTTTCGTCGACATTAGCTTCCTACGCTGTCATTCATTGCAGAAAAGCAGTAAAGTAACTAAATATAGCCAAAAACCGGCATAAAAAGAGAAAAATGCTTCCAAGCGTCTTGCACATGGTCAATATCCAAAGAAAATAAATCTTCTAAATTAGAACAGCAAAAAAACACGTATTTCAATTAACAAAACTACTCAGTTTTCGGTTACTAATTCCATAAAACGTAAATAAAGTTAAAAATCGAATTCCACAAGGAGAAAATAGAAATTTTGAATAACAAAGAAGGCAATTCGTCTTCGATGGGGTATTTTGAATATCAATGAGTATTTTCCTAAACGATTATTATCTCCTAAGGGAAGAGAGGATTTTGTATCTCATGTATCTTATTTCGAGTTTCTAGATCCATCTAAGGAGAAATTTCTCTAAAAAATTAATTACAAAGTAATTATTACGCAAAATTAAAATTTTAGGTTATTTTAGTTTTCAGGAAATTCTAAAAATTATTTTCGGGATAATTTTATTAAATTTAATTTTTGATGTTTAAAATAATAATTATTATAGAAAATTTCAAACACCACATAAACCATAATATTTGGAATTTCTGGTTTCAATTAAAAGATTCTGAAAATTATTTTCGGAATAATTTCATAAAATTTAATTTTTGATGTTTAAATACTATTATATTTTCGTAAAATCATATAAACTATAATGTTTAGAAAATATGATTTCAATTAAAATCCTAAAAATTATTTTCGGAATAATTTTATAAAATTTAATTTTTAATATTCAAAACAGTATGATAGAGAATTTTTAACATCACATAAATCTTGAATTTTAGATTCTTTTTATCTTGTCTAGAAAACTCTAGAAATTCACTTCTGGGCTATTTCGCAACAATACCTATTCTGACTTTTAAAATAGTACAATTACTACTTACTTTTCGTGCTTTAGAGTTTTAATAGCATGGAACAAGACACGTTCACCACCTCCAGCTCCGTCACAGTAGGGATGGAAGAAAGCTATTGAGCCTTTTTTCCTGAAAAAACGAGTAGGAACGTTGCGTGAAAGCCGTAACAAACCTGCAGAGACGACGAAAAACAAAAATACAGAAAATCAAAACAGAAATACCGGCAATAAAGTTTCCCAGCATTGCTTCAAGAATAAATTTAAAATACAAAAAAATTTAAAAGTATTATGACTTTGATAACATATAAAATCAAAAATCGAAATTTTTTGGATATTCATTTCAAAAAAATTCAACAACCTATTTGGGATGAAGTCATTCGACATCGCTGAAGTGCTTCCTGGCGGTGCTGTCCTCGACCAGGATTTTCGGACGTTCACGAACAAATCGGCCTTTGTGGTCGATTCTGGGGGAGTTGATTCCGTGACGCACGTGATACGCCTCATACGGATCGTTCGGATAGTGCTTAGGACGTAACCAGAACGGAGTCATCATCTTATCTAACATCATGCATTCTTCTTTGGTACAGGTTTCGAAATAATCCGCGGTTTCTTCGAAGATTTCGTTTTTGGAATACCGGAGCTTGTTCCGGCCCGGATGTGCTTTAATCCACATTCCTGAAAAAATTCATATATTAATTATTAATAATATCCTGTATGTGTGGGGATTCTACCATTATTGAGTCTTTTGAAACGATCCAAGACGTCCTGAGCGGGCCGCTTCCGACCGACATACTGGTCGATCCTTATGTGGTGTTCCCAATGAGGAATTCTGGCAATATTTCTTGTTGCAATAGACAAAGTGGACGATGTCCTGTTGAGGAACTGAATACTAGAGCTCGGCAACATAACCTGTTGAAATCGACAAATAAAAACGGAACCACAACGAGTCAGCCGTCCGTCCGCCTCGAGCACGAACGAACGTGGCAGAGGCTTGGCGAAATGCGCTTTTTGCAAAAAAACAATTTTTATTTGAGAAATTAAATTATAATTTTAAAATTATTCTGTATTTTTCTACAATGTCTGGATTGGATAATGGATCTCACAGAAGATATAATATTCTACTAGGTGAGTGGGTTATCGTGTGCAGAGACAGACTGAATCGACCCTGGAGAGGGATCACCGAGGCCGAGCCGAGTCCGGGTCCAGCCCAAGAAGCCGCCCTGAACTACTTAGCCCCAGGTGGAACTCGAGCCAACGGCCTAAAAACTCCGAACTACTCCGGGACCTATGTTTTCGAAAACGATTTTCCCGTTTTCTGTCGGAAGGAAGAAGACTCACCTCCAGAAGCCCCGATTCAAGACGAAGACGGACTTTTTATTCATCAAAAGACATACGGTTGGTATTTTGTTTTTTAATTTTCGGATAATGTTAGTCAAATTTGAGGCATTAGCAAGGTCATTTGCTTCCATCCAGACTCCTCCAAGAAACAAGTCTCCATGACCGAAGACGAAAACGAACAAGTTATAAAAACTTTCATCCAGCAAGTTCAGGAAATGAAGAAGGATTACGACTGGATCCAAGTTTGTTTTTCATTTTTCAGAACAAAACAACTCGTTTTCGACGGGGTAGTTTGGCTTCAAATATGCCGTTTCTGATGTTTGTTATTTTTCAATATTAATTCCAAAAAATTATGTACCTCAATCCAGAAGTTTCTAGATCTTTCCTGACAGAATGTAATTTTAAAAAATAATTATTAAATTACATAAGGTTACGAAAAATCATTGCAGAAAAACTAGAATTTTAGGGTACTTAAATTTCTAGGGAATTTTGAGAATTCTTGTCAGGATCATTTTGTGAAAAAAGTTCATATATAAATTTCACAATACATTGCTAATTTTAATATATAATCGATTATAAAAAATCATTGCAGAAAAACTAAAATTTTAGGCTAGTTTAATTTCTTGGGAATTCTTGTCAGGATCATTTCGTGAAAAAAATTCATATATAAATTTCACAATACATTGCTGATTTTAATATATAATTGATTATAAAAAATCATTGCAGAAAAACTAAAATTTTAGGCTAGTTTAATTTCTTGGGAATTCTTGTCAGGATCATTTCGTGAAAAAAATTCATATATAAATTTCACAATACATTGCTAATTTTAATATATAATTGATTGTAAAAAATCATTACAGAAAAACTGAAATTTTAGGCTAGTTTAATTTCTTGGGAATTTTAGAAATTCTTATCAGGATCATTTTGTGAAAAAAATTCATATATAAATTTCACAATACATTGCTAATTTTAATATATAATTAATTATAAAAAATCATTGCAGAAAAACTAGAATTTTAGGCTAGTTTAATTTCTAGGAAGTTCCAAAAATGCTTTTTAAAACCTTTCGTAAAAAAAGTTTATTTTTAATGTTTTAGAATATTGTAATTTTAACTATTTTTTGTATAGTTATATAACTACTGTAGTTTACACTTTTAGTTCTCAACTAGGAAGTTCCAAAAATTCTCTTCAAAACCATTTTGTAAAAAAAGTTCATTTTTACTTTTTAATAGTATAATTATGACTATATTCTGAGAAAATTACATAAACACTAAATTCTAAAGTTTTTTGTCTCAAATAGAAAGTTTAAAAAATCTGTGTTAGGACAATTTTTGTTTTAAATTTTTAAAATACTGTAATTATGGTTGTATTTTTGTATGATTACTAAATTTTATACTTTTCGGATCTCGACTAAAAGATTTCAAAAACTCCTCTCAAGACCATTTTATAGAAATTTTTATTTTCGATTTTTCAAAATACTGTAATTATGATTTTATTTTTGTATAATTACTAAATTTTATATTTTTAAGTTTCGATTTTTCAAAATACTGTAGTTATGATTTTATTTTTGTATAATTACTAAATTTTATATTTTTAAATTTCGATTGAAAAATTCCTCTCAAGACCATTTTATAGAAATTTTTACTTTTGGTTTCCTTCTAATTGTATGGTATTTATAGATTTTTGAAAATCACGGACAAATTGTGGGTTGTTCTAATGGTCATCCTCATTGCCAAATTTGGTCAACGAATTTCCTGCCTTCGAATGCCGAAAAACGGGACCGAAATCAACGGGATTACTTCGACAAGAAAGGCCGACCGATGTTGTTGGATTATTTGGAACAAGAAAAACAAAAAAAAGAAAGAATAATTTTAACGAATGATCATTGGACTGTTCTGGTTCCGTATTGGGCATATTGGCCTTTCGAAACCATGGTCTTGCCGAACAGACACGTGAGACGTCTTGATGAACTTACTGAAGTAAATTTTTCTAAATTGAAAGTAATTTTACTAATTTTGTGTCCCAAACAATTTTATCCAAAATATTTTCTGATTTTTTTCAAAAATTAAAGAAATTTAACTAGAATTTCAAAGATTATTTCAAATTTTGGATTTTTTAGAGTTTCGAAATTTTAGGTGTTTTTAGAATTGGAATCAGTCTTCAGAATTCAAGATTCTGGAGGTTGACTGTTGATTAGGATTTTAGATTCTGAATCTATTAACCTAATTACTGTATTTTAGTACTTTTTGCTTAATTTTAAAAATATTCAAAAAATTCTAAAATTGAAATTTAAAGTCAATCTCTAAAGTCTGGAATTCTGAAAATAAACTTCAGATTCAGAATCTATTAATCTAATTACTGTATTTTAGTACTTTTTGCTTAATTTTAAAAATATTCAAAAATTGAAATTTCAAGTCAATTTCCAGAATTTCGAAAATCAACTTCTGACTTCAGATTCAGAATCTATTAATCTAATTACTGTATTTTAGTACTTTTTATTTAATTTTCACTTTGGAGTCAGAATGTACATTTCTAGGACATGAGTATTTCGACACGAAAAATATTAAAAAATAACTTTCAGATGGAGATCAAAGATCTTGCGAAAATTACGAAACAACTCTTGATCAAATACGATAATATTTTTAAATGTGATTTTCCGTTTTTGTTTGGATGGCACGGGGCCCCGACGGGATCTTTTTTGTCGAGGAATTGCGACCATTGGCAACTTCATGCTGTTTATTTTCCTCCACTTGTGAGATCTGCTACAGTAAGAAAATTCTTAGCTGGTTATGAAACAATGTGTGAACCTCAACGTGACTTTACTCCAGAAAAGGTCTATTTTTTTTTTATAAAAATAAAAATGTTTTTTTTCAGGCAGCAGACGTCCTTCGAGCTCAAAACGCCTCACATTACACGCACGAAACTGCCTGATGTCGTTCATATCAGGCTATATCGGATTATATCATAAGCTTTCTGTTCATTTTAGTTTAATTTGGTTTTCTCTGAAAGTTTTCTGCAAAAAATTAAATTATAAAAATTCCTTGGATGGCACGACTGCCAAGTGTCTTTTATCCCGAGGATATTAATCATCCGGTTCGCTTAGTGATTTTAGTTCTGTTCGAAGTTTTATTAATGTTTGATTTTTCGCTTCTTACTGTAATTACAGCAATTTTGGGGACTTTTTTGGCTTGACAGAAACTTTTAAAAATTATTTCGCAATCAAGTTTGAAAAATTTTATATTTTCGTTATTATTTGGGAAATAAACTGCGAAAATAGAATTTTTTGATAAAGTTTAAAATAATAATTTTAATTATATGTAAAATTATAAAAAAAAGTCAAATTTGATATTTGAAAATTAAAAAAAAGTTATTTTGTAATCAAGTTTGAAAAATTTTATATTTTCGTTATTATTTGGGAAATGAACTGCGAAAATAGAATTTTTGGATAAAGTTTAAAATAATAATTTTAATTATGTAAAATTATAAAAAAAAGTCAAATTTGATATTTGAAAATTAAAAAAAAAGTTATTTTGTAATCAAGTTTGAAAAATTTCATAAAATAGTAAGAAAATTAATATTGGATTTTCTGAAGATTCTTAGTCTAATTGAAATCATATTTGAGGATTGGTGAAACTTGCCACATTTGGGTCCATAATTGACGGAAGTAGATGGCTCATTTGTCAATCGATAATTAACGGAAGTAAACAGTTCGTACATCACTTGATAACTGAGAACTTTCTTGTTCTAGTAAACAGAACCCTATCTTGCGAAATTTGTGTTAATTAAGTTATGGAATTTTTTCCGCTGTACGACAGTTGTTTCTTTTATTTCGTAATATTTATTTTTCCACTTTTATATTTTTTAGTTAAATTAATTTAATATCTCAGTTAATTAAGAAAATCGTACCGAAGTCAACATTAAAATCAAATTGAATTTTTACATCACAATTAAATTGCTCGATCTGCCTGAACGTTGCGAGCAAACTGCAACTTTGACTTTGATGTCGACCGTTCTAAACGTTGCAAGCAAACTGCGGATTTTGATATCGACTTATTTAGTTAAACATTGCAAGCAACCTGCAGATTTTGACTTTTCTGAACATTGCACGCAACCTGCAGATTTTGACTTTTCTAAACATTGCACGCAACCTGCGGATTGTATTTTAACTTTGATATGGATTTATCCATTTAAAAATTGCACGCAACCTGCAAATTTGACTTTGATGTCGGTTTTTTTATATATTGCATGCAACCTGCAGATTTGATGTTGACTTCTTTACAAACTTGAAAATTAATTTTAGAAAATTTTCGACATTGATTTGAGTCAAAGGAAACGAAATAAAAAACAATTGCGTTTTTTTCATATTTGATTACGAAATAATTTTCGAAAACAAATTTGTATATAAAATTGCGAAATTTCCGAAATATTTTTATTTAAAATAAAAAATATATGAAATACTAATAACGTTATAGATGAGATTAAAGGTCGTCAACTATTCAAGTGCTTTAATCCGAGAAAGTCGGTACGAGGATCTGTGGGATGTTTTCCTGCATATAGGCCGTTTTTCGGACTCGCATAAAGGCTAAAGGTGTCATTGTTGGGTTACTCAAAATCGAAAAATTGGACTGGCTTTGGGATAACTCTTGTTCAAAAATTTGACCGCAAAAAAATCGTTTTTTTTTTTCATCGATGTTTATTCAATTTTTTGGTTTATTTTGGTTTAAACGACAAAAACCAGTTTTTTCGGATATATGGTCATTCGAACAGTAACTGTTTGGCACATCCGCTAATTTTCGACTGTTCGTCATTCATGACCAGGTTTTCCCTTTCCCAGCAGTGACCCGAATGGCTTGATTTCAGTTGCATAGAGGTCAGTGTTTTCGTGAGGGTCATCTGCCAATGTTCCGTTTTCCCGTTGTCGGAAAAATTTTCATTTATTGTCGGTTTTACCTTTTTTGATTCTCAAATGTCATTCGGGAAGACTTCCTGGAGAGCCAATGACAAAGAAAGGTTGTCATAATTGCAACCCATTGACTCATTATATTTTGTTCTTTGGTCTTAATTCAAAGTTCCGTATTACCAAACTTGACAGTCAAAGTTCAAAATCAAAATTGATTGTCAACATTTAAGGTCAAAGTTCGAAATCGAAGTTTGAGGTCGAAGTTGATAGTTAAAATTCGAAGTTGATAATCATACTTCGACATCAAAGTTTAAAATTGAAGTTGATAGTCAACATTTGAGGTTGAAGTTGATTGTTAAAGTTCAACATCAAAGTTGACAATCAAAATTTAAGTAAAAATTTACCATCAAAACTCGACATCAAAGTTCAAAGTCAAAATTTGAGGTCGAAGTTAATCATCAAAATTCGACATCAAAGTTGACAATCAAAATTTAAGTAAAAATTTACCATCAAAATTCGACATCAAAGTTGACAATCAAAATTTAAATTTTTCGTGTTGAAACACGACTCAAAAATCATTTTTTATTCGAAAAATTTAGATAAATTATGATTATTAATTTAAATATTTTTTGAATGCAAAAAATTTATAAATTTTGTCCTGACACGAAAAACTAAAATTTCGACCTTAAACAGTAATCATCAACTTTGACAATAAAAAATGCAAAAACTTCAAGTCCTGCGTTATCTTTTTTTTTGCCTAATGTAATCTAAAATGATAAAAAACTTACTTGCCCATGTTCTGTTGACAGCTTGTTTGTTTTCAAAAATAATGTTTATACAATTTTCATCTTTTTTGAAGATCGATTAACAATTTGAGTAAATTTTTCTTTTTCAAAATCTGTTGATAATTAAAATAAGTTTTTTTTAAAAATTAAATAGTAATTTAAATAAGTTTTTTTTAAAATTAAATAGCAATTGAAATAAGTTTTTTTAAAAAATTAAATAGTAATTGAAATAAGTTTTTTTTGGAGATTTGTTAGCAATCTGAATGAATTTTTTCTTTTCGAGATTTGTTGATAATTAAAATAAATTTTTTTTCGACATTTATTCTTAGGTTGAATAAGTTTTTTTTGAAGATTTGTTATAAATTTAAATAAGTTTTTTTTAACATTTATTCCTAGATTGAATAAGTTTTTTTTTTTGAGATCTATTTTTAGGTTGAATAAGTTTTTCTTTTCGAGATCTGTTATAAATTCAAATAAGTTTTTTTAAAGATCTATTCCTAGGTTGAATAAATTTTTCTTTTCGAGATCTGTTATAAATTCAAATAAGGTTTTTTTGAAGATCTATTGCTAATTTAAATAAGTTTTTTTGACATTTATTCCTAGATTGGATAAATTTTTTTCGAGATTTGTTGTTAATTCGGAAAAGTTTTTTTAAAGATCTATTCCTAGGTTGAATAAATTTTTCTTTTCGAGATTTGTTATAAATTCAAATAAGTTTTTTTTCAAGATTTTTTATAAATTCGAATAATTTTTTTCTAAATCTATCCCTAAACCAAATAATTTTTTCCCCAGACCTGTTGCTAAGCCGAATAATTTCCCCGATATCTGTTGGCAATCCGAATAAACTAGTGGTCCCGATCCAGAGAGAAAGCCGAGGGTTAAGTGTCCTCAAGATCCATTCCATAGCCACAAGATGAAGCTAAAATTATTGAAGCGAACGTTCATCCGTTATCCTTTCTTGGTCCCTTATTCGGTTTTCCTTCCAAATGTCCAAAACGCAATTTGCCGAAGGCGCCAAACTTAACACAAGGAGCGGCATTCTTCATTTTGGACAGGAGTGCCGGTTTTTCCGCAATTTCTGGTTTCTTGGATATTTATTTTTAATTTTATATTCATCTTTGAAACTTATTAAAATAGATAACTTACAAAATTTTCTTCCTTAAAATATTCAGTTCCAATTCTTTAAATTTTTATTATTTTCTAATTTTTTAAAGATAATTTTTAATTTTATATTCATCTTTGAAACTTATTAAAATAGATAAATTATGAAATTTTCTTCCTTAAAATATTCAGTTCCAATTCTTTAAATTTTTATTATTTTCTAATTTTTTAAAAATAATTTTTAACTTTTTTCAGAAATAATTTTTATTTTTTTTAAATTTATTTTTTATTATTTTAGAAAATTGAAAAAAATTGTTTAAAAAGTTGAAAAAACAAATTTCATAATATTCAAATTTCCTAAGGCAGATTTTACTGAAAAATATTCTGTCTTGATTTATGTTAATTCCGAATTTTTTTTGAAAATTGACTTTAATGATTACGTAATTACCAATTTAGGTTATTTGTGAAACTAAAAAAATAAAAAATAAGTTTTAAAATATTCTATTTTCTCAGGAAGTTTTTATTTTAGAATATTTTGAAATATTTTTTAAAAATTTATATTAATTTTTAAATTATTTTTTTTAAATTAACTTTATTAATTATCTAATTGAAATTTGTTAAAATAAAAAAATAAAAAATAAGTTT
Organism: Halicephalobus mephisto; assembly: GCA_009193035.1. Classification (NCBI taxonomy): domain Eukaryota; kingdom Metazoa; phylum Nematoda; class Chromadorea; order Rhabditida; family Panagrolaimidae; genus Halicephalobus; species Halicephalobus mephisto. Next base: position 372,216 of record SWDT01000038.1, on the reverse strand, counting down.
TAAAATATTTTACTTTTTCAGAAAGTTTTTATTTTGAAATATTTTTTAAAAATTTATATTAATTTCGAAATTATTTTTTTAAATTAACTTTATTAATTATCTAATTGAAATTTTTGAAAATAAAAAAAATAAAAAAAAATAAAAAATAAATTTTAAAAATATTTTATTTTCTTTGACAAATTCTATTTTAGAATATTTTTTCATTTATATTAATTTCGAAATTGTTTTTTCTTTTAAATTAACTTTGTTGATCACATGGTTGAAATTTGTGAAAATAAAAATTATTTTAAAAATAAGTTTTAAAATACTTTATTTTCTTTGACAAATTTTACCTTGGAGTACTTCTTTTTTGTTTACATTGGTTTCGAAATTGTTTTTTTCGATCAACTTTGTTGATCACGTAATTGCCATTTGTGAAAATAAAAAAACTAAAAAATAAGTTTTAAAATATTCTATTTTTTTTTAAATATTTTTTTAAATTTATATTAATTTTGAAATTGTTTTTTTTAAATTAACTTTATTGATCATCTAATTAAAATTTGTAAAAATAAAAAAAATAAGTTTTAAAATATTCTATTTTTTTTGACAAATTCTATTTTTAAATATTTTTTAAAATTTATATTAATTTTGAAATTGTTTTTTTTAAATTAACTTTATTAATTATCTAATTAAAATTTGTGAAAATAAAAAAAATAAGTTTTAAAATGTTCTATTTTTTTTTTGACAAATTCTACTTTCAAAATTAATATAAATTTTAAAAAAAATTTTAAATTATTTCTTCTTTTAAATCAACTTTGTTGATCACGTGATGGGAATTTTAGGCCATTTTATCAACGAAAAAAATGATTAAAAAGATAAAAAATAAGCTTTCGGATCTTTGATCCTTTGATTCGACCTGATTTCGGTTTTTTAGATCAGATTTGCCGATCATAATTGTCATTTTTAGTTAATCCAAGGATCAAAAAGACTAGTTTGAAAACCAAAAAATAAGATATAAAATAACTTTTTTGAAATTTTTAGTTCCTCAGGGCATATTTCCTAATTTTGTAAAATTTATTTTATTTTATTTTTTATTTAAAATTATGATATTAAATGAAACCAAAAATTGAAAATTCTGATATAAAAAATTTAAAACTAACTATCTTACGGTATTTTTTTTGAAATTTTAGTTCCTCAGGGTATTTTTTTTTGATTTCATAAAATTGACCTAATTTTTTTCTTAATTAAATTTCTATTTAAAATTATGATATTAAATGAAACCAAAAATCGAAAATTCTGATATAAAAAATTCGAAACTATCTTACGGTATTTTTTTTGAAATTTTAGTTCCTCAGGGCATTTGTTCTTTGATTTTGTAAAATTGACCTAATTTTTATATTTTAATTAACTTTTTTAGTCACAATTATGATTTCAAGCTAAACCAAGAATTCTAATCTGAAAAATTCTGAACATGTCGTAAAATAGTTATTTTTTGAAATTCTTAATTCCTCAGGATTTTTTTTATTTTGTAAAATTAACTTAATTTTATTTTTTTAATTTAAAATTATGATATTAAATGAAACCAAAGATCGGGAATTTTGATATAAAAAATTTAAAACTAACTATCTTACGGTATTTTTTGAAATTTTTAATTCCTCAGGATTTTTTTTTATTTTGTAAAATTGACTTTATTTATATATTTTAAGATTAATCTCGTTAGTCAAAGTCCCTACTTTAGACTAATCCAAAACTGGTTTAAAAAGTAAAAATTAACACATTGCGGACAGTATATATTTTCGGATTTTGTGTGCCATGGATCCAAAATGATATATTTTTTTCTTTTTTCTCTGGCCCAAATCCGTCAATATTTTGCTCAATCTGGAGGTATTTGTTATTAAAAAATAAAGAAAATTTGAAATCATGAAATAAATCTGTTACGAAATACGTGCCTCCTTCTGGAGCTCGTGTACCACATATGACTCGCATTGTCCACAATTTGTTAAACAAGTTCCGCAAAATTAACGGACTAAATGTCAAAGATGAGCAAATTTTGAACAAAATCGATGATTGTATTTTTCGTTTTTAAAAATTAGAAAAATATTTTTAGTTTAAAAATTTAAATTGTTTTGCTTCATTCACAGAAAACTCCTGGCAGCCCAAAATCGGATTGAAGGACTATTTTTCTTTTTTTCTTCACACAGTTTAAAAAATTTTTTTTTCACAATTTAAAAAAAAAAATTTTTTTTCACAATTTTAAAAAAAAAATTTTTTTTCACATAGTTTAAAGAAAAAATTTTTTTTTCACACAATTTAAAAAAAAAATTTTCCTGACTATTTCTGGATAAAATTGTTCAAATTTTTTTAAATTCTCGAATTTTATTATTTATGTTTTATATTTTTTAATGATTTTTACATTTTTGAAATTAAAAATGCAAAATTATAAAAATATAAAAAAATTTTAAAAATTTTGAATTTTTTTGAAATTTTTTATTTTTAAAAATTCTCATTTTTTATAACTCCTATAATTTCATAATTTTGTGATTTTTAATTTTTTTATTTTTAATATTTTTAATATTTTTAATATTTTTACATTTTAATATTTTTAAATATTTTTAATTTTTATATTTTTTAATATCTTTAATATTTTTAATATCTTTAATATTTTTAATATTTTTTATTTTTAAAATTTTTAAATATTTTTAATATTTTTTACTTCTATACTTTTTATATTTTTTACGTTTTTAATTTGTTAAATTTTTTAATATTATTTATAACTTTTGTATTTTCAGTGAAATCAAAATGGTTTATGGTTGCGGTAACCAATTAGTGAAATTTGTTGTTTTTACGACGAATTTATTAATATTCTTATGTGGAGGACTTATTTGTGGATTTTCCTTATGGGCCAACTTGGACAAAAATTTCGCTCTTCATCTGAGTGATTTTGCTCGACAAGTAAAAATCAGCGATGAATTCGTCGATGATTTGGCCAAGTACCAGGCTTCGTTGTGGGTTCTCGTTGCTGTTGGAGCTTTGTTGTTCATCGTTGGATTTCTCGGATGTTGTGGAGCTGTTTGTGAATCCATGCTTCTTCTGGCGTTGCAATTTATCGTTATTTTGATTCTGATTGTAATCGAAATTTTCGCTTTGGGATACTTACTGATAAATCGTGCAGATCTACTGGCCGGATTGAAGCATTTCATGGAACAATCCGCGACTACAGTAGACGGCAGAATGCAACTGCTTCCGATCCAGAAGGTGCTCCAGTGCTGTGGAGCCACCGCTGACACGATGCATCTGTACAAACAAGAAGGCCGATGTCCAGGCACCCTCATGGACGCTGTAAGATTTCATTTAAAAAAAACTGAAAAATTAATTTTTAAAATAAAAAAAACCGAAAAATTAATTTTCAAATTTAAAAAAAACCTAAAAATTAATCTTTAAAATTAAAAAAAACCAAAAAAAATTAATTTTTAAATTAAAAAAAACTGAAAATTAATTTTTAAATTTAAAAAAAACCGAAAAATTAATTTTTTTTCGAAATTTAAAAAAATTCTTTTTTAAATTTTTTTAAGTTAATTATTTTCAGCCAGACTGTTATTCTGTGATTTCTGAGAAGTTGGAAAATGCTGGAGAAACCATTGTCGTCATCGGAGTTCTGTGTGTGATTCTGGAGTTTATTTCTCTGGTCTTCAACTGTGTGCTTTTCCGAGCGTTCCGTGACCGCGAGAATCCCTACATTGCTACTTACTGATCACTCATACCGTATCCAGAACTTACTTCATTCCGAATTTATCGATATTTTTAATTTCTATTTTATCGCCAATTTTTGCCCGTGTTCAATTTTTTCAAAGATGATCTTCAAAGTTCGAAATCGAAATTCGGACTTTTCGCGTCGAGACAATTTCTAATTTTTTATTTAAAAAACTTGTTTTATTAAAATCAATATAATTTAATTTTCGGACTTTTCGAATCACAATATGGCTCAAATAGTGTCTCAAAATAAAAATTCCAAAAATTCCAAAAATTCTTTTAAAACAAAAAGTCCAAAAATTTCGAAAGCTGTCTTGAAACGAAAAATTCAAAAATTTCCAAATGTCTCAGAGCGAAAAGTCTGAAAAATTCGGAAAATTGTGTCTTGGGACGAAAAATTCCAAAAATTGTTTCAGAACGAAAAATTTGAAAATTTCAAAAATTGTCTCAAAACGAAAAGTCCGAAAATTTCGATTTTAGACTTTGATTATCAACTTTTGTAACCCTAATTACTGTATTCATGAGCTCTGATCTTCATACGGCTTCCGAAACGAAAATGGATAATTTGCTGATTCTCATCACGAAGGGAAATTTCGAAACAAGTGCTGTGTGTATATAATAGCAAATTAATTATTTAATTAAGTTATAAAATCAGGAGCTTTTTCGAAGAATAAAGAGATCATGTTTGAAAAAATCACAAAAGTGGTGAGTTATTTTTCGATTTGGATTCAGATGTCTGATTCGGCTGTTTCTTCCTTCTTAGGCTTTGTTGACGAACAAGGTTATCCGGTTCCTCAGGGCTAAAAACATACAATTACAGTAGCAGTAATAATTTCAAAACCATTGGTTATAATTGTCCCATTATACAGTAATAAAAAAGTTACTGTAGAATACTAGAGTACTTACAGTAGGACCTATAAATTAAATTCTGGATATTTTTAAGAATTTTATTTCCGAAATTACAACATCTGGAACGAGTTACGGTAGTCCTAAATTATGGAACATACTGTACTTTTCTGTTTCCAAAGTACAGTAATATATGTACCTTAGGCTAGATGTAACTGTAACCTATATCTAATATTAATTTTCTCAGGATTAAGTACAGTATGATCTATAATTTTAGGATCAATAATTATCCTTATTTCATTGTACAGTAATAGGTGAGTACTGTATGTCCCCAAAATCTTCAAACTACCTTCTACAATTTAAATTTTGAATATTTTAAAAATTCCCCTTCAGTAATGAAGACACTTAAAACAAGTTACAATACTTTCGAAATTATAAACCATACTGTACAAATAGCTTTGACAAAGAACCTACATGGCGATCCTCGCTCTGGGACCGAGACGTCTCATTTTGCCGGTTTCTGCGAATCCTGGTCGTCTTTCTGATTCAGCGACTTTCATGAAGTTATCCACCTGAAGTCGAATTTAAAAATCACATAATTATGAAAATTAGAATAAACATTTCCTACAAAAGTGGTTTCGACGGGGATTTTTGAATTAAAAAATAACTTGGGAATTCATCATAGTGTGGTGTAAATAATATACGTAAATCCAACTACCATATGATCCCCTCAGGGAGTCTCCGTCCTGTCAGTCGATGTGTCCAGATCGCTGTATAAGACGAGGAAAACTGAATCCGACGGAGAGAGGGAATCAGATGGTCTGTTGAATCTCTTGGATTTCTGTGGAACTCCGTCGAGTCTAGTTAACAACCCTCAGGAAACGTTTTTTCTATTCGCTTGATGGTGTTCAATAAACTTATTTGGGAACCTGCCCATGGTAGGAACCTCAATCCTCCACATCTTCCACTAAATCCCGGAGCCGTGTAACTATCGCTGAATACTCAGCATTCCACACAGTTCCGAAGACCCACACTACACTAGCACGAAAATTACAACTTCGATCTCAAATCCTGATCTTCAACTTCTATAAAACCAAGTTTGGATTTTTCGCGTTAAGACACAATTCATAAATCAAGTCCAAATTTATAAAAGTTAGATAAAATAAAATACAATTTTCTTGAAAAGGAAAAATTTTTATTTTCGACTTCGATAAAAACACAGGTTGTTTCGTTTCTTGGGAGATTTTAGAATTAATTTTAATAAAGAAAATAAAATTCAAAATGTGAAAAATAACTCACGATTATGGTAATTGGAAGGGCCAAGACTAGAACCCCGCAGGCAATGGCCCCTGTTGCAACCAATTTTCCTGCTGAAAATTTCCAAATTACAGTATACTAAAAAATTAAAAGATTTCCAAATTACAGTATATTAAAAAATTGAAAACTCTACTAACCTACGGTAACCGGAGTGAGATCTCCATATCCGACCTGAAACTCTTCAAAAAATTAGTTAATTACGGTGGATAACTAACCGTGGACATTGTGACAAGACACCACCAACAACTTGCTGGTATACTGTAGAAACCAGAATTAGGTTCATCTTTCTCGAGAAAATAAACAAGAGTACTGAAGAAAATGACACCAGTCATGACCACCATCCCCATCATCCAGAGTTGTCGACAACTCGCTTTGAGGGTTTTTCCGAACATTTGGAGTCCGCTACTGTAGCGACCAAGTTTCAAAACTCGGATAACTCTCAGTACTCGTAGGATTCTGATTACCAGAAATGCACCCTGCAAAGTGAAAATTACTGTAATAGTTTCCCCAAAGTCAAAGTTGCGAAATTTCCAAAAAGTAAAAATTCACAAATTGGTCAGATCACTAAACCCCATTGACCAATCAAGCAACAAGCATAGAGTTAATCCACAGAGATTTTCACAATCCTGAATTCAGAAGTTAGAAATTAGTCTTTGTAATCAAGGATTCTGAAGTTGAAAAACAACTTTAATAATTCAGAATTCTAAAAACAAAGATGAATTTTTATAATCCTGGATTCTGAAGTTGGAAATTCATCTTCATAATTAAGAATTCTGAAGTCGAAAAACAACTTTAATAATTCAGAATTCTGAAGTCAAAGATGAATATTTATAACCTTGGATTCTGAAGTTGGAAATTCATCTTCATAATTAAGAATTCTGAAGTTGGAAGTGAGTTCTTATAATTCAGAATTCTGAAGTCAAAGATGAATTTTTATAATCAAGGATTCTGAAGTTGGAAATTGGTGTTCCTAATCCAAGACCCTGAAGTCGAAAGTTCGCCTTCATAACCCAGGATTCTAAAATTGAACTTCTAATTCTGACTTCAGAATTTAAAAAAATAAAAATTTCCTCGATACGTTCAAAAATAAAAACGTAATTCTAAACATGACTAAAAACGAAAAAATTGAACAACATGAGTAAATTAAATTTCGGAATTAATTCAAGCCCAACCTTCAAATCCTGGAGCTGTTCGGTGCTGATTCCGAGGATGAACAAACTCATCTCGATCATGAAAGGCAAAATGGCGAAAAGATCGATGATATTCAGAAGTTGACGGAAAGTCCTCCATCTGTTGGCACTGACGAGCATTTTCAGAAAGTACTCAAAAGAAAACCAAACAATACAGACATATTCAAGCTTGACAAGGGCCGGATGAGGATCTCGATCGATAATTATTTGACTATTATCTAAAAATTATTTTTAATTAATTTTTACAACCATGTTTAATTTTTAAAAATTATTTAAAAAAATTTTTTTGTTTTTCAAAATTACTGTTACTTTTTAATAAAATTTATTTAAATTAATTTTTTAAAATTCTTTTTACTTTTTTATTTTTAAAAATTACTTTTTTAAATATTTTTTAATTCTTTGTTTTTTTTTAATTTTTAAAAATTACTTTTTTAAATATTTTTTGATTTTTTGTTTTTTTTATTTTTAAAAATTAATTTACTTTTTTTGTCTATTCTTTCATTAGGTACTTGGAGATCCGGGATAGATCCCAGGATAAGTCCAGAGATGGAAATCAGAACAAATGAGACGGATAAAAAAGCGAATATCCGTCCGTAGATCGAAGTCGTTGGTTCTTCGATAATCTGCCAGATTTTACTTCGAAGTTCTCCAAATTTGACATTTTGAAATTCATCAATAATATCGTCGTTTTCGTCTTCAGAATCTTGAATTTCATTTTCTCCACAACAACAAGAAGAAAAATAAGGAATCGGATCTATTCCCCAGTAGTCGAGTTCGTCCAGGATGTCCTGAGGGCAAGCTTGAGCAGGTTGGTGGATCTTCCCGACGAGGTAAAACTGGTAAACAGTATGGAATAATGTCGGTTGTCTTTCGAAATAGTATTCATTGCTTTCTTCGAAATAAGCATCCACGAGGGGGAGTCTTTCCCGATGGGACAGATGAGCCAGGAAAGACAAAAGTCCTAAATTTATTTTTACATGCTACTACGACAGAAAACAAAATTTTTTAATAATTTCTACTAATACAATAAGACAAATGTAATTATTATATACAGTGAACTCGCGATAAGTGGAACTTCAAGGCATCGGGAAAAGGTTCAACTTATGGCGATTTTTCAGTTACCAAATGTCTCATTTATAGTGATTTTTTAGTTACTAAATGTCCCATTTATAGTGACTCTTCAGTTACCAAATGTCCCATTTATAGTGATTTTTTAGTTATCAAATGTCCCATTTATAGTGACTCTTCAATTACTAAATGTCTCATTTATAGTGATTTTTTAGTTATCGAATGTTCAACTTAAGGAACGTTAAAGATCAAATAGCATTTCTGAGTTCTATTTAACGCGGTTTTTCAGTTATCGAGCTGCCACTTATCGCGAGTCTACTGTATCTCCAATGTAATTATAACCAAGGATTTTCTTATGCCCTACGGTATTCCACACTCCCTGATGTTCAGGCTATCGCTTCAAGTTCTCTCTTTCTGGTTTAGTTTTCCGTCCTAAGATACAGTAGCACTTGGATATAAGATACCCCCTATAAGATATCTCTTGTTATAAAATATAGTCTGAGTGAGTGAGTTTGGTTAGTCTATCGTTAAATTTACCCCCCGCTATGATATATCCTTTCTTATAAAATACGCTTCCCCAGTCCTTAGGAGGTATTCTATATGCAAGTTCTACTGTATTTCGAAATCTCTGAACTTGAAATACAGTAGCACTTGGATATAAGATACCCTCGCTATGATATATCCTTTCTTTTAAGATATGTTTTACCCGATTCCAAAGGAGTATTTTACATCCAAGTTCGACTGCATATAAAATTATAATTTTTCCTACAGTAACAAAAGCAAAACATCATTATTTTTGATTTTGCAAATTTCAAATCTGATGATGTAATTTTCAAAATTTAATAAACATTCGCAATTTATTGCAAAAGTTAGAAAATAATTTAAAAATTGCATTATTTGACAATTGTTGGATTTTATAAATTATTTGGATTTTCATCTTGAAATTTTACATATTGTATTTGACAAAATTATAAATTTTTATTTAATTTTTATTTAACTTTTATTTAATAAATACAAGATTTCGTCACAGAAGTTAGAATTTTTTATATATAACTTTAGTTTTTACTTTTTATTCCTATTTCGCACAAAATCAAAGTTTCCACAAGTAAAAAATAAATATATAACTTTTACATGATGAAATGTAATAAAAATGTGACATTTTACAACAGAAGTTACAATTTATTTGTATGTAACTATTATGTCATAAAATGTAATAAATATGCAACATTTTACAACAGAAGTTACAATTTATTTATATGTAACTCTTATATATGCTATAAAATGCAAAAAATATGTAACATTTTACAACAGAAGTTACGATTTTCTTGTATGTAACTATTATGTCATAAAATGTAATAAATATGCGACATTTTACAACAGAAGTTACGATTTTCTTGTATGTAATTTCTATATGGTAAAATCTAACAAATATATTACTTTTCGTCACAGAAGTTACAATTTATTTATATGTAACTTTTATATATGCTATAAAATGTAATAAATATGCAACATTTTGCAACAGAAGTTACAAATTTTATATAACTTTTACGTGATGAAATGCAAAAAATATGTAACATTTTACAATAGAAGTTACGATTTCTTTGTATGTAACTATTATGTCATAAAATGTAATAAATATGCGACATTTTACAACAGAGGTTATGATTTTCTTGTATGTAATTTCTATATAGCGAAATATAGTAAATATATTACTTTTCATTATAGAAGTTAAATTTTACATAACCTTCATGTAATGAAATTCAACCAATATGTAACATTTTACAACAAAAGTTACAATTTTTTTATATGCAACTATTTTTATAGTAAAATTCAACAAATATGGAACATTTTACAATAGAAGTTACAATTTTTTTATATACAACTATTTTTGTAATAAAATTCAACCAATATGTAATATTTCGTCAAAAACGTTCATGTAGTCTTCACATAAAATTCAAAACAACTTTTGTCAAATGTTACTATTTTTTAAACAACTACATTACGACTTTCGTAAAAAGTACGAAATGTTCATAAAATTTTAAAAATTACATCAGATTTGGCAATTCTCACAAAAATCACGTAATGATGATGTTTTATATTTAGTACTGTAGCGAAAGTTGCGACTTTTTTGTCGTATAACACCTGCGTCCCAGACATTCATTTTTCAATTATAACTTTAATTCAACCATCAAAAATCAAAAAAACTATTTTAAGCAATTTTGTATTTTTATAAAATTTCGAAAATTGTTTTATGAAAATTTTCATTTAAAAAAATCGAAAAATAAAGTTTTAAATTTTTAAAATTGACCAAAAAATGTATAAAATGATGAAATTAGGACTGTAGATTTTGAATCTAAATTCAGATTTTGATTTTTATGATTCAAGATTCTAAAATCAGAAATATATTTTGGTAAAGTTCAAAAATAAGACGTTGATCTCTAGAATCCATAATTCTGAATTTAGAAATTAGAAATTGACTTGTATAATGTAGGATTAAGAAATGAGATATTGGTATTTAAAATCTAGAATTCAGAAATTAGAAATTGATCTCTAGAATTTTGAAATCAGAAGTTGATCTCTATAATTCAGAATGCTAAAATCAGAAGTCGATCTCTGAAACTCTGAAATCAGAAATCGATCTCTACAATCCAGAATTCTGAATTCAGAAGTCGATCTCTAGAATCCAGAATTCTGAATTCAGAAGTTGATCTTTATAATCCAGAATTCTGAAGTCAGAAGTTGATCTCTAGAACCCAGAATTCTGAATTCAGAAGTCGATCTTTATAATCCAGAATCCCGAAAATCAACTTCTAATTCTGACTTCAGAATTGAGATGTAAATATGACAATGCGACTACCTCAATTTTATTTTTCAAGATAAATTAAAAAATTTAAATTACCACATTGCCGAGATATGAGGGTGTCGACTCTGAGGACAAATGCCTGGCCCCCGACGTTGAGGTGCAAAAACGGAGATGATTTTTTTTTGTTTTCGATTACATTTCCCTAAAAATCAAAATTTTAAAATTAAATAAATTTTTTCTTGCCATTGATTTTTTTTCGGAATATGTATGAAAATTCAAATCTTTCATCATAATCGGAAAATCGGGTTCCGTCGAGGCGTTTTCCGTGTTCGTTAATGAATTTTTTTCATTTCGATGTTCAATTCTGAAAAAAAATAAATAAATTTTGTTTTAAAAAAATTACAACTTTGATCTACGAACCAAGGAAGCAAGTCTCTCCGTTTTTTTGTTCAACACCTGCTCCAGGCCGTTCCTGGCGTGTCTGTTGATCCGGTGGATCCCGTGTGACGTAGATGCCATTACCGTACTTCAGACAACTACAGTATGAATTTTAGAACAAAAATAAACTCTAGTAAAATGCAAAAATCACCACTGCCTGAGGCAACAAAAAATAAAAAAATTAATTCCTTTATCAACATTAAAAATTTCAAAATATTTTATAAAAAATTTTAAAATATTTTATAAAAAACTTTCAATATTAAAAATTTCAAAATATTTTATAAAAAATCTTCAACATTAAAAATTTCAAAATATTTTATAAAAAACTTTCAATATTAAAAATTCGAAAATATTTTATAAAAAATTTCCGAAATATTTTAAAATTTTTTAGAAATTTTCGAAATATTTATGATTTTTAATATTATATTTGAAATTTTTTAATTTTTTAATATTTATTTTTTTTATTAAAATTTTTATTTTATTTTAAAGTATATCGAAATAACAGACAAGTTGAGAAATTTCGGTCTTGACAAGCACAACGGTTCTTTTCTAATGTTGTTTTTGAATGTTTTTTTACTATTTGTACATTATTGGTTTTTTTATTTTTTACTATAAAGATATTATAAAAAATCAGAAATCAATATTTTTATGAAATTGTTTCGACACGAACATCAGGAACCTCATGACAATTACAGTAACCTGCGGACTGATTTTACATGACAGTTTCGTAATTGTTACATAGGTTTCCTGAGATCACACCAAACTGAATGGAATCAAAACATAAGAACCTTTGATTACAGTTTTGACATTATCAGATTCTAACTAAGTAAATTGATTGCAAGATTGCAATTCAAGAAAAGATTGATCGTAATTGAATGTAATCAACGTGTTTAAACCTTGTTTGTTCCTAGTTAAAAAAGTATTAGCACGTTGATTACACTTAATTACGATCAACTTTTTCTTGAATTGCAATCCTGCCATCGATTTATTTAGTCAAAATCAAATAATGTGAAAATTGTGGTTAAAGGTTCTTATGTGTTGATTTCATTCAGTTTGGTGTGATCTCAGGAAACACGTATAGCATGCGATCAAAGAACTCGTCGGAGGCAGACTCCATCACTTGTAACTTAAAACAGATCCAGAAACAATCATGAAAATCCAAAAATAAATTTTACAAAATTGTCACGAGGGAAATTTAGGTAAAAATAAAAAGTAAAAAAAATGGATCTATTTTCGTAAAATTACCGTATTTATTTTTTAATGGAAAATTAAAAAACCATAATTTTATTTAAAAAAGTACTTTTATAAAATTAAAAATAATTTTTACAAAATTGTCTGAACATGAATTTTTGAGATTTTAGGGAAGTTTTAAAATTTAGGTAAAAAGGAAAAAGAGGAAAAGCGCGAGTGAGGACAGGGCGAGTTGCCAGATTTACCTTTTTTTACTTCCACTCGCTCCTTCGGGAATTCAAAAAATTAAAAATAACTTTTACAAAATTGTCTCAACATGAATTTTTGAGATTTTAAGAAAGTTTTAAAATTTAGGTAAAAAAAAAGAAAAACTTGCGAGAGAAAGAAACGCGAGTGAGGACAGGGCGAGTTGCCAGATTTACCGATTTTTTAATTTTTACAATTCTCTCTCCCTTTGCGCGCGAATTCAAAAATTTCAAAAAATTATATTATTTTAAAAACAGCTTTTTTATGAAATTTTTCCACTAAAGTGTTCTAAAATTTCTCAGATTTTAAATTTCAGATAAAAAATAAAAATAAAGAAAGTTTCCATATTTACCAATTTTCGCAAATTTCTTAGAAAATTTATAAAAATTAAAAATTTTACAAAATTTTAGGTAAAAGAAAAAGTTTCTAAATTTTTCTCACAAAAATTCGAAATTTCTTAGAAAGTTTATAAAAAATAAAATTTTAAAAAAATTCAAAAAGAAAATTTAAAAAAAAATTTTTCAATAAAAAATTTCTAGAACTTTTTAGAAACTATGAAAATTACTTTTGAAAAACAACAAAACGAGAGCGAGTCGATTTCTATGGTGAATTACCAAATTTACCACTTTTCCACTCTCACTTGCACAAAAGTTAAAAAATTCAAAGACCTATATCCCGTTTTATTCAATTATGACCCTTGTAAAAGTAAATTAAAAAAATTAATTTATTTTTCTTCTCAGGACCAAAATTGAATAAATTTATTTTTTTTTAAGAAAATTAAAAAATATTTTTATTATTAAACATAATTTCAGCAATTTTCGACAAAAAACTTAATTTTAATTTTATTAAAAATACTTTTCAAAAATTTTTAAATTATTTAAAGAAACTTTTTAATTTAAAAAAAAATTAAATACTATTTTTTAATTTTTTTAATAAAAATTTAATTTTAAATATTTTCGAAAATAATTTTCCAAATTTTTATTAAAAAAATTAAATATTATTTTTTAATTTTTCTTTTTTATAAAAATTTAATTTTAAATATTTTCGAAAATAATTTTCCAAATTTTTAATAAATAAATTAAATATTATTTTTTAATTTTTCTTTTTTTATAAAAATTTAATTTTAAATATTTAAAAAAATTTTTAATTTCTCTGAAAACGAAAGTACAAATAATAAAGATTAAAAACGAACAAAAAATACCCATTTGAGTAAAATAAAAAAACATTAATTATATATATAAAAATGACGCCAAATCAAAACCAAATTCATAAAAAAATTTAAAAACAACCATTTACATAAGGAAATCCTGTTATTTCTTTTTTCACCGGATACTTTAAAAACATAAAAAAATAATAAAAAATTTTTTAATTTAAAAAAATGTTAAAAAAGTTTGAAAAATTTTTAAAAAGTTAAATAAAAAATTAGAAAATTTTAAAGAAAATTATAAAAATTTTTAAAAAAATTATAAAAAAACTTTTAAAATTAAATAAAAAATTGGAAAATTTTTAAAAAAATTATAAAAATTTTTTAAAATTAAAGAAAAAATTTGAAAATTTTTAAGAAAATTATAAAAAATTTTTAAAATTAAAAGAAAAAATCCGAAAATTTTTAAGAAAATTATAAAAATTTGAAAATAGCAGGCATTTGAACAAAACCGAGAGAACTGAATGCAAAAAATATTTATCTAGATTGAAATTGGGTTACTTATGAGAACCTTATTTGGACCTGAATCGTCCGAGCTTACCTGGAGGGAACCACGTCGCTCACCAGCAGCTGGGATTCGCTGTTCCTGTGGCGAATTCTGCCGAACACGAAAGGTCTGTGATTGTTGTTTTTGTTCGTCATTTCCGCCACTGAAGTAGAGTAATCTGATGAGTAATATACTGTAATAAAAAATAAAGGACAAACTTACTGCTATTTTGTCGTTTTTTTGAATTTCCTCCAATTTGAGAAAGCATTTTAAAAAAAATAAAAAATAAAAAAAATAAAAATTCAAAGATGGGGTTCCTGGGGGTGCTTGAGTAACCAATACGGAAAGAAAACTGTTCTGGGAACTATTCTTAATGCATTAGAAAGTACTTACTCAAATTGGCGTTTTATCTCCAGAAAAAGCAACCATCACGTAACTTCCAGAATTTATGAACATCTTTGTTCAGAATCCGTTATTAAGGGATTTTTAAAACTCAAGTTAACTTTATTTTCAATTATTTAACTTAATAGTTCATATAATAGATTTTACATTATAAATATATAAATTTCTATAACATGATTATATAAAAATTCCGCAATTAAAATTTTTCGTAATTTTATAAAAATTTCAATATTTAAAATTTGTCATAATTTATATAAAATTTTAATCATAGTTGTGTAATAATTTCGATATTGAAAATCTCAATATTTGAATTTTATAATAATTTGTAAATATAAATTCTTATAGCATAATTATACAGTAATTTAAATTTGAAAAATTTCTGTCATGTTTACAAAGTCATTCAAATTTCAAAAATTTTTGTTTTTACAGTAATTTTAGAAAAAAAATTTTATATTTTTACAATAATTTAAATTTTGAATTTTTCCGTCATTTTTACAGAAATTTAAGTTTTGAATTTTCGTCGTATTTTTACAGTAATTTATACAAAAATTTTTGTATTTTTACAGAAATTTAAGTCTTGAATTTTCGTCGTATTTTTACAGTAATTTAAAAAAGAAAAACTTCCACATTTTTACAGTAATTTACACAAAAATTTTTGTATTTTTACAGAAATTTAAATTTTGAATTTTTTGTCGTATTTTTACAGTAATTTAAAAAAGAAAAACGTCCACATTTTTACAGTAATTTATACAAAAATTTTTGTATTTTTACAGAAATTTAAGTCTTGAATTTTTTGCCGTATTTTTACAGTAATTTAAAAAAGAAAAACTTCCACATTTTTACAGTAATTTACACAAAAATTGTTGTGATATAACCATATTTATACAAAAGTCATTGTGAGCGAAATTGGTTAAGGACATTTGGAGACGACTGCACTGACGTCCTTATCTAAAACCGAATCATAAGGTGCTTTCTGGATCGAAGTTTGGGGACTATGGCTGTTGTTAACGTAGTTGTGTCAATATTTGTGAGTTACTCCGCCCCATGTTGAATTCTCAATCATCTCCAGTTGTACTATAATTGAGGCGGTGTTCGACAGTGTTCCAGGGCGGGCGGTTGACCTCGACGGATCAGACAGCGAAAATAACTCTTTAAAAACGAGTCTATTATTGTCAAAGTCCGATTTGCAGCTGTTCTATTTTATCAAATTCGTTTCGACAATGGTCCAAAAATCAGGTAAATTTATTTTTGAAAAAAGTAAAATTTCATTGAAAAATTTCGAGATTTGATTTTTGGTTTTTTTTACAAATCAAAACACGGAAATTCTCGGTTGTACGACAGTCAACTCCAGGGAAATTTATTCTTTATTTTTATTTTTTCATTTATACTAATTTCGGAATTTTTTAAAATTATTTTTTTCACATTTAATTTAATTATTAAAAAATTTATTTAAAAAAATGAAATAAATCTTGTGAAATAAAGGGAAAAAATGCCGCTGGGGATAGTCGTGTAGTTCTTCGATGGTATTATGACAATTACGAAACAACTGCCACATAAAATCGCCTTCACGACAGTTGCCCCCAGCGACATTTGTTCCCCTATTTTTCCCTTTTTTTATTTACATTAATTGCAAAATTTTTTAAAATTATTTTTCTTACCTTTAATTGAAATATAAAAAATTTATAAAAAAAATGAAATAAATCTTATGAAATAGAGGGAAACAATGCCGCTGGGGATAGTTGTCGTGCAGTTCTTCGATGGTATGATGACAATTACGAAACAACTGCCACATAAAATCGCCTTCACGACAGTTGTCCCCAGCGACATTTGTTCCCCTATTTTTCCCTTTTTTTCATTTACACTAATTTCGAAATTTTTTTAAATTATTTTTTTTACATTTAATTTAAATATAAAAAAATTTATAAAAAAAATAGTATAAAAACGAAATAAATGAAATAAATATTACGAAATAGAGGGAGCAAATGTCGTTGGGGGACAACTGTTGTACAGCCAAATTTTCTTTTTCACCAGACTGTAGACTGTCCAAGTGCATTTGCGCGTTTACGTCCGCTCGCACCCAACGGGTGCATTTCGAAAACGTAGCATTCGCCGGCTTGTGCCCGGACTGCCAGGCACGAGCTTTCAAAATATTACATCATTCTTGAAGAAAATTCTCTAAATTATTTCTAATTTTAAAAATGTCGAATATTCCAGGATTATGTCTTTCAACAAGATTAAATTTGGCTTTTGTTTGTTTCCTCGGCTGTGTCATTGTCTACGCCGTCAGAAGCAATATCAGTTTCGCGATTGTTTGTATGGTTAATAGTACGGCCCTCGAGCAACCTGGCGACGGTCTGGTCGAGAATTCCAAAAAACAAAATCAATGTGTCAGAACCGGAAACAGAAGCCTTGAAACAGACAAGGTGAGCAATTATTCACTTTACTTTTAAAAAATATTGTCTATCAATTAGACAAAAATCAAAAATAAAGTTTTTTATGAAATTTTTTTTATTGAAAAGTTTTAGAAAATTCTAGATT
Source organism: Halicephalobus mephisto (assembly GCA_009193035.1). Taxonomy (NCBI): domain Eukaryota; kingdom Metazoa; phylum Nematoda; class Chromadorea; order Rhabditida; family Panagrolaimidae; genus Halicephalobus; species Halicephalobus mephisto. The sequence goes on along the minus strand of SWDT01000038.1, from coordinate 354,757 downwards.
TTAGGTAAAGGAGAGAGCGAGAGACAGCGAGCGAGAGCGGGGCCAGACAAATCGATTTCGGCAGTGATTGCCAGATTTACCGATTTTTCCGTTTTTGCAAGCCTCTCTCCCTTTGCGCGCGAATTCAAAAATTCCAAAAAAATTTTTTAACAAAATTATTTCGTCTTGAATTTTTAAGACTTTTAAAAATCCCAAAATTAAAGTAAAATAAAATTTTTCTTTTTTATTTTTATAAATTTTTCTTTTTTCGTGAAAATTTAAAAAAAATAAACTTTTTCAATGTGAATTTTTATAAAATCTTTTTTTATTTTAATAATTTTTTTGTGAGAATTCTAAAAAATTACATTATTGTAAAAATTTAAAAATAATATTTTTATTAAAAATTTAAAATTAATATTTTTATTAAAAAATTAAAAAATAATATTTTTATTAAAAAATTTGACGCGAATTTTTAGAAAATTTCAAAATCTGAGTAAATAAAACAAGAAAATTGATTTTGATTGATTTATAATTTTTTATTTTTCACAGAAATCCAAAAAACTCGAAACCACAAAAATAAATTTTTGTGAAATTATTTCAATAAAAATAAGAGCAAAACAAGTCGATTTCTGTAGGAACTTGTCAGATTTATCGTTTTTGTAAAATTCTTTTTAGTAAAAAAATTTAAAAAATAAAAATATAAAAAATTTGAAAAATAAAAAATTTAAAAATTATAAAAATTATAAAAATTATAAAAGTTTAAAAATTCAAAAATTTAAAAATTATAAAAATCCTATATTAATTTCCCAAATTATAATTTTTTTAAAATTAAAGTTTATTTTTATTTTATTTAAAAAAATTGAAATTTATTTTTATTTTATTTAAAAATTAAAATTTTTAGGTAGAAGGATCTTTCATATGGAACAAAAATGACCAAGGAAATATCCTGGGGGCTTTCTTCTACGGCTACATGAGCAGCCAGATTCTGGCCGGATATCTGGCTTCGAAATACGGAGCCAAGTTGATCATCGGATTATCCGCCCTTGGAGGAGCTGTTTTGACTTTGTTAAGTCCACTAGCGGCAAACACGAGTGTTTATGCCTTCATCGGTGTCAGAGCACTTCTTGGATTTTTTCAAGTAAATATTTTTTTTAATTTTAAAAATATAATTATCTATTGAACTTTAGTCTTCTACATTTCCGGCGATGCACGCAATGTGGTCCCTGTGGGCCCCTCCGCTGGAAAGAAGTGTCCTCACGGGCATCAGCTACGCCGGGGCCCAGATCGGGAACGTCCTCGTGATGCCCATGTCTGGATTGCTCTGCAAGTACGGTCCATTAGGCGGTTGGCCTTCAATTTTCTACCTTCTCGGTAAATAATATTCTTTTTTTTATTTTTCAAGTGTTTTTTAATTGTAGGAATTTTTGCTCTCTTGTGGAGTGCTCTGTGGTTCTACTACGTTTCTGACAGTCCAAAAAATCATGGAAAAATTTCGAAAAATGAAAGAAAATACATCACGGAGGCCTTGAACGACGCCAGTGGAAAATCCGATTTGGAGGTTCGATAATTAAAAGATTAAAAAAACAAAAATTTTACAAACTGGTCCTGAGGGGAATTTTCAAAACTGCCTAGTCAAGATCTAAAAATGCAAAATTTAACAATTACACAAAAATATGGCCGTAATTACACTACTTCAAAGAAAAAAATTTTTACGAAATAGTCTCGAAGGGAAATTTCAAAACTTTCTAGTTGGGACCAAAAAAGTACAAAAATCAATGTTTATATAATTTTTTAAAATTGAATTATAATTACAGTGCTTTAAAAATATTAAAAATTAACTTTTTTACGAAATAGTCCCGACAAGAAAGTTCGAAAACTTTCCAGTTGGGTTCAAAAAAGTACAAAAATCAATGTTTATATAATTTTTTAAAATTGAATCATAATTATGGTATTTTAGAAATATTAAAAATAAGCTTTTTTAGAAAATGGTCCTGATGGGAAAGTTTTCAAACTTTCCAGTTGGGACCAAAAAAGTACAAAAATCAATGTTTATAATTTTTTTAAATTGAATTATAATTACAGTGCTTTAAAAATACTAAAAATGAACTTTTTTATAAAATGGTCCTGACGGGAAATTCTGGAAATTAACAGAACTCAAAGTGGTCTGAATTTTCAATTTTTTTATGATTTCGTAATTAATTTTTTTAGCCTTTTTAAACAAATCTATAATCCTTTAGATTACAGTACATACGGTACAGTACCTTTTACCTTCTAAAATTGATTTTTATATATCAAAATATCAACAAAAATTACAATTATTATTACCGTATTTTTATTGGAAATATTTATTTTTTAAATTTATTAAAAATTTTTTATTTTTTTTAAATTTATTAAAAATTTTTTATTTTTTTTAAATTTTTTATTGAAAATTATTTATTTTTTAAATTTTTATTTTTTCCGAAAATGTTTATTTTTTAAAAAGTTTTATTTTAAAAATTTTATTGAAAATTATTTTTTTTTTGAAATTTTTTTTATTGAAAATGCTTATTTTTTGAAATGTTTTTCAGCGTTCTCCGGTTCCTTGGACGAAAATTTTCACATCTCTGCCAATTTGGGCCATTTTTGTCGGTCATTTTGCGGGAGATTGGGGGGCTTACATGATGGCCACCAGCTTGCCGACTTTCATGAACGACGTCCTGGGATTCGATCTGACTTCAATGGGTTTCCTGTCTTCGATTCCTTACATATTTTATTTTTTTTGTATTAATCTCGGAGGAATCATCGCAGACACTTTGCAAAATAAAAAAATTTTGTCAACTTTGAACACGAGGCGGTTAGCAATGCTCGCAGGTAAGCTACGTTTACACCACGTGGTGATTATCCGGGAATTGACAACTGATCCTTCATTTACGTATTTCGTTTGCTTTCCGGTTTTCAAAAAAATCAAGGAACAGTTCGAAAATTCCAAAAGAACAAAAATCCTCAAATTCTAAAAATTAAAAGAAATTTATGAATAAAAATCCTCAAATTTTAAAAATTCCAAAAAAACAAAAATCCTCAAATTCTAAAAATTAAAAAAATTCCAAAAAAAACAAAAATCCTTAAATTCTAAGAATTCCAAAAAAACAAAAATCTTCAAATTCTAAAAATTAAAAGAAATTTATGAATAAAAATCCTCAAATTTTAAAAATTCCAAAAAAACAAAAATCCTCAAATTCTAAAAATTAAAAAAATTCCAAAAGAACAAAAATCCTCAAATTCTAAGAATTCCAAAAAAACAAAAATCTTCAAATTTTAAAAATTAAAAAAATTTATGAATAAAAATCCTCAAATTCTAAAAATTTCAAAAAAACAAAAATCCTCAAATTCTAAAAATTAAAAAAAAATTTTAAATTCAAAAACTTTATAAAAACGTCTTGAAATTTAGAAAAAAAAATAAAAATTTTTTAAAATTGAAATTTTGAAAAAAAATTTTAAACTTTAAAAAATAATTTTTAAAAAATAGTTTAAAAAAAGAAAATTTTAGATTTAAAAAAATAGTTTAAAAAGAAAATTTAAATTTAAAAAAAATAATTTTAAAAAAAATAATTTTTAAAAAATAGTTTAAAAAGAAAATTTAAATTTAAAAAAAATAATTTTAAAAGAAATTTAATTTTTAAAAAATAGTTTAAAAAGAAAATTTAAATTTAAAAAAAATAATTTAAAAAAAATAATTTTTAAAAAATAGTTTAAAAAGAAAATTTAAATTTAAAAATTTCAGCCTTGGGATCTCAAGCGATTTTTCTCATCCTTATTGGATACTGTACTTGTGGACAAGAAGCTTTAGTCATGGTGCTGATCACATTGAGTATTGGACTTTCGGGATTACAGTATGCGGGTTTCGTGGTCAATTATCTGGATGTGGCCCCGACGTTCACGGGTCCAATCCTGGGGATCGGAAACACGATTTCCTGTGTCGCCGGGATTCTGGCCCCGAAGTTCATGGGTTGGCTGACACCTAATGTAAGTTCAATAATCCACTTCGAAGTCTGCAAAACAACCAATTTAAAAATAAATTCGCAGCTTGCACGCAACATTGAAAAAAGACAGTTTGCCCAAATGTTGCCCGCAAGTTGCAACTTTAATTTCGAAGTTGATTTTTTTGCATATTTCAATTCTGATTTTTTATTTCGTCAAAGTTGAAAATCGAAATTCACTTTTCGTGATAAGACAAAAGTTATGAATTTTTGCATTTTAAAAATTTGTTTTATTTAAATTTATGTAATTTTTTTTAATTTATTCAAATTTATATCTAAATTGTTGAAATTAAAAATCAAGTCCCAGTAGGAAAAATCTGAATTCCGATTTCGAAATTTTCTGTTTTTTCAAAATTGAAGATCAAAATTCACTTTTCGTGGTAGGACAAAATTTATGAATTTTTTTTAAATTTTTTAAAAATTTATTTAAATTTATATCTCAATGTTTGAAACTAAAAATCGGGTCCTAACACGAAAAGTTCGAAAATTATGTCCCAGCACGAAAAATCTGAATTCTGATTTCGAAATTTTCTATTTTTTCAAAATTGAAGATTAAAATTCACTTTTCGTGGTAAGACAAAATTTACAAATTTTTTTAAAATTTACAAATTTTTTTAAAATTTATATCTCAATGTTTGAAATTAAAAATCGGGTCCCAACACGAAAATTTCGAAAATTATGTCCCAGCACGAAAAATCTGAATTCCGATTTTGAAATTTTCTGTTTTTTCAAAATTGAAGATTAAAATTTAAACTCAAAATTCAAACTTTTCGTATTAAAACAAAAATTATGAATTTTTATATTTTAAAAATTTATTTAAATTGATAATTAGAATTTTTTGAATAAGAATAATCCAAAAATTCAGTCTTCGAACGAAAAGTCAAAATTCCGACTTCAAACTCTGACTTTTAATTTTGATAAAATGGAAATCAGTATGGTTTTATCAAGGTTAAAGATCAGAGTTCGAGCCCGGAATTCTGATTTTTCATTATAAGACAAAATTTATGAGTTTTTTCCGCTTTAAAAACTTTACGTAAATTAATAATTAGAATTTCTTCGGATTTTTGGATAAAAATACAATTCTCAAGTTACGTCTCAGAACGAAAATTTCTAAAATTTTTAGAATTATGTCCCAGAACGGAAAATCTAAAAATTTTTAGAATTATGTCTCAAAACGAAAAGTCAAAAATTTCTAAAATATGTCCCAGAACGAAAATTCCTAAAATTTTAGAATTATATCCCATAACGAAAAGCCAAAAATTTTTAGATTTATATCCCATAACGAAAAGTCAAAAATTTCTAAAATATGTCCCAGAACGAAAATTTTTAAAATTTTAGAATTATATTCCAAAACGAAAAATCTAAAAATTTTGACTTTGAACTTTGATCATCAACTTTGATAAAATAAAGCATTGATTGTGATATCACTATAATCCCTTCAGGGCACCAAAGAAGAGTGGCAGACAGTTTTCTACTTGACCGGAGCGATTCTGATTTTTGGAGCTGTTTTCTTCAGTATTTTCGCCAAAGGAGAAATTTTGCCCTGGGCAAACACCAGCCGTCAACCGATCGAGATTACGGAAAATCTTCTAAGTTCTCCAGAAAACGAGGAAAAAAATGGAAAACAAACTCAAGTAGCTTAACCATATCTTAAATTTGGATTTTACCGGGTTTAAAAAAGCTTTTTAATCTGTCTCATTTACGAGATTAGAAATTTTGATCAACATACGCTGAGGTCTGTAAAAAGGTCAACATCAAAGTTAAATCTGCAGGTTGCGTGCAATTTTTAGGTAAAGAAATCAAAGAGAAATATGCAGGTTGCACGCAATTTAAGATAAAGAAATCAAAGTGAAATATGCAGGTTGCGCGCAATTTAAGGTAAAGAAATCAAAGTCAAGTCTGCAGGTTGCGCGCAATTTTTAGGTAAAGAAATCAAAGTCAAGTCTGCAAGTTGCGCGAAATATTCCGGCAGACAAGTTAACATCAAAAACAAAGTCGAACAAAATCTGCAGATTGCGCGCAATGTTTTGATCGGTCACAAAAAAAATGAAATTAAATCTGCAGATTGCGCGCAATACTAAAATACAAATCAAAGTCAAAATCGAATTTGCACTTTGCTTGCAACATTCCAGCAGATGGATCAAAATTCCTAAATTTTCACTTTGAACGATTTCGAAATCGAAGTGAAATCCGCAATTTGCTCGCAACATTCTGGCAGTTCGACCTGCTTAATTTTTGTAAAAAATTTAATTTTTTTTTGATTTTGATGTCGACTTTTTTATAAACCTCGGCAATGATCTTTTACAACATATCTGGATTTACAGTCACTATCCTAAATTTATAGTCACTATCCTAGATTTACAGTCACTATCCAATTTAGGAACTTTATTTTCATTCAAATTGAACCGTCACATACAGCATGAAGCACAGTGCCTTCTTCTATACCGTAATCTTGTAGTTTCTTTTTAATTTCTAATTTTTGTCCTAAAACGTGGAAGTTATTAATAAAAAGTATTAAAATTTACCTTGTAAAATTAATTGTAAATTTTTACAATTTCGTTCGGCACAAATTTCTTTGAAAAGATCCAGGACAGTTTCGTTTTCGCCGATATCGATCGTCATCGTCTGTCCTCGGGGAAACTAAAAAAATAAATTTAAAAAAAAATAAATAAATAAAAAAATAAATTTAAAAAAAAAAAAATTTAAAAAAAAAAAATAAATTTTAAAAAAATAAATTTTAAAATAAAAAAAATAAATTTTTTAAATAAAATAATTTTTAAATTTTAAAATAAAAAAAAATTTTTTGAATAAAAAAACAATTTTAAATAAAAAAAATAATTTTTTAAATGAAAAAATAAATTTTAAATTAAAAAAAATTTACTTTTTATGTAAAAATAAAATTACCTTAACAAATACCATCATTTTTAAAAAATTAAAAATCAATATTGTTCGAAAAAATGATGATCGAAGACAACAAAACAAAAATTTTTAAAAATTTTCAAAAATTTTCTTCGATTTGTTGTTTTTATGGTTTTAGGATTTCATAAAAAATAAAAATATCAGCACTTTAAATAAATGTCATTGATTTTTGGTCGAATAACCTGTTTCAGTAAATTAGGGGAGCTTTGAACGAACTTACGTGATTTTGCAATTTTTGTTTGAATTTTTAATAAAAAAATTTCAAACATATTTCAAATTTAAAAGATTTAAAATAACGTAATTAGTGCTCTATTTTGTTAAAATTGAAAATTAAAGGTCGAGGTCAAAATTAAAATTGCAAATTGCACGCAACATTGGGGCAAGTCGGTTTTTTTAATTTTGCCTGCAAGTTGCGAATTTTACTTTGAAATTGATCACTTTGTAGATTACTGTACTGTACAGAAGTCTTCAAAGAGGTCGAAATCGAAGTGAAATCTGCAGGTTGCTCGCAATATTCAGCCAGGTCTCGGAGCGAAATACCCTCGTGCTAGATGGTAGACATACTGTACATGATGGGCATACTGTACATGACAGACCGAATGTTCAGTCATTATTGATATTATTATTGTTCGGATAAATAAGAAATTGATATCCTTCATCTTTCACGCGATCACACCGGTTCTTTGAAATACAACAGTAAGATTTGACTTTTTTCTCGTTCCCTACGGCATCCGAAATTACCCCACTGATCGGAACGGCAATAACGCCACCGATCTAGAGAGATTGTTAATAGTCTTAACAAAGATTTATCGATCGTGTTGCTTTCGTATTTTATAACTTGTTTGTAATATTTAATTACTAAAATTTGAGTTCGGAATAAATCGGACACCTTTTTAAACAATATTTAATGAAAATAGGATATATGTGATCGGAACGGCGATGACGTCATCGATTCAGAAAATTGCTAACAGTCTTAATAAAGATTTATCAATCGTGTTATTTTCATATTTTATAATTTGTTTGTAATATTTAATTACCCAAGTTTGAGATTTGTGTTCAGAATAAAGTAACGGAGACAACATTTCGAATATAATTTTTTAATTTTTTAAATAAAATTTATTTTTTTTTAATAAACTTTAGTAATTGTTTATTTTTTGAAAATCAATTTGTTTATTGATTTTGAAAGAATTCAAAGAATAGTAAAAATAGAGCCATATATCAAAATCGAAAAATTCTCGACGGCATGATTGTAACCTATTTTTGAGCGTTCTGAGAACGAAACGGGACATTTCCATTTCTGCAGGACTAGGGAGTCCCGGGGGACGATCGCAGCGCCGAAACCGGAGCAGCCAAGTCTTCTCGATTGTCGTCGAGAAAAATGACTTATTTTTTTTCTCTTTTTCTTTTATTTTTTCTTATTTTACAAATTACGTCGAATAAAATCGACGAAATCCTACAATCTCCAAAAAGATACAAAATAAACCTGGATCTCCCGGGAGAAGAAAGATGGAACCAAGTCATCGACGACCACCTCGATGCGATTCCGCTCGTGCTGGAAGAAGCCAAATCCTACGTGCCCACTGTGCTTCAGAAGCCGTTATTCTGGATCGCCGAGAAGTTGACTCCGTTGTTTCCAGAAGATTATGTCCAGGAGATGAGAGGGATCTCCGCCAGATCCGGTCTCGCGCTCGGCGAAGTAGTGGGATTAAATATTCTCTACGATCTCACAGGTTTCGATCGTCATATTTTTTCTACTTTTGCTTGTACATCAATCGTGGCAGAAGATACAAAAGGCAGAATCCTCCACGGAAGAAATCTGGACTACGATATGGGGACTTTACTCAGAAATATTACGATCATTGTTGATTTTACTAAAAATGGAAAAATAGAATTCACCGCGACCACTTTTGCCTTGTATGTGGGAGTCCTGACCGGCCAGAAACCCGAAGCCTATGCAGTCAGCTTGAATGCCAGATGTTTGTTTTTTAAATTTCCAAATTTCACAAAAGAAATCCACTCAAAGTGGTCTTCTGAAATAAGTTAAAAATCGTTTTAAAGTTCTTAAAATACTGATCCAGAATCTTTTATTTTTGCTAGAGGATCTTCTGGAGCAAAATAATCAGGAAAATATCCAAATTTAGGATTCGATTTTTCGCGTTTTTAGTCACTTTCCCGGAAAGCAGACGGGATAGTCGTAATCGGTTCAAAAAATACATCTAGTTGCAAAAAAATTATTAAAATTAGTCAAATCAGAAAACGAACGTCCCTAAACCTTGATAAAAATTTTTAATTCCCGATATATAAAATTCTAGATATTTATTTTATTTTTTCGTTTTTCGAAAATGTCAGAAAAAGTTAAACACGGATTTTGAACATTACTAGGTCCTGGATAGGGGTTTCTGGTCCACGTGGAGATGAGGAATAGGTTCAAAGTTGATTTATTAAATCGGAGACAGGATATACAAAACAAATTTGATACAGTAGAACTAGGATATAAGATACCTCCTAAGAACTGGGGAAGCGTATGTTACAAGAAAGGATATATTATAATAGGGTAAATTTGAAGGCAGACTAACCAAACTCACTCACATCGTATGTTATAACGGGGTATTTTATATCCAAGTTCTACTGTAATTACTGATTAATCTACTTAATCCCCCACTCAGCCCATGATCATAAACCCCCATTGACCCTCAGGGTACTTCCCTTCGGGACCAACATTGTAGGACTTGCACTCAAACAAATAAGTCCGCGATCCAACAAATACCTACCTGATAACCCACAGAACCAACTTTAATTCCTCCCAAAAACCACTTCGAAAAAAGCACTTTCTTTTGTCAATCAGAATTTTAGATGCCGGAGGGTACATAGACAACATTCTAATGGAAATCATAACATTCTTTAAAAATCCAGTCAGCTTCGATATCAGAAAAGTATACAAGTTTTTTAGATTAAATTAAATGTTATTTTTAGACTTTGGAAACAAAGGAAAATTTCGCAGATGCCGTTAGTCATCTGAGCAAAGTTCACTTTGTAGCTCCCTCTCTTACTTAATTGTATCCGGCACGAAATCTGGCCAAGGAGTCGTCATCACAAGGTAAATATTCAATTTTTTAGACTTTTTAAAAAATTTTTGTAACTTTTTTAAAAATTTTTTTGAATTTTTTTAGAAATTTTTAGAATTTTTTAAAAATTTTCTTGAATTTTTTTGAATTTTTTGTATTTTTTTAGAAATTTTTAGAATTTTTTTAAAATTTTCTTGAATTTTTTTGAATTTTTTGTATTTTTTGTATTTTTTTAGAAATTTTTAGAATTTTTTTAAAATTTTCTTGAATTTTTTTGAATTTTTTGTATTTTTTTAGAAATTTTTAGATTCAGTTGTGCTTTGGATAAAAAAATTTTAAATATTTTTGATTTCAGAAATCGATGGAAAGCCGCTGATATTTTCGAACTGAACTCTTCTAAAGGAAGATGGTTCCTTGTCGAAACTAACTTTGACCACTGGAAAGACCCGGAAGATGACAGAAGGCAAGTATACAGTACTTTTAGGAAATAATTGAAATTTCAGAAGCACGGCTATCAAGTATTTGACAGAATTGAAACGTGGAAATCTTAACGAAAAAACTTTATTTACAGTAATCAGCAAACCACCCATTAACAACAAGTAAGATAATTAAAAATTAAAAATTTAATTTTAATTTTAAAATCTAAAAATTATGAAATTTTAAAAACTAAAAATTTAAAAATTTAAATAAATAAATTTTAATTTAAAAATCTAAAAATTTTAAAATTTTAAAAACTAAAAATTTAAAATTTAAATAAATTAATTTTAGCATGACTATATTTTCTACCGTTATGTCCGCTGCTAGACCAGACCTCTTGTACGAGTCCACTTTTATTAGAATAAAATGAATATTTTTCAATGGTTACTGTAAGGTTTTTTTAAAGATTACTGTAGGTTGATTTTTATTTTGGATAAAAGTTAAATAACCCGAGGATTGATTACAGTAACAAGGTCAGATCGTGAAGAAGAATTAATTTGCAAATTTTCAAATAATTTCTCCGAATTCTGACTTCAACGGTCTACAGAATATTATTTTAAAAAATTAATTTTTCACAAAATGGTCCCGACACGGAAGTTCGAAAACTTTCCAGTTGGGACCAAAAAGTGGAAAAATTAATGTTCATGTTATTCTATAAAAATTTAATCATAATTATAGAACTGTAAAAATGCTAAAAATAAATTTTTCACAAAATGGTTCCGACACGAAAGTTCGAAAATTTTCCACTTAAGACCTAAAGTTACTATATTTAATGTTCATGTTATTCTGAAAAAATATTATATTTCCACTATTTTAAAAATGTCAAAAATGAATTTTTTCACAAAATGGTCCCGACACGAAAAACAGAAATTTTAACTTTGAAGAAATAAAAAAATTTCGAAATTAAAATCTGAGTTTTTCGTGCTAGGACATTAAATCATTTTCAAATTCCAAAAATCTAGATATTAAATTACATAAATTTAAATAAAACAAATTTTTAAAATACAAAAATTCATAAATTTTGTCCTACCACGAAAATTCAGAATTTTGACTTTAACTTTTAATCTTCAATTTTGATGTTGAACTTTGACGATCAGCTCTGACTTCGAGCTCTGTCAATTTCGGAGAAATAAATCGTTGATAAATCCCATTTCAAGGTGCCGAATACGGTATCTGCGAAAGGGATTTATGAAATCTATACTTCTGCTGGACGGGACCAGATGTAGACAATAGCGAGTCGCAGCCAAAAAGTAAAAAAACGCCAAGCTTTATCTCTTACAAAAGTGATAATAAAAATTACAAAAGTTTTCCCGCGTTTTTTTTCTTTCGTTGTGAGACCCTTCTTTCTCCGTTTTTCCTCTTTTACGTGGGCGCAGAATAGGTATTTTTTGGTCTTCTCTTTATTTTCTATTCCCCTTTTTCTTTTCTTTCTCCGTTTTTCCTCTTTTACATAGGTGCAGAACAGGCATTTTTTGGCTTTCTCTTTATTTTCTATTCCTCTTTTTCCTTTTCTTTCTCCGTTTTTCCTCTTTTACATAGGTGTAGAACACCTATTTTTTTGGCCTTCTCTTTATTTTCTATTCCTCTTTTTTCCTTCGATCCTGTCGACAGTATCGATGAAGATTGATCTTCGAAACATTCTCGAAATGTGGTTTTAATCATTTTACAAAAACCACTTTTTGGGTTTTTTAAATCGAAAAAATCTGGATTTTTTGATTTTGAACGTCATAAGATCAGTAGTTCGTGACTCATTTTGTTTTATGTCCTATAAACCTTGGCTGAGATGAAATAGGATATGAAATCAAAGACAAACTTTGCGTTTGTTTGGGAGTCTTGCGTAATCGGCTTCGGGACGTCAAATTGGATTCCAATTTACTATTCTCGGCTCAGGAATGCGTGAAATCCCCAACTTGTTGTTTTAAAGACTTTCAAGAAGTCGTTTATCCCGAAAAATCCAGTGCCAACTGACGTCGAAAAAGTTCATTTTGCGGTTTTTCGGTGAATTTAATATTCGATATCGGGATAAATAGATATCCTAATTTCGGTCTTTGGCAGCTGACCAATATCCTCGGGATTTCGTTAATGACAAAGTTTGTCCAACTTTTGGCATCGTAAACAACCTCAATCCTTTTAGCGCGTTTGCAAAATATTTTTAGTAAGTCCATTACTTCTGACGAATTCTATGAAGGTCGGCATCAAAGTCAAACTAAAATTGAACTTTCATGCAATAAGTAAGCAAGTCAATCTGCTTAAATGCTGCACGCAACCTGCAAGTTTGATTTTCATCTTAATACTAATTTATGTGCCCAAACGTTGCGTGCAACTTGCAGGTTTGACTTTGACTTTGATGTCGATTTATTTAGCAGGATATTGCGCGCAACTTGCAGGTTTGACTTTGATCTCGACCTGTATCTAAAAGTTGCGCGCAACCTGCGGATTTAACTTTGATGTCGACCTGTGTCTAAAAATTGCGCGCAACTTGCAGGTTTGACTTTGATGTCGACTTACATATAAAACATTGTAAACAGCTTGCAAATTTTGATGTCGACCTGTGTCTAAAAGTTGCGCGCAATCTGCAGGTTCACTTTGATATCAACTTGTGTCTAAAAGTTGCGCGCAATGTGCAGATTTAACTTTGGTGTTGATGTCAATTTCTTTATATATTTCGTCATTGAAATTGATGAAAAACGACAAATTTCATTAAATTGAAGTTATTTATACAGCCAACCTGCCATTAACCCACTTTCCGTTTCCGTATTAAATTTTTTATACAAAATGATGTTTTTAAATTTACTATTTTTTAAAAATTCCAAAAATAGGATCTTAATCTTCGAAGTTCCATTATTTCGAAGAAGAATGAAAATTTTGGATTACTTCCTGTTTCAACTTTCGTTTTTTTCTTTTTTAAGGTTTTATTTTTTAAAACATGGATTAAGTTTACATCACTAAGCTTCAGTCTAGTTCAACTTTCATCTCAGAACGATTATGTCATAGTTCATCCCCTGGGATTTTGCTCCCTGAATTACGGCAATTCTGAATTTTTTGGATTAATTATTTCCGGTCATTTTAGGGACAAATATAAACGTTTATAAAATAGTCGACTTCAAAATCAAATTTGCAGCTTGCGTGCAACATCAGGCTTAAGAAAATTATTCAAATATTGCTCGCAGGTTGCAATTTTGATTTTAAAAATGAGTATTTTATAAATTTTGATTTTAAAAATGATTATTTTATAAATTTTGAAATTTATTTCTTTATTAAGGTTAATATTCAGAATTTAAGATCAGAATCAAATTTGCAGCTTGCGTGCAACATTAGGCTTTAGAAAATTATTCAAATATTGCGTGCAGGTTGCAACTATAATTTTAAAATTGATTATTTTGTAAATTTCGACACTAATTTTAAAAAATAAATTTTTTAAATTTTAAATTTTTTAAAAATTTTCTTGATTTCGAAATTTGTCGTTTTCAAAATAATATTAATTATAATTATTTTTTATAAATTAAAAAACTGGCCTAAAAATAAAACGAACTGTACATTTGTCCTTCATTTCGTAAAAATGACTTTTTTTAAATTTTTTCAATTAAAATTGTTATTTTTGATTAATCCAAGTACAAAACACTAAAAAAAATAAAAAATGTACTATTTTGCAGATGTTCCCTCAGGGCATGTGGTTCCTAATTTTATGAAAAGAATGTTTTTTATTTTTTTAGAAAAAGATTTTTGGTTTTTGAAATTACCTAATGTGGCAATTAGCGTCAAAAAGTCCGTGCCAAATGTGTACAAACAGGTCGACATCAAAGTCAAAGTAAAATTGAACTTTTCTGCAACAATTAGGCATGTCGCGTTCCCCAAATGTTGCGAGCAAAGTGCAAATTTTCAATTTTGATGTAGTTCCTCAAATGTTGCGGGCAAAGTGCGAATTTTAAAATTAATTATTTCTTAAACGTTGTGTGCAAACTGTAAATTTAACTTTGATATTGACTTACATGTAAGATATTGCAAGCAATCTGCAAATTTTTATCTCGATTTATATATTTAAAACTTGTCCGCAACCTGCGAATTTTACTTTTATGTCGACTTATATGTCTAAAACTTGCCCGCAACCTGCGAATTTTACTTTTATGTCGACTTATATATTGCCCGCAACCTGCGAATTTTACTTCGACTTTGATGTCGACTTTTTTATATACCATAACATTGACTTAAAAAAATAAAAATAAACTGTACAGTAGTTCTTTCTCTTAGGCATTTGATCTCTTAGGACATTTGGTCCTTTATTTTGTAAAATTAATTTTCTCTTTTTAGACTAATTTTTAATGCAAATTTCATCATTAAAGTTGTCTAGTAACTTGTTAAAAATTGAAAAAATCAAACAACTGTAAAGAATTAAATAATTTTTGAAATTTAAAAAACTTAAAAAAATTAAATAAATTTTAAAATTTCGAAATTAAAATAAATTTTTAAATTTTTGAAAATAAAATAATCTTCGAAATTTAAAAAAAATAAAATAATTTTCAAAATTAAATAAATTTTTGAGAATAAAATAATTTTCGAAATTAAAAAAAATAAAATAATTTTCGAAATTAAAAAAAATAAAATAATTTCGAAATTTAAAAAATGAAATAATTTCGAAATTTAAAAAATTAAATAAGTTTTAAAATTTAAAAAATTAAATAAGTTTTAAAATTGGAAAAATTAAATAAGTTTTAAAATTGAAAAACCAAATATCGTTTAGTTTTCGAAAGACGTCACACTAGCTCGACCCGGACCAAAAATATAATTCTATTTTTCGGCACCAAGGATTAGTTTCCAAAAAAAATCTTCCCGAAGGTCTTTAATATCATTTTTCTGGTGCTTAAAAAACTTCGAGATTTTAAATATCCAGAGAGGATTTTCGGATGATTCTGCTTCGGTCTGAAATCCCGTTTTCGACCTTTTCATCCGAGGCGAATTTGTGACATTTTAGAACCACTCAATTTTATTGTTAAAAGTAGATTTTTACTTTTGCAAATGAAATCTCAAAGCTCCGTTGCCTCGGGCAATTTCCCCATTTAGATAACTATTTATAACGAATTTGTTAAATTTGATGACGTAAATTTGGTCAGTTTCAATTTTCGGAAAATTTCGAAAAACACGATGCGTCTTCATTTGATTTTCTCCAAGTCGAGGAAGTTCAGTTTTGTCTCAACAGGAAGTCGCTTTTCTGAATGCCCGTTTACGTAAAATCCCGCTAAAGTTGGATTTTCGCTTGCGCACAAAGCTTCAGGTTGCAACTTTTGTTTTTTAGTCTAATTTAAATTCGAAACTCTTTGGTTTTGTTTAAATTTAAACTTTTTATTTTTAATTCAAAATTTTTCAATTTTATTTAAATTTAAATTTTTTTATTAAAATTTTTATTTTTTAATTTTTTTAAAATTTAAACTTTTTATTAAAATTAAAATTTTTCAATTTTATTTAAATTCAGAATTTTTTAATTTTTTTAAAATTTAAACTTTTTATTAAAATTAAAATTTTTCAATTTTATTTAAATTCAGAATTTTTTTAAAAATTTTATTTAAATTTAAATTTTTTTTATTAAACTTTTTATTTTTTAATTTTTTTTAAATCAAGATTTTTAAAATTTTTTTATTAAAATTAAAATTTTATTTTTTAATTTTGCAAACAAGAAAAATAATCTGATTTCAGTGGGTTTTTGGTGTTGTTTATTTTCGAAATTTATCAACATTTTAATATGTAATCTTCAGCTTCAAAGTTCTCCTAAAAAGTTACGTATTTTGTATACTGTAGTTTAAAAGCCTCGAAAACTATTTAAAGTATACTTTTAGAAAACAAAATGAGAAATTACTAAAGATTACAAAGTAATCGTCACGCGAAACCGAGATTGTAGAGTACTTAAGTTTCTAGAAATTTCGTGTCGGGACAATTTCGTAATGACGCTAATTTTGGACTTTTATAATACCATAATTGTGATTAAATGTTTGAAGAACGAAACTTAAATCTAGCAAATTCAGGTCCCAACTGGAAAGTTTCCGAATTTTCGTGTCAGGACCATTTTCTAAAAAAGTTCATTTTTAATATTTTTAAAACACTGTAATTATGACTAAATTTTGAAAAATTATATAAACATAGAATTTCATACATTTTTGGTCCCAACTGGAAAGTTTCCGAATTTTCGTGTCAGGACCATTTTCTAAAAAAGTTCATTTTTAATATTTTTAAAACACTATAATTATGACTAAATTTTGAAAAATTATATAAACATAGAATTTCATACATTTTTGGTCCCAACTGGAAAGTTTTCGAATTTTCGTGTCAGGACCATTTTCTAAAAAAGTTCATTTTTAATATTTTTAAAGCACTGTAATTATGAATAAATTTTGCAGAATAACATAAACATTAATTTTTTCACTTTTTGGTCCCAACTGAAAAGTTTTCGAACTTTCCCCACGAGACCATTTTGTAAGAAAATTTTTTCTAATTTTGATAACATATAGTTAATTACGAAATCGTATAAGATGACGCAGTAACTCCCACAGAAAAACAAAATTTCCACATGAACTACCATAATTTCCAAAATTCTCCAGAAATTCGTCTCAAAAATACTTAATAAAGTTAATTTACAATTTTCATAATATTTTTAATTTTCGATTTTTAAAAATTTTATTTTAATTTAAAATTTGAAATTTTTAATTTTTTAAAATTTTTGAAATTTTCGATTTTTTCTGTTTTATTTTTTTTAATTTAAAACTTGAAATTTTTAAATTTTAAAAATTTTATTTTAATTTAAACTTTGAAATTTTCGATTTTTTCTGTTTTATTTTTTTTAATTTAAAAAATTTTTTTATCTTTGATTTTTTTTTATTTTTTAATTTTTTTAAGCAGAAGGTGTAACTCAAATCTAAGGTTTCTGTTTTTGATTTTCTCATTTCTGTGACATCAAATGTAATTTTTTCCATTTGGTGATGGCTAATTTATTTTCTAGTGTGAAGTTCTTAAGACAGAAGACAAAATGAGTCCAATAATCCTATTTTGTCTTCTTCAGACCAAAGCCCTGCTTCTCACCTCAGGCATCACGTTTGGACGGCCTTTGGTCCTTGGTTAATTTTAGGTTTCAATTTTGTCATTTTTCATAGTTGAAATTTTTTCATAATTTTTATGGTTGAAAAAACTTATTTCAATTACCCATGGCAACCCCCGTGTTTTTTATTTTTCAAATTTATTCGAAAATTGGAACGTGACAATAATTTTAATTTTAAAAAAAATTAATTTTTTAAAAAATTAATTTTTAAAAAAATTTTACTTTTTTATTTTTTTTTATTTTTAAGAAATTAATTTTTAAAAAAATAAAAAAAAATTAATTTCTTAAAAATTTTAAAAAAAGTAATTTTTTTAAAAATTAATTTCTTAAAAATAAAAAAATCAAATTTTCCGAAATTGAAAAATTATTTTTTTTTGAAATTAAAGAAATTTAATTTTTCAGAGTTAAAAAAATTAATCTATTCAAAAATGGGTAGTGATTCTTCCAAACATGCTGTACAAGAAAGTAAAATCAAGGAATCCGGCGAAAAGTCAAAAAATAGAAGACAGTCAGCGCCGGATCGAGGACAGCCAGTTCACTCCGGAAAACTCTCCCAACCCCCGACAATTCGCGTCGGGACCTCGATCAGTTGTAACGACGGTTTTCTCGTTGTCGGTAAGTAATTTTTTTTATAACAAAAATTTTAAAAAATTTAAACTTTTTTAGAATTTTAAAAAATTTAAACTTTTTTGAATTCCCGCGCAAAAAAAAATATTTAAAAAATAGTAAATTTGCGACTCTATTTTTCTTTAAGGATAATTCTGACAAATTCGGGAAATTCGTGTTAAGAAAATTTAAAGTTTATTTTTTAAATTTTTGAATTCCCGCGCAGGAGCGAGTGGAAGCAGAAGATTGGCAAACATGGCAATTCTACAAAAATCGACTCGCTCTGTCCTCTCTCTCTCGCGTTCGTTTTTTTCTTCTTTTACCTAAAATCCTCGATTTTTCTTTAAAAATCCAAGTTTTTCTGATTTATTCTTTTATTTTTTTAATATTATGGTTATTTTTAGATGATGAAAAAAGATTACAAGTAGACAGGCCTGAATGGCGTAGGAATCGTTCCGGAAGCGCCAGCAGCGAAAGAAGCAACAGCATCAAGTTGAAGCATCCAGTTCCTGTCAGATATCGTCAGTTGATCCAGAGCTGCTTCCAGAATCCTCATGAAGTTGTAGGGAAGCGGATTCTGAAGCGGGCTGCAGAGTTACGACCAGATTTTGCAAAATTTTACGTGACGCTTGCCCAGGACCAACGAGAAGAAGTCGAAGAAAGCATCAAGATCCTGCTCAAAAAAACGGTTTGTAACATTGACTTCCTCGACGAGGTTGGTTTTACTTAAATAACTACTTCTAATTACGGTATTTAGATAAAACGGATGGCGGAGGAATTCGGAGAGAAATTTGTGCAGTTCAGATCCATCGGATTCAAGGCTGATTTCTTCGCCACTGTAGCTGACGCCACCACAAAAGAATGTTGTTTTCTGGATTCTGCCCAGCATCCAGCCCACCAAACACTCAGTGCCTTCTCCCAATTCGTCACTATGGTTTGTTTTTCCTCAAGAGTTCGTTAAAGTCCGAAATTTCAAAAATTACGTTTTTTTCGTAAACAACTTTGAGAATTATAATCAATTCCAATTCACTGCATTTGGGGACTTTTATGATTAATATATGGTTTTAGGTCTTTTCATCCGTGAGAGATGGATATTACAACGAAATGAGAAGATTAAGGAGGACAAGCAATAGTTTCTCGACGGGCTCAAACAACTCAATTAGAAAGAAGAAACCCAGCATTGATTCATTTTCAACCACAGAATTGGCTCTTCCTTCGAGATCCGTTTCTCCAAGCAGCGAAAGCAGACTTAGTGATGAATGCTTCACGTCGACGATTCTGGAATGTGAAGAAGGATTCCTGAAGCCCCCAACCATGGTCAGTGCTCGAAATGGCTAGAACTTTAATCGCAAAATTCTAAAGAGAAGAAATCAAGTTGCTAAATTTTGGTTCCAGCACGAATATTCTTTTCTGTTTTGGTAGTATTTTAGGTAGTTTTTAAAAATTACTAAAAAAGTAATAGGTTTGATTTTTTAAGTAAAAATTCAAAATTAATAGTTTTTTTAAATAATTAGAATTAAACGATGGAGTTAATTTTTATTAGAAAAAAATAATTTAGAGCCTTTAAGTTAAGTATTTTTAATATACTTAATTTCACCTAAAATAATCTATAATTAAGTAATTTCACTACCTCTGAATGGAACTACCGTATGTGTCAGAACCAAAATTGAACAACTTGTGCTTCGTTTTATCAAAGCTGACGATCAGAGTTCAAGGTCGAAATTAGAATTTCCGTGCTAGGATGGACTCGCAAGTTATGTTTGAATTCGGAAATTCAGACATTAAGTTCTATCAATTTAGATAAAATAACTTTTCCAAATAAAAAAATTCATAAATGTTATTTTATCACGAAAAATTAAAATTTTAAAAATTCTGTCTCAACACGAAAAGTTTAAATTTTAAAATTTTGTCTCAACACGAAAAATTAAAGTTTTAAAAGTTTGTCTCAACACGAAAAATTAAAATTTTTTAAATTTTGTCTCAATGCGAAAAGTCCAAATTTCGACCTCGAACCCTGACCGTGATTTTTGACGAAACGGAACATTGGTCTCTTTAAACCTGTATTATAAAACTGGTTACTGTACGGAATGAAAATATAATATTTCGTTGTAATTTCTAATATTCGATTTTCAATGTAAAATAAAAGTTTTCTAGAAATATTTTTGAAATTGTTTATCGTCGAACATTTGTTCAAAAATAAAACCACTCCGATATTGCTCGAAATTTCCTCCGGCAATTTGTTCATACTGGATTTTATGCAAGTCCGTAAAGTTTAATTTTATTTTTAATGTGTTTGTTTTAAATCCTTTTTGCCGAAGTTAGAAAGCTGAACATGTATTTGGGCCAAAGCCGACCTTCTCCATTCCTTTGCCAGAGCTAATTGAGTAACGCCAGAGGCAAAACTGACTTCTATGTCCTCCAATTCTCGGCACAAGTAAAAAAATCCTTATTTTCTTGTTTTTAAAACAATTTTTATTCAAATTGTCTGATGTGGATAAATTTATCTTGTTAAAATCCAATTAAATCAAAAAACAAGGTCCCGGAGCGAAAATCCCTGCGCATCAATTACCTCTAGTACTGTAGTCGAAGTAGACTTGTGCTACCTATACTGTTATTTTTATTTTTACACATTGTTGATATATCAAATATTTTTGATATCTTCCATCTGGTCCCGAAGCGAAAATCCCTGCGTATCAATTACCTCTAGTACTGTAGTAGAAGTAGACGTGCTACCTATACTATTATTTTTTTTGTTATTTTTACTTCTGCACGTTATTGATATATCAAATAATTCTAATATCTTCCTAGCTTCTACCTAGTCCTGAAGCGAAATTCCCTGTTTATCAATTAATTGGTTTTTTATGAATTAAAGTGTTGGTTATCGATTCCATTGTTATTATTACTATTATTTCTATTTTCACGTATTATTGATATATCAAATAGTTCTGATATCTCCCCGTTTCCCACGTGGTCCCGAGACGAAACTTTATATATTTCAACCAGTTGATCTATCATATCGAAGAAGATCTGTGAACCAAGTACGTTATACCTTTTATTCTGATCCATTTTTATTATTATTGGTTATCAAACTATTCAAGCTGTATTATTCTACTATTTACTGTATAAAAATACCCAAAAATGTTAATGATGAACTGTATTGGAGTAGAAACGGTAAGTAATTTTGTGTTTATTCCCTCAGGCAATATTTATGATTTTATTATCCCCAGCACAGGTGGCACAGCAGCGGATTTTTTGCTTTTTGTCAGTTTGTCAACGATATGCTTTTTTTTGCAAAATGCTTTGAAATTTGAAGAAGCAGCTCCGTTCTGTGCCAGTATTTGGGTCCCAGCATTCGGTTTTCGCTTTTTGTTCACCTTCTGGATCTTCCTGTCGCAGGATGTACGAATAGTCCTTAAAAGCTTCTAAAATGAGTAAATATCCAGAAATGGACAACGACCAAAGAGTTGTAAGTCTATTTTCCA
The DNA here is from genome assembly GCA_009193035.1 of Halicephalobus mephisto. NCBI lineage: Eukaryota > Metazoa > Nematoda > Chromadorea > Rhabditida > Panagrolaimidae > Halicephalobus > Halicephalobus mephisto. The sequence goes on along the minus strand of SWDT01000038.1, from coordinate 333,132 downwards.
CGCTTTTAGTTTTTTTGTTTTAAAAAATATATTGCAAGTTTGTTCATAACTTATTCATCAAGAATTTTCCTTGTCTGTTATGTTCAATATTGTCGAAAAATTAGCCTAAAAAATGCTGTTGTCAATTTTAGTTCCATCAATCTTTCGATGATTGAGCTTATTTCACAACATTCAAGATTTCTTTATTGATCAATATTTCAGTTTTCTTATTTTTGCAAATTATTGTTTTTTATCGATTTTAAATTTTTTCATTGTTTTCAGATGCCAACTGCGGCCATAAATCTGGTACTTGCGGAAAGCAGAATCCTCAGCGGAGAGACTCTTCAAGCCCAGGTCATTGTTGATTCCGCCGATCCGGATACTGTGGTCAGGGAGCTTTATGCAGAAGTCAAAGGCATCGGGAAAACAGGATGGGTCAACATTCACACGGACAAAATTTACGAAACAGAAAAGGTTAGTTTTATTAAAAACAAAAAATAATCTGATTTCGAGGGGATTATGAGTGTTAATGCGATTTCTAGGATGTTTGTTAATACTTTCATATATAGAAATGAACCCTCGAAGGTGGATAGAGGGTCATGTATCCTATATACTCTAATCCAAAAAGTTCCAAATGCATTTAAGAAGAACAAGCTGTACGACAGTTGCCTCCAGCGACATTTGTTCCTTCTATTTCACAAGACTTATCTCATTTTTTTTATATTAATTTTTTATAATTAACTTAATATCTCAGTCAAGTAAGAAAGAATTAATTTAAAAAGAATTTCGAAATCAGCGCAAATCGAAAAGGAGAAAAATGTGGACCAAACGTCGCTCGGAAGCAACCATCGTACAGCCAGAAAAATACAATCCTAAAAATTAATTTCGAAATTGTGTGGAATTACGGACTCGAAATTTTAGGTTATTTTAGTTTCTACCAAGTTCTATAAATTCGTATAGGAACTATTTTATTTCAAAAATTCATCTTTAATTTTTACAATATGAAATATAAAAAAAATTTATTTTCGATGAATTGTTTTAACGTTATGATTTCTAGGATGTTAGTTAATATTTTCATATATGGAAGTGAACTCTCGAGGGTGGATAGGGGGTTGTGCGTTCTATATACTCTAATCCAAAAAGTTGGATTTATCTAGGTAAAATACCTTCAAAAATTAATTACGAAATAATCACTATCGAGAACTAAAATTGCAAGTTACCTTATTTTCTAAAAATTCCAAAATCATTCAACAACAAACTCCATTTTTAATTTTATTTGTAATAGTTTGATTATAATTATTCCTATATAAACACTAAATTTAATAATTTTGGGTCTTGAGTGGAAAGTTCTAAGAATTCGTGTTGAGATAATTTCGCATTAAAGTTCATTTTGTATTTAAAAATAATATGGTGTTTAATTTAACTACTTATCAAGTGTTTCTAGGAATACATGAATGTTGTTGTAAATCTCTGCAAAAACTCCATGGCACTCAGGACGGGGAGACACCAATTTGGCTTCCAAGTGGTGATTCCGGAATCATGTCCTAGTAGTTATGAAAGTCAATTTGGAACAATTAGATACAGTATAAGAGTGAACATGGTTGCAAATACTCAACATGCAACAAGAACGGAGGTTTTTCCATTTTTGGTCGTCTCCAGGTCGTATTTCGATGACGTTCCTTCTGCCATCATGAGGCAGATAGAGTACAAGGACGAAGTCGACTTCACAGTCTGCTCTTTGCCCTTTGGAACAGTATATCTCAAAATCATCATGCCAAGAACAGGGTTCCGGCTTGGGGAGGTGAGTAAAGATATATCGTTTTTACGTAAATGAGAAATTTATTTTCGAAGAAGGACTTTGATGCAATTTTTCGTGTGTTTATATTATTTTCATATATAATCGTCAACTTTGGAGGGTTGTGTACTCCATATACCCTAAGTTAGAGACTTCTAGATCTGTTTGGAAAGAATATAATTCCAGAAAATTGATGACGAAATAATTTTCCACTCAAAAACGAAATTTCAAGCTACTTTAGTTTCTAACAAATTTCGGAAATTTGTGTCAAAGTAATTTCACAAAAATAATCTGAATTTTTATAATATTATGATTTTTAGGCTATTCCAGTCAAAGTCTGTATAAAAAACAGCACTCGAAAAATGCTAAAAGATTGTCGGATACAGCTGGTGTTGAAAACTCAGTTTGAAGCGATGAGTCGTTATGAACATATTAATGAAAAAAAACTCCTTGAACATTTGATGGATAGCAATGTTCTCGGACGAGTAAAAGGAAAAACTGAGAAGGAATTTGAAATTCAGTCACTCAAAATCCCCGAAAATGCCGTCCCAACTCAACAATCAAGTCGGACGGAAGAACCTAACATCGTATCCCTAAGTTATGTTATGAGATTTACTGCTTTGCCTGGGATCGAAGTGGAAATTCCTTTAATAATTACTTCTAAAGGATACAAAAATACCATCAAACATGAAAATATCGAGGACAAAATGGCAACTATTCGACCTCCGAATCTCAACAAACCTAGGTTATCCATTGTCGAAGGAAATTCACGTCATATTGCATTTTACTGTTAATGAAAAACAAAACTATTTGTAAAAAATTAATTTTTAATAAAAAATCAGGTTCAATGTTGATCTGTGATTTTTCTTTTTTACATTTTTTTCAGTGAATTTTAAATTTTTTTGGAATTTTTTAATGCTCAATAAGTTTTCAAACGTTTTTAGTAACTTTTTATATATAAAAAATCGAAGAAAATTTAAAATTCATTGAAAATTACATCAGACAACGTAAAGCAAGTATTCGTGTCAGGACTAATATTACAAGTCAGATTTGTTTTTTTTTAATATTTGGGAAATTAAGAAATATTGTAAAAATCGGTAATTTTTCGTAAATAAAAAATTTATTTGGCTTTTTGGCCAGTATTATCTCGCTAAAGGAGGGCCTGAGAGAACGGCTGCCCGCAGCTTGCTTTCTTCCGTCTTCATCCTGCAGCTATTTGTTTAACTTTTTTCGTGTTTATTTTCTCCGGATTTTCACGTATTGTTTTAAATTTGTTTTTTCAGATATTAACCTTGATTAACCCGATTCAACATGCAACGAAATCCCAAGGTTGTGGAACACATAAGAGTAAGTTTTTTATATAAGAAAAATTACTTTTTATATATGAAAAACCAAGTCCTGGATTTGAGTGCAGTTTGTACTTGGATTATCGGTGAATTCCTTGAGGGAATTGATAAGTTCAAACTGTTCTTTGATTTTTCGGTCAGTTAATGAATCTGTCAACTGAGACTTGACCTTGTTCAAATAGGCATTAATGTCCTTTATTTTGCCCATTTTAATGTGATCTTGGTTGGAGACAATCATGTTTGTGCATCTGACGTATAGAACAGCACGGGGTTGAAAATTGGTAACCAGCTCCGTTTTATGTCTTTATGGAACCGGGCGAGTGATATCGAATCAAATCAGAAATATTTTCGTCTGTCTACCTGCCGATAGAGTGATTGCTGATTTCCCCCATGGTACCAATTGTTAAACCAATACTTTGATTTACGTGGCCGACTTAAAGGTCGCAAACATCAAGTCAACGCCTTGGGCAATTTTTCTGAGATCCTGAATAAAAATCACAAACTTTGCGGATCTTTGAAAATGTTTTTCTGTTTTCACGGAAATGTAATTTTAAACGATTAAATCTTGGAAAATTTCTAGTTTTTGAGCTTTTAGCTCATAAACCAGTTAATTTAAAAATACTATGTTCATTGACCTGATGTTTGTTGTCTGTGACCGATAACTCGTGTCCTGTTTATCATAAATAGATCTTTATACTGAAATTTCTTCAGTCGTTTACGCCGCTTTTCGAACATGGATCACTTAAATCATGAAAAAATTCGTCGTGCTCAACGTTTGGTGTCTTACAGCGAAGTAAGTTTTTTGTGTTAGTTACGGTCTTTAAAAACTTTTGTTTCATATATCGAAATTAATCCTAAAAGTTAAGTAGAGGGATGTGTATCCTATATATCCAAGTCTGGATGTTTCTGTCCATCTAGTCAAATTATAGTCTTGGAAAATCAAATCTAAAATTGTAAGATCAAAAAACCGAAATTTTGGGCTACTTTAGTTCTTAACATCATCCAGGAATTTGTGTCGAATTTTATTATTACCATAAAAATGAGTTTTCTATACTGTATGACAGGAAATAATTTGTTTTTGACAGTATTTTAGTGTTAATTATGATATCAAGAAAGTTTATTAATTGTTTTATATATGGAAATTAACTTTAGAGAATAGAGTACCATACTCGATCTAAATTTAGAAGTTTTTGAATTTATTTAAGAAAAATCTTAAAAAGTTAATTTCAAATTTATAGATCGAGAGACTGGAATTTTGTACTGTTGTAGTTTCTATCAAGTTCTAGAAATTTGTGTTCGGGACAATTTTGCAACAAAGATCATATGATTTTTGATAGTGTAATTATGATTAGGTCTTTGAAGAATAACATAGATGATGAAATTTATAATTTTGGGTTTCAACCAGAGGATTTTAAGAATTTTTTTGGAATTATTTTTGAAGTAGTGTAATTATAATTGGATTTTTGCAGATCACATGAATTTAAAATTTTAAACTTGTGAATCTTGGCTGGAAAATTGTAAAAATTTATTTCGAGGCAATTTTGTAAAAAGTTTAACTTTGGTTTTTATATAATAGTGTGGTTTTAATTCTACTTTTTACAGAATTATAAATTCGAAATTTTAAACTTTTGAACCTTGGCTGGAAAACTGTAAAAATTCTTATCAGGAAAAATTCATAATGAAATTTATGATTTTTGAAACAAAAGGATTGCTCTCGTTTATCTAATTATCTTTTGTTTTTTGAATCTTGATAAGGGTCATTGATACACTCTATAGTAAATCCAGTTTTCGGATTTGGCGCAGTTTAATCTTGTTTTCATTTCTAAGGAATTCCAGAAATATACCAATTTAAAATCCTGAATTTTGGCTGTTCTTGATTTGAAACTATCAATTCGTTAATTGATTGTGAAATGTGGTCTCTTTTTCAATATTCATCAGCACAAAAAGGACGTTTTTTTATTGAATTTTCTTTCATTTCTAATGTTATATTTTTTAGAGTTCGGAAGAATGGAAATCATCTACGAAAAGAGAAACATACGTTGGAATGAATCACGAATTGGAAAAATTACTTGAAACTGCTCCTCAAGATCAACGTCAGGTATTGTTTATGTATTAAAATTAAAATAATTATTTTTTTTAGAAATTTGAGAAAGATTTTAATGGATTTAAAAAATTGTTTTCTCGTTTTTTGCAAGCCAAACAGAATATTGAATGGAATCAAATTCAACCACTTCCAGAAGATGCTATAAATAATTATTCTCAGGTTTGTTTTTATAAACACTGGAAAAATAAGTATAAACAAGTCGATCAAACTATTAAGAAAATCAGTTTTTGCTTAATATAGTGATTAGTTGAAGTGCTATCTTTTAATTTTTTGTTTGAAAACAAGGTAGTTGAAATTAGGGTTGTTTATATCAATAATTATGAAATTTTTAGTTTTGTTTAATTTTGAAATTTTTAGTTGGCAAATGTTGATGATTCACATGTTGCTAATCTTTTGGATCAACTTGTTGTTGTGAAATTGAATGGAGGATTGGGAACATCTATGGGATGTAAAGGACCGAAATCAGTAATTTCTGTTCGAAATGATTTGACTTTTTTGGATTTGACAATGCAACAAATTCAACAACTTAACAAAGCATATAATGTATCTGTTCCGTTGGTTCTTATGAATTCTTTCAATACGGATGAAGATACAAATAAGCTTTTGAAAAAATATGCAACTGTTAAAGTTCAAGTTCATACTTTTTGTCAAAGTCAATATTTGAGAATTAACAAAGAAACTTATATGCCGATTATTAAGGATTTGAAATCTAATGATCATGAATGGTAAGATTTTTATTTATTGTTTTTAATAGAGATTTTTTTAGTTATTATCCTCCTGGACATGGAAATTTCTATGAAGCTTTTTATAACTCTGGATTGGTTGATGAATTTCTAAAACAAGGAAAGAAATATATTTTTCTTTCTAATATTGACAATCTTGGTGCAACTGTAGACTTGAAAATTCTTAATTATATGGCTAATGGTGATAAGAAACGAGAATTTATAATGGAAGTTACAGACAAAACTCGAGCTGATGTTAAAGGTGGTACATTGATTCAATATGAGAATAAATTGATGTTGTTGGAAATCGCTCAAGTTCCGAAAGATTATGTTGATGAATTTAAAAGTGTAAGCAAGTTTAGAATTTTTAATACGAATAATCTATGGGCAGATTTAAATGCAATTAAAAGAGTTGTTGAAAATAATGGTCTTGAAATGGAAGTTATTGTTAATCCAAAACATCTGGATAGAGGTATTGATGTTATTCAACTTGAAACAGCTGCAGGTGCTGCTATTAAGAATTTTCAAGGAGCTTGTGGAATAAATGTTCCACGATCACGTTTTTTGCCTGTTAAGAAGACATCAGATTTATTATTATTGATGTCAAATTTATATGATATTGATAATGGAAGTTTGACATTAAGTAATGAACGTTCGTTTAAAACTACGCCATTGGTTAAACTTGGAAGTCAATTTGACAAAGTTAATGATTTTTTAAAACGTTTTCAAGGAATGCCGGATTTGTTAGAATTGGATCATTTGACAGTATCTGGTGATGTATGGTTTGGACGTGATGTTTCACTCAAAGGAACAGTTATTATTATTGCTAATCATGGTGATAGAATTGATATTCCTCCAGGAACTATTCTTGAAAATAAGATTGTATCTGGTAATTTGAGAATTCTTGATCATTAGACAAGTAATAATGTCTGCTATAGTAGCAGGAAATTGAAATATTAACGAAATTTAGAAAAATTAACTTTAGTATTTAGAATTATTGTAATAGTTTTATTTTGTATCTTGTGTAGATTTAAACTAAAGGTATTTGAAAATAGTCTATTAATGAAAATAAAACTAGGATAAAAATCAGGATGAATCAATTGCTGCAACAGGTTTACTTTCGAGAGAATAAACAGTATCGAAATATCCAGGGGGCATAGCAGAACTCCAACTTTCTCCTCGGGTTTCCTCGATTTTTTCTCGATCTTGCCAAAGAAGAGATACTCTCTGAAGTATTATTTCTAGTTATAATTTAAATTTTAAAAAAACTTACTTTATTAGGAAAAATATTTTGAATAAATGCGAAAGTCGGATTAGATCGGATAGCATCAGCAATCGATGTTCCAAATGGCATTTTTTCTGCTTCTGTTTCGTAATGGACGATTCGATGATCAGGAAGTTTGCAACTAATTTTGAGATATCCGTTAACCATATCTGAGAATCTTATCAGCATTGTCGGCTGTAAAACGGAATGTAAATTTCGTTCTGAATCTTCTTTAGAACAAAAACCAGTAATAAGACCGTCATTCCATTGTTCTTGCATGTATTTGTTGACCATGGAACCGCATTTGTAGAACCATTCGTAAAAAACGCACGGAATAGGATTACTGTCTTGAGATTTGTTTTCTTTGTGAGCAACTGTTTTGTTGAAGAAATTCCTCTTATGGACCATGTTATCCACAACACAGAGACGACGAGCAAGATGTTGGAGGTTTTCTTCGGATAAAGGTCTGGGTTCTGGAGGATCTACAGCGAGGTCTTTGACGTCTTGTGGTTCTTGGATTAAAGACATGAATTTCAAATTTAACGCATTTTTGACTTTTTCCCATGGCACGTTGTCAGGAACAGCAGACAGTATCCCAGTTCCTTCGGCAAAAGATCGATTCCAAAAAAGCGAGGCTTCCGCTTCCAAGGACGAATGCACGAGAGCCGCTACCGGAAGAGACAACTTGTATCCGCTGACGATGATATATGGATGTCCACTTAATTCGATCTAAAATCATACTTTAATTATATTTTTAGTATTAAGTCTTACTTTATAAGCCAAATAGTATCTTAACGAAGAAACTTTCGATCGACGAGTTCCTTTTTTTCCGTCCGCGTCAGAATCGACTGTGGCCGCTCTCTTGGTGGCGATGGCATTCTCGACCAGTCTCTGGAATTCAACAACCATTATTATAAAAAAGAAATAAATTTCCACATAAAATTATCTCGATATAAGCTTCCTAAAAAATCCCAAAATTCAAGTTGGAAAAGAAAAATAATTGCCAGATTTGTCGATTTTTTTATTTTCAAAAACCTTTCTTTTTTTCGCGGGAATTTAAAAATTTTAAAAAATTACAATATTATAAAAATAAATTTTCATACAAAATTACCCATGTATGACTTTCTTAAGTTTTCAGAGACTTATCTGTGTGAAAATTTAAATTTTCTGTGGGAGTTATTTCGTGACTTTACGTGATTTCGTAATTAGGTTTCAAAAATATAATCTTCTTAGATAGGTTTAGAAATTTCTAAATTAAAGTACACTGGATATATAGCCTTCTATCTACCTTCTAGGATTAATTTTGATATATGAAAATATGAGCAAAAAATCAAAAGATCATGTTTAATGCTTGAGTATCTTGTTTGAAAAATTTCTTGTTTTTCATATTTTATATTATTATGGAGAGAAATTTCATCATGAAATTGTCTAGATATGCGTTTCTAGAACTTGGTAAAAACAAAAGTAGCCTAAAATTCCGGGTTTGTGTGGATTATTTCGTAATCTATGTTTTGGGTTATATTCTTCCTAGATGGATATAGAACTTTCTGGACTAGGATATATGAAGTAGATAGCCTACTATATATCTTCTAGGGTGATTTCGACTTATGAAACCATTAAAAATTATTTTCAATAGAATGTTTCAATATTAAATATAAGTTTCTTATTTTCGTTCGTGTTATTTCGTCATGAACCGAGCTGGTTTGTGGAGGAGATGAGGAAGATAACAAGCATGTTTATTACTACCACAGATACCAGTAATAAAGTAGTAGCGACAACTACTCGTGGGATTCGTACTAGATTCGACTTATATACCCCATAGGTCGTTTATATGGATGTACACCGATCTATAGCTGTACAGGTAATTCGCAATCGCTTGTAATTCGGCGTAATCGATATGTAAGAACCCCTGAGAATATTCTTCATATATTGGATTCTAATTGAATGGAATCGATGACAACATTGCAATGTAAAAAAGTTGATTCTGAGCACAATCAACATGTTTACATTTTTTAATTCCAGAAATAATGACTTGAACATGTTGATTGTACTAAATTAGAATCAAACTTCGTTGAATTACAACCATACTACCGATTCTTCATATATTGGATTCTAATTGAATGGAATCGATGATAGGATTACAACGTAAAAAAAGTTGATTCTAATTGTGCGCAATCAACACGTTTATACCTTTTTGATTGCAGGAAAAAATAACTTGAGCATGTTGATTGTTCTCAGAATAAACTTTTTTTACGTTGCAATCGTGTCATCAATTCCGTTCAATTATAATCCAATATGTGGAGAATCGGTAGTATGGTTGTAATTCAACGAAGTTTGATTCTAATTTAGTACAATCAACATGTTCAAGTCATTATTTCTGGAATTAAAAAATGTAAACATGTTGATTGTGCTCAGAATCAACTTTTTTACATTGCAATGTTGTCATCGATTCCATTCAATTAGAATCCAATATGTGAAGAATATTCTCAGGGGTTCTTACACGTCGATTACGCCGAATTACAAGCGATTGCGAATTAGTTGTATGATCCATAGATCGCTCGTTATTCTCACGATCCATCATATATTTGGAAATTTATAATTTCAATAATATAACTCACGATTCTCTCGAATGAAGCACGACATGCCGGAGACACCAGAGGAGGCGTCGGTTGATCCACTTGAAACCTGGTTTCGTTGTAGATTAGATGGAAAGCTTGTTCACTTGTGGCAGATTCAGAAGGATTTTGCTGGATTTTTCTTGCAACTTCTTCGTTGATAATTTCGACTCTGACTTGACTACATTGATTCCTGACCCCGAGGGCTTCTCCTCCAAGAAGTCTGACTTCTGTTTTGCACGGGAATCTGGTGCTTCTGTAACTGTCGCTTCCTCTGCATTTAATCAAGACAACTGGCGGCTGAATCGCGATTATTAATGACTGCCAAACGAATTGTCTGGCATTTTGGATCAATTCAGATCTGTATCGATGAAGTTTTTCATACAACTCCAAAGTTGTGGCGTCGATAACTGGATGTAATCTTTCGACAAGTTCGATTAAAAATAATATTTGTCTTCCACATTCTTCGAATTGTTGATCCATAGAATCCAAAAGTTCGTAATGTTTTTTAATTGTTGCCCGAGGACCACAACTAATTTCTTTTTGTTTCACTAGCCATTCTACAAGTTGTTCCACGAGTTTCTGCATACAACTTTTCATATATTCTCGAGAACATTTAATTTGCATCATTATTTGCTAAATGATCGTAATTAGTTCAAAAATAATCTAAATTTTAATTTATCAAAGTTGACGGTCAGAATTCGAGATCGAAATTTGGATTCTTCATGATGTGTGATTTTCGAAATCTTTCGTCTTAGGACAAAAGACCCAAAATTTTCGTTCCAAAATACAACACTCAAGATTTTTACACTTTTCGTGTTAAAATATAATTCTCGAAATTTTCGTGCTAGGATATAATTTTCAGAATTTTCAAACTTTTCGCGGTAAGATGTGATTTTCGAATTCTTTCGTGTCAAGATACAACTTTCGAATTCTTCCGTGTCAAGATACAACCTTCGAATTCTTTCGTTCCAAGATACAATTTTCAAAATTTTCAGACTTTTCGTGCCAGGATCTGATTTTTGATTTCAAAAATTCGAATAAAATTTTAACTATTAATTTAGAGAAGGCAGGTTTTTGAAATAAAAAAATTTACAAAAATTATTTCGACATGAAAAGTCCGAATTTCGACCTCAAACTTTGATGATTAACTTAGGAAAAACAGAACGGAATTCGAGGTCAAAATTTATTTTTCATTCCAAAACACAACTTTTAATTTCAAAAATTCAAATATAAATTGAAATAAATTTTTAAAATAAAAAATTTCAAAAAAAATTCGAATTTTTCTTGCCAGGACCCAATTTTCAAAATTTATGAATTTTTCGTGCTGGGACCTGATTTTTAATTTCAGAAATTCAAATATCAATTTAAATAAACTTTTGAAATAAAAAATTTCAAAAAAAAATTAAAATTTTTCTTGCCAGGACCCGATTTTTAAAATTTATGAATTTTTCGTGCTGGGACCTGATTTTTAATTTCAGAAATTCAAATATCAATTTAAATAAATTTTTAAAATAAAAAATTTCAAAAAAAAATTAAAATTTTTCTTGCCAGGACCCAATTTTCAAACCAGTTTTATTCGAAAAATTTAAACATCAAATTTTATCAATTTAAACAAAATTTTTAAAATTAAAAAACTCATAAATTTTGTTTTCACGTGAAAAGTCCGAATTTCGACCTTCAATTTTGACAAAAAAACAAAAATGAACTTACACTTTTTTCTTTTCTAAAATTTTCTTCCAGTTCATATATGCAAGATTGGATTTGCTGGAATTGTACCGGAATTCCAATAAGTCCTCCACTGCAAAGAGTACGTTCTGAAATTTCAGATAATCAAACTGATATAAAAATAAAAAAATAAAAAATAAACTTTTTTAAAAATTCTCTCAAAAATTTTTTTAAATTTTCAATAAAGATAAAAAATGTAAAAATTTAGAATTTGTATGATTCTGAAAGAATATAATCGTGATCACTTTATTTAAAAAATAAAAAATAAACTTTTTTTACAAAAATGGTCCCGCCACGAATTTTTGTAATTTTCCACTCGAGAATTAAAATTATAAAATTTGATTTTTATATGGTTTTGAAAGAATATAATCATGATCATTCTATTTCAAAAATAAAAAATAAACTTTTTCACAAAAATGGTCCCGCCACGAATTTTTTTTAATTTTCCACTCGAGAATTAAAATTATAAAATTTATTATTTTTTCTTATTTTCAAAGGATTCAATCATGATCACTTTATTTAAAAAATAAAAAATAAACTTTTTCACAAAAATGGTCCCGACACGAATTTTTGTAATTTTCTACTTGAGAATTAAAATTATAAAATTTGATTTTCATATGGTTTTGAAAAAATATAATCGTGATCATTCTATTTCAAAAATAAAAAATAAACTTTTTTTTACAAAAATGGTCCCGACACGAATTTTTGTAATTAGTAAAAATTGAAGTTATTTGCAATTTTATTTTGCATAAATTATTTCATAATTGATTTTAAAAATTCTTCCGAATGAATTTAGAAATTTTTGAATTACGGTACATAACCTTTTATTTTATAAATTTGATTTCGATATATGGAATAATCAGTAATAATTTTCTTTGACAATTACTAATGTTACAGTATTTCGTAAAAAACAATTTTTTATCGAAATTACAAATTTTCGCTCACCTTCGTACCGTTTCGCCAATTCGTGTCTGGTGGCGTTCAGTTGCTCGAAAAATCCACTACATGTCTGAAAACACTCCATATATGAAATAAACGAAAAATAAAATACTTGATTTGAATGAGCGAAAGCCCTCAGGAGATCCAGTACGGTAGATCCGGAGTAGTACGGTTGTGGAGTCGAAGGCACAAATGGCGAACTTCTGGCGGTTCCAGAAAAGTCCATTTCAGCGTGAAAAGGTGTAAGAATTGTTTCCATCTTCAGCTGTTTTGAAATCAATGAAGGTGTTACGTGGACCGCGATGAAGAAAGAAAACCGATTCGGAAGAACACTGAACTTTATTGATGCACACCTAAAGAAGAAATAAATCAAAGTACATAAATTTCTTTTTTAATCTCTTGTTTTTACAAAAAGTAAGTGTTTTAGTTGTATAATTTTTAAAATCGGAAATTTTTTCACAACTTTCCATTCAAGACCCAAAAATATAAAAAGTTTAAATTTCTGTGATTTTGTAAAAATTTAATCACACTACAACATTCAAAAAATTAAAAAAATAAAATCAATGACGAAATGGTCTCAACACGAATTTTTAAAATTTTCCAATCAAGACCCAAAAACATAAAAAGTTTAAATTTCTGTGATTTTGTAAAAATTTAATTACATTACAACATTTAAAAAATTAAAAAAATAAAATCTATGACGAAATGGTCTCAACACGAATTTTCACAACTTTCCAATCGAGACCCAAAAACATAAAAACTTTAAATTTCTGTGATTTTGTAAAAATTTAATCACACTACAACATTCAAAAAATTAAAAAAATAAAATCTATAATGAAATGGTCTCAACACGAATTTTCACAACTTTCCAATCAAGACCCAAAAATATAAAAAGTTTAAATTTCTGTGATTCTGTAAAAGTATAGTCATAATTACACTATTTTAAAACCAAAAACGAACTTTTAAACAAAATTGTCCTGACACGACTTTCTGAAAAGTTGTAAAAATTAAAGTAGTTCAAAATTTTATTTTTAGATAACGGTTGTTTCGTAATCTAGCACGATTTCGAATTAGTTTTTTAAAAATACATTATTTTTAGACAGATATAAAAAGTTCTATTTTAGGATATACACACAAAAAAACTTGGTTAAGTAACGAATGGAAATCGTCATTATTAAGTTGTAATTTTCATCAAAAATATCGAATATTTATTAAAAATATAACAATTGTTACTTTTTTGTCACATTTCGTAATTGTCACTGAACCAAAAATTATTTTTTTATATTTCTTGAAAAGTTATTTTTTATAAAATCATTTACAGACAAAAAAGTATAACTTTCGGATCAGTAACAAATACAAATCGTCACTATTACTTGCAGTTTTCATTACAAATTCCAAATATTTATTAAAAATGTGACAATTGTTACTTTTTTGTCACATTTCGTAATTGTTACTGAACTAAAAGTTACATTTTTTTGTGTATAAGGCACGGAATCCTTTATTCGCTCTCTAGGATTAATAATTATATGTTTAAAACTATTATGATGAAATGTACAAAGCAATCAACTTCAAAATCAAAGTTGCAGCTTGCACGCAAGATCAGGTCAAGTCAATCTGCCCAAATGTTGCATGCAGATTACAAACTTAATTTTAACTTTGATATCGACTAATCTAATTAAGCATTGCAAACAAATTTCAGACTCAATTATGATGTCAACTTATTTGCTTAAAAATTGCCCGCAACCTGCAGATTTAATTTTAATACTAATTTACTTTTTAGAATATTGAAAGCAAACTATAGGCTTTTATAGACTTATCTGTCAGAATATTGCTCGCAACCTGCAGGTTTGACTCCGACGTCGATCTTTTTACAGACCTCGGCATGGATAAACATTTTAAAAAATCAAAATTACTACTGCAATATCTCCATTAAAGTAGAATTTTTTAAATCTAAAATGAAAAATTTCAAAAGTCACGAGAAACAAAATTAGTAAAAAGCTACTTCTTTGAATTGTCAAAAATAACAACTCTGAACTCAAGGTCATTTGATACATGAGTCCCAAGCTGGAAATCAAACAGGAAACACGTCCTTTAACTATCTTTTGAATCTTCGATTTGTCAGGTTGTGTTCAAACGAGATCCCGCTGATAATTAACGCAGAGAAGTGTTTCGGGCAGGTTTCGTTATTTACGAAATCAGATGGAAATTTTAAATCAATGAAATTTGAAAAATTTAATTTTTCTCGATTTATTGATCAGTTACAGGAACTTCCACAACAGTTCCTAAAGGCGGAACTTCAGTCGGAAGATTTTCTACATTGGGTACTGTAGGCGAGACAGTGGTTGAAGTACTTGTAGTCGAGTTCTCTGTTGAATTTGTGGTCAAATTCTGAGGCTTTTCAGTTACAGGAGGAGCCACAGTTGGAATCCTAGAGATAAAACTTATAATAGTTCAAAAACAAATAATTTTATGAAGTTTTATAAAAAAATTACAGTATCTTGGAAAATTTCTAGATTCTAAAAAGAGAAAAAGGGAAAAAAGGAGAGCGAGAAAGAAAGAAAGAAAAGAGAGAAAAGAAAGAGGAAGAGGAAAAGAAAGAAAGAAAAGAGAGAGGAAGAAAAAGAAGAGAAAGGAGAGAAAGAAAGAAAAGAAAGAAAGGAGAGAAAGAAGAGGAACCAGACAACGAAAGAGAAAACAAAAGAAAGAACAGAGCGAGTCGATTTTTGTAACATTACCAGGTTTGCCAATTTTTTACTTTCACTCGCTCGTGCGCGGGAATTTAAAATTTCAGAAAATTACGTTATTTTTTGAATTATATCTTTCGTTAAATAAAATTATGGAATCAAAGTATTTACCACGGAAACAAGGGCCATCCAGAAAGTCCGCCGTAACTGCCCCCGATGTTGGTGTTTATCCCGCCGTAAGGTCCTCTGGGTCCTGTGACGCTTTGACCCCCGTAAGTCCCGGCATAGACCCCAGCATTGACTCCATATCCTGAGTGTACTGTAATTAAAATAAAAAACCACAAAATTTACCGTATTGGGATTGATATTTGTTACGTCCGGAGGGCTGGAACGGACCCATGGGGCCGAAGGGAAAGGGCTCGGGTTCTGATCCCAAAAGGAATTCACTTAACGATTTCAGGAAAGCAGCCGAGATACCCCCAAGGGCATCTAGATTTTCAAAATTAATTTATAAAAATAAAATCGAACTGATACACAAGTGCCCAAACATCTGTATCCCAATTCTGGAATTATATTTAAAAAGTCTTTAAAATACGGTAATTGAATTCATAGATTCCGAATCTGAAGTCAAAGTCAGTAATTGACCTCCAGAATTCTGGATTCTGAAAACTAATTCTAAATTAAAATTTTAGAATTCTTTAAACATTTCTAAATTTGAGAAAAAAGTACCTAAAATACAGTAATCAGACAGACTTCAAATCTGAAATCAGAAGCAATAATAAACTTCGAAAATCCTGGATTCTGAAGTCTAATCCTCAATTCTAAGAACATCTAAAATTTCGAAACTTTAGTAAACTCGAAATTTAAATAATTTTTAACAAAATTTCGAAAATTATTTTAAAGTATTTTTGAATTTTTGAATTAAAGTATTAAAATTAAAAAATAAATTCTAGGACACGGATGTCTGGGACACAAGTACCATATAATCGGCAAATTTAAACAAACTTCCTAATTCTTGATTCAAATTTCCGCCGTAATTAGAATTAACATATCCAGAAGGATATCCTCCGCCATACGAATATCCACCATAACCATCTGAATAACTATCCATATACGGTCGATTACTGTAACCAGGATCTTGGTAGCTACCGTATCTTGGAAAATTTCCTAATTTAAAAATTTAAAAATTTAAAATTTAAAAAATCAAAAATTCTCACCGGGCAAATTCAGTCCGCCATAAATACCGTATCCAGCACTGACAAAAGTAATTTTATTTAAAATAAAAATCACTAAAAATAAAAACTCCATTTCGAAAATTCTATTATTATCAATTTTCGTTGTTTTTAAAAAAGGATTATTTATGCAAATTTTCCGATAAGAACTCGTTCCATTTCAAAACTAGTTCAGTCTAAAAAATCCACTTTATCAAATTGACTATACACATGTGGAAAATAAAAAATGTAAAAACTGGGAAAAAAGTTGACTTAGAGAATTTCGTAAATGGCACATTGCTCCGTATTATCAAAGTTGACAGTCAGAAGTCGATCTTAAAGTTCAACTTCAAAGTTGATAGTCAAAGTTTGATCTCAAAATTCAACTTCAAAGTTGATAGTCAAAATTCAACTTCGAAATTGATAGTCATAATCAAAAGTCAAAGTTCGACATCGAAGTTGATAGTCAAAATTCAACTTCAAAGTTAATAATCAAAGTTCGATTTCAAAGTTTAACCTCAAAGTTCGACTTCAAAGTTGATAGTCAAAATTCAATTTCAAAGTTCGACTTTAAAGTTAATAATCAAAATTCAACTTTAAACTTGATAATCCAAACTAATAGTCAAAGTTCGATATCAAATTTGACAATCAAAGTCCAAAGTCAAAATTTAAAATTCTGTCGTTAAAACACGACTTTCCAAATTTCTGGGCCATGTTTTTAAGTAAAAAATCCATAAATTTCATCCTACCACAAAAACTCAAAAATTCCGATCATTAATCTTAATAAAAAATAGAGCACAATTCGAGATCAAAATTGACATTTCTCATTTCAAAAAAATCTTAAATTCAAAAAATCCAAATATAAATTTAGATAAATTTTTGAAATAAAAAAAATTCAAACATCAATTTGAATAAATTTTTGAAATAAAAAAATTCAAATATGAATTTGAATAAATTTTTAAAATAAAAAAAATCCAAATATGAATTTGAATAAATTGTTAAAATATAAAAATCCATAAATTTCATCCCACCACGAAAACTCAAAATTTCGACTTTAAACTTTGATCGTCACCTTCGATAACACAGAGCATTGATTAATTTTAAAATTGTGAGAAATTTAAAAAACCGGAGATCATAAAAAATTAAAGTTTCTCCTTAAAAAATTCGTTGTTTTTCCTCATTGTTGTTGATCAGAATGATGTGAAATATTATAAGGATTAGAAAAAGTGTGATCGATGAAAGAAAGATCGACTTGTTGAAGGGGTTGACTCGGAAGTTGGGGTCGGAATCCCGCACCAAGAAGAGATTCCACATTCGTAGAGTCCAGTTGACTCTGAGAAAGCATATTGACAAGTTCGTCGTTATTATAATCCCTGAAAAATTTAAATCTAAAAATCCAAAAACTTTAAAATTAAAGAAATTTAAATTTAAAAATCCAAAAATTAAAGAAATTTAAAATTCAGGAAATTCAAACATAAGAATTTAGAAACTTAAATGTTAAAAATTTTAAAAAATTAAATTTCAAAAATTAAATAATTTCAAAATTTCAAAAATTAAATAATTCTAAATTTCAAAAATTAAATAATTAAAAATATAACTTACATGTCCATAGAATTTGCATGAGGAATAACTTCCCCAGGGGACCAATCGAGTTTTCCGTTGTTTGACATTGGCGAAGGTGAATCTCCTCCAAAAACAGACGTCATTTTTCCCGTTTTAGCCACCATCACGATTTCCGATTGAATGTAGCCTGTGGGAGATTCTGATTTTGTTCTGTCTTCAGAATCGAAATATCTTAGCATTTCTTCTTTGTCAATATCCGGATACAAATATCTGAAAAATAATATTCTTTAAAATTATTTAAAATTAATTTTTAAAAATTCAAAAATTGCCAAATTTCCTTTTTTTCATTTTTACAAACTTCTCTATTTTTTCGCGGGAATTTAAAAATTTATAAAATTATTTAAAAAAAAATTAATTAAAAAATTTTAAAAAAATATTTAAAAATGAAAAAAATTTGGCAATTTGTGTTTTTTTCTTTTTTTGTGGAAATTTAAAAATTTTTAAAAATTATTATTTTTAACAATTATATAAAATCACTTTTATATAAAATCACTTTTTTATAAAATCACTTTTTTATAAAATCACTTTTATATAAAATCACTTTTTTATAAAATCACTTTTTTATAAAATCACTTTTTTATAAAAACAAACCTAATATCCCTCAATTGAGGACAAGAAGCGATACGCTGAGCCAACGAGAGCTGATCCAGATCCTTGATTGTGAACGGAGCCAAGTGAAATGGCACTAAAATTATAAAACTTTTTAAAAAGTAAATTTAAAAAACAATAAAATTTTAAAAATAACTAGAAAAAACAAATTTTAAAAAATACGAAAAAAAATTTTAAAATTAAAAAAAGTTCAGAAAGCAATTATTTCAGAAGAGGAAATACCGTATATTTTCTTAAGTAATTTTTTTAAACTGATTTAAAACATTAATTTTTAAAAAATTTACAATTTTAGAAAGCAATTATTTCAGAAAAAAAATTGTACTTTTTAGGCCAATTTTTGAAATGATTTAAAACATTAATTTTTAAAAAATCAGAAGGCAATTATTTCGGAAGAGGAAATACCGTATAACCGCTACTTACCCTTCATTCCGTCTTCTTCACAAACAAATCCGATGCTAACGGCTCCAGTTTGAGTGTCACTAAACCGTAATAAAAAGGTCGGCTGCATCGCATTTAACATTCTTGATGAAGCATCATGCTTACTGATAAATCCAATTAACCAACCTAAAAACAAAGTTTAATAATTAATACTGTTGTGTATACAGAAATCGAGAAAAACAGCCTTATTTAATAAATATTAGCAAAATAATATAAAATCCATCACATTCGAAATAGTGCGATTAATTGACATTTAGGGTTTTTCGTTCCAAGACCTCTTGAAAAAACCAAAATTAATTAATCAACAACATAAAATTTAAAGAAAATAAAATTTAATAAATTACTTTCCTAACTACAGTAACAAAATTAATCCAAAATTTAAGTTTTCGTTCCAAGACCTCTTGGAAAAATCAAAATTAATAAATCAACAACATAAAGTTTTAAAAAAAAATAAAGTTTAATAAATTATTTTCTCAGCTACAGTGCCACAATTGACATTTAGAGTTTTTCGTCCCAGGACCTTTTGAAAAAACCAAAATTAATAAATCAACAACATAGAATTTTAAAAAAAATAAAGTTTAATAAATTATTTTCCTAACTACAGTAACAAAATTAATCCAAAATTTAAGTTTTCGTTCCAGGACCACACTCTCTCGATTGTATTTTAGTAAAATTTGTTACATAAAATAATAAAAAATTAACCAACTAACCTTCGTCCCAAAATTTCAAAAGTTTTTGTTTAATAAGTTGCATAATGAGGAAAAACCATTCCCAAAACGAAAAACTGACATCATCACGAAGATTTTGTTTTGCAAATCTATGAAAAGTAATTAATTTGTTATCCACATTTTGAGGTACAATTAATTTTTCAGCAAGATACTGTAGATCAGAATCATTCAAAGCTCTATGAGCTCCAGTAAAAAGAGAAAATTTATGTCGAAGAACTTGAGCTAAGTCATTCCACGAAACAGCATTCACGTCTTCTCCCGCTTGTGATCGATTGACTTTCGCAAATGCTCTTTGCCACAAAATCACTCCTTGAGCATCACAATCTTGTGATCCATGTACAGTAACCATCAACGGTAACGACAAAGTCCAAACATCAAATTTTCCCAAATTTCCAAGTTGAAAAGGCGTTATATGAAACAACAAAGCATACTTCTGATCCGTCGCTGTCTGAATAGGTTGATGTTTGCATTCAGTCTGCATGCCCTTCGGGGGAGGTTTACGATGTGCAATTCTAGTAAGTTTCGAATTATTAAATTTCGCAGCCATATGACCTTTTTCATCATGTGTAAGTTTTTCAAAATCATTACTTATAGTTCCAACTGTTTTAACGTCTTTTTCACTTATTTGACCATTACTTAACATTCTTGCTTCTTCTTCGGCAATAATTTTAACAGTAACATTAGTATTAACAAGGTGTTGTTTGATCCCAAGTTTGTCTCCAATAAGCAAACGAACTTCAGCGACGAATTTGTGCTGTGTTTTCAAAACGGGATCTGGCTGAACTGCAACGACGAAACTTTGGGACACAAGTACACATAGCATTTTCGTCAAACTATCAAGAACCGTTTTCAAATTAGTGATATGAGATTGTGCCGTATTATCCGAAAGTTGTGGACTACGTTGAAGAAGATCCAATTGCCAACATGCAAATGTTCTTAATTGCCAATTCGTTTCAGCTAACATTTCAAATTCCATTTGAATATCATCCAAAACTAAATCCTTGTTGTCAAATGGTACACCTATCTGAGATAATTTTTGATGATTTTTCCATTCAAATAATCTATCATTAATCAAATGTTGTTGCAAATTAACAATTCTATGAACACCATCATTCAATTTCTTCACTAATTGCATTCTTCTGTCTGTCAACTGTTCATACAACATACTTGCTCGACGTTGCATATCCACCATCGAACTTCTCGCATGAGCCAATTGATCATGTCGTCCTTCATTTTCCAGTTGTCCAATTGCCATCTGAAATCTCTGAAGTTCTGCCAAGTCATTCACAAATCTAGCTTGAGTATCCTTATTTTCTTCCCACAGAACTTGGCATTCTTTCGCAAGTTCAGTTAAGCCAGTTTTCGCATCACCAAAATGCATCTAAAATCCATAATTAAAAATAATCAAAAATAAAATTAAAAAAAATAAAAGACAATTTTAAAAATTTAAAGTTTAAAAATCCATAAAAATAATCAAAAATAAAATTTTAAAAAATAAAAACAACAATTTTAAAAATTTAAAATTTAAAAATCCATAAAAATAATCAAAAATAAATTTTAAAAAAACAATTTCAAAAATTTAAAAATCCATAAAAATAAAAATTTTTAAATTTCAAAAACTGATAATTAAAAATAATTTTAAAAAATATTCAAAAATAAAAAATCTGGCAAAAAACCAGTAAAAAAATCCACATTTTTCTAAATTATTTAATTTTTTCAAAACTCAACAATAATTAATTATTAAAAAATCAACGTCTTTGAATTGTCGTCCATCCATCATCATCCGTGACCATTCGAGGTTGTCGTCGATGTTGACCATTACCGTCTTCATCTTCCATATCTTCATCTTCATCTTCATCTTCATCTTCATCCGAACTAGATCCATCGTCTACCGTACTTTGTGCTTTAATATTTGATTTATTTGGAATTTTATTCCATAATTCCAAAAATTCTTCTTCTTTTTTTTCTTTAAAATAAATTGTTCCTTTATAAAAATCTCCACAAATAGCATCGATAGAATTATCTTCAAGAATTAAATTGAATTCTTGATCAAAAATAACTTCAATCCATTCAGAAATATCCTCCTGAAGTGGAGTCGGATTACTAGCAAGATACTTGGTCATTTCTTCACGTAACCTAAAAAAGTAAAAAATCTTTAAAAAATTAAAATTCAACAAAACAAAGATTTTTTAAATATTGGTAATGCCATTTTAGAAAATTATTACTTTCAAAAGTGGAAAATTACAAGTATAAATTCAAAAAAAATAAATTTAAAAAATTAAAATTTCTAAAAAAATTAATTTTAAAAAAGGAATAAATTTTAAGAACATAAATTTCTAAAAATATAAATTCCTGAAAAATAAATTTAAAAAAGATATAAATTTCTAAAGAAATAAATTTTAAAAAATATAAATTTTAAAAAAATAAACTTAATTACTTACCATATATCCTTATCATTAGTTTCGTGTCCGCCTGAATTCTGCTTTACGGCTAACTGATATCCCGGCCAAGCATCAAATACCCGATTTACGAATTCAAATAACGTTACTGCAGGACCTGTACTAACATCCATAGCGATATCCATCGTCTAAAATCACAAATTAAATTTTAAACAAAAAAGTAAAAAAATTATTAAAAATTCTACATTCATAAAAATCTTTCAAGAGGATTAAAAAAGACCGAGAGAAACAAAATAACTTTAGAATTATCTTCTAAAAAAGACAAAAATTAGTAAGGAGAAAATTATTTCAAAAAAACAAAAATATTCAAACTTCAATAAGATAAACCGAAAAATCGAATCTGTTTCAAATTGTAAAATCGTCAAAATTAAAATCAAAGTTTTAAATCGAAAGTTGCATGCAACATTAATACAAATATGTCAAAGTCAAAGTTAAAAGAAAAATAAAATTTGCAGATTTCATGCAACTTTTTAGTAAATAAGTCAATATCAAACCTAGAATAAAACCTGCAGATTGCGCGCAACATCCCAACAAATTTATCATCATCAACACTAAATCCGCACTTTACTCGCAATATTCCAGCAGTTCAGTCAACTTTTATTTTTAAATTTATAAAAAATCAACATCCAAAAATAAAATCTGTAGTTTACTTGCAATATTCTCGCACACAGATCAAGATAAAACTAAAACCTGCAGTTTGCTTGCAATATTCTGGCACAAACCAAAATAAAACTAAAATCTGTAGTTTACTTGCAACATTCTAACACACAAACCAAAATAAAACTAAAATCTGCAGTTTGCGCGCAACATTCTAACACACAAGTCAACATTAAAATAAAAATAAAATCTGTAGTTTGCTTGCAACATTCTAACAAACAAGTCAATATCAAAATTAAAAACAAAAATAAAATCATCAATATTTAACCATATTAACAAATTTTTAAAATAAAAATTTTAAAATATTTCTTTCATTTTTACAAAAAAATAAAATTTAATAAATCTCAAAATCGAACAAGTTTTGTTAAAAATTAAAGCAAAATGCCACAGAAAAAAAATGTTTTTTCTGTGCAACAAGGTTATGTCGTAAACGTAAAAAACACGCCCCTTAAAAATACGTAAAATCTTTTGACACAAAATTTCAGAAGACATCCACAGTTTCAAAGTCTAAGTACTTTTAAAAGCAAAAACTTTAAAAAAACATATTTTTGAATTACATGCATTATTTTCCGTGAGAAATGCATAAAGAAACAGACTGGAAAAAAATTCGAAAAACGGAAAAATTGGAAAAAGTATAAAAATAAATATAAAAAATTTTAAAAAACGGAAAAATTGGAAAAAAGTATAAAAATAAATTTTAAAAATTTTAAAAACGGAAAAATTGGAAAAAAGTATAAAAATAAATATAAAAAATTTTAAAAATGGAAATCTTGCTTAAACTTAATCCAAAATATTAGAGCCAAAGTTGTACTGAGAAAATACTATTTTTAAAAATTAAAAAAGTTTCAACTAAATCCAATTTTACTAAAATTATTTAAAAATAAAGTTCTAACGGAAAAAGTAAAAAAAATTTAACAAGGTTTTCGCCCAAATCTAATTTCACTAAAAATTATTTTTAAAAAAATCAAAATTTTAAAATAAAAATATTTTTGAAAATTAAAAAAATTTAAAAACTTTCAACTAAATCCAATTTCATTAAAAATTATTTTTAAAAAAATCAAAGTTCTAATAAAAAAACATTTTTAAAAATACTAAAATAAAAATTAAAAACTTTCAACTAAATCTAATTTCATGAAAGATTATTTTTAAAAAAGCAAAATTTTAAAATAAAAATATTTTTAAAAAGAAAAAAATTAACAAAGTATATCTCGACTAAATCCAATTTGACTGAAAATTATCTGCACATAACCAAAGTTGTAAAGAAAAAATACATTTAAAAAAGCAAATAAAATTAATATTGAAAGTAGATATCTAGATTAAATCTAATTTGACCAAAAATTATCGATATGTAACTAAGATTGAAAAAAAAATTTATATTTTTCTTTAAAAAATAAACACTTCAAAAAAGCAGACAAAATTAACACAGAAAGTAGATATTTTTACTGAATCTAATTTAATTAATTCTTAACAATATGTAGTCTAGGTGGAAATGAAAAAAATTACTTTCAAAAAGTAAAACAGTACATTTTCAAAAAGTAAAAAAATTTATTTTTAAAAATTTAAAAAATGCATTTTTTAAAAGTTAAAAAATTTATTTTCAAAAAATAAAAAAATGCATTTTTAAGAATTAAAAAACTTGCTTTTAAAAAGTAAAAAAAAAACATTTTTTAAAAGTTAAAAAATATATTTTCAAAAAATAAAAAAAAATGTATTTTTAAAAATTAAAGAATTTATTTTCAAAAAGTTAAAAAATTTATTTTGAAAAATTTTAAAAATGCATTTTTAAAAAGAAAAAAATTAACACAAAAAATAGATATCCCGACTACACTTAATTTGGCTAAACGTTAATAGAATACTACTTCTTCCAAAGACTGACTTCGTTTTCGAAGTGGAATAAGCATCAGGACTCGTGTAAGCGACAACGGCATTCTGAAACGCGTTATTTGGCAAGCTAATTGAATGTTGCTTAATTCTACTTCTCGTCTAATATAAAATTATAAAAACGAATGAAGTTTGAATTTTGTATCGACTTAAAAGCCTAATGAAAGTCCTATTTATCCACGGATATGGCAAAATGCCTCAGGCAAGGAAACTCCAGTCCGAAAATGAACCAGCAGTACTTAATTACCCGAAAAAACTCCGTCATTTTACAAATGTTACAAAACTTATATAACAAATAAATTTAAAAATCGATGATTTTTTTAAATTTAAAAAATAAAACTTTTTTAAATTTGTCGAAAATATCACGGAAATATCCATATAACACTGTGGAAGTATACATTTAGTACCTCATGAAAATGTCACGCACGAAAAAGAAAAAAATTCAAAAAAAAAATTTATATATAATCAGCACTTTGCAACATCCGCGAGTCGGCTTCCAGTGCATCGCTGAGAGCGGTCCCGGGCCAGACAGGTTCTCCGTGCAGGAACCCTGGCCAAGTATGCCAGCTGCGACTAGTGGAAAATTCGTCCAGGTTGTCCATTGCTCGCTCTTCGTTATTTAAAATTGATTTATTTTTTAATTTTTTTATATATAAATTTCCATATATGACACATATTACATATCGATTTATTGATTATTTAATATATTAATCAAAGAAAATTTATATATAAAAGTCAATAATTGGGTTTTTTAAAATGATGTTACAGATGTGTCGTGGATTTAGAAATCGAGTTGCGATATCTTTCTTTTTCCATAGTGAACGCATTTGCGGAATCTGGGTGCGGCTGACAGCACTTGATGCGACTCACTCATTCTTGTTTTGCTTTGACCAGTCCGGGTCTTGCGCTCGATCGCTGTTGCTACAATCGATACTTCCACCGGATCTTGTAAATCACCCTTACCCATTGTGAATTCTCATCCAATAATCCCTCCCGCGATATTTCCTCCCTGTCCAATTCGTGTCAGTTTTAAAATTCTTTTCCGATTAATTTTTTATTCGATTTTTAACTTAATCCAAATCACCCAAGACTGGCCTAAAAATTACCTTTTATTTCGTGAGATTCATATATGGTTTTTAATACTGTAATCACGTGATTTGTATGTAATGCTTAACGTTGCAGATAGGAAGTAACCATGTCTGGTTGTTCTTCGCATTCCCATTCGCCTCCTCCAGATGGTGATAAAGTGATCGAGATGAAGTACGAGAGTTCGGGGAAGAGAAGCCAAGCAATAGCTGCATCTCAGATCCAGACATCCGTAACCCCAAGTTCTAGTTTAAACTCCTCAAATAACGAACTTCTCAGTACCTACGAATGCCCAGTTTGCACGGACTACATGCTGCCGCCTTATCTTCAATGTCAAAGTGGGCATTTAGTTTGTGGAAACTGCCGACCTAAAGTAACTTGTTGTCCGACTTGCCGTGGACCCGTCCCTAGTATTCGTAATCTTGCCATGGAGCGGATTGCTCAGACTTTGATGTTTCCATGTAAGTACGTTCAGTCCGGTTGCAAATCCACCTTCGGAGCTCAGGAAAAAGTCGAACACGAAGAGCACTGTGAGCATCGGTATGTTTTTTCTCTTCAGATACAAAAAAGTTACTCTCGATATATCAAAAAAGAGTTATTTTCATATATCAAAAATATAATTCTTCATATATCGAAAATATTCCTTTTTATAAATCAAAAAAAGTTATGTTCCATATATCAAAAAAATTACTTTTTATATGCAGAGGAAAGTATTTCCCATATATCGAAAATATTATTTTTCATATATCAAAAAAATTACTTTTCGTCTATCAAAAATATTTTCCATACATTCAAAAATGTTACTTTTCATATAGCAGAAATAATTTCTTTATATACCGAAAAATGTTACTTTTCATATATCAAAAATGTTATTTTTCAGACCTTATACATGCCCTTGCCCTGGTGCTGCTTGTAAATGGGCCGGAACCCTGTCGCAAGTCATGAATCATTTGTTACGCTGTCACAAGTCTATCACAACCCTCCAAGGGGAAGATATAGTGTTTTTAGCTACGGATATTAACCTCCCTGGGGCAGTTGATTGGGTCATGATGCAAAATTGCTTCGGGTTTTATTTCATGTTGGTTCTAGAAAAACAAGACAAAACAGACAATGGGAACAACAATCAACAAATGTTTTACGCTGTTGTACAATTAATCGGGGCCAAACAAGACGCTAAAAATTTTATTTATCGGTTTGTTATTTGTTTGGAATTGATTTTAATAAGGTATTTGCAGATTGGAATTGTCGTCGAAACGCAGAAGATTGAGTTTCGAAGGACAACCGAGGAGCATACACGAAGGCGTGGCGGCGACCATAGGCCAGAGCGATTGCCTCACGTTTGACACTAACCAAGCTCAATTGTTTTCCGAAAACGGCAACTTGGGAATTAACGTGACAATCCAGCAAATCCCGCCTCAAGAATCCTCACCTTAGTAACGTATCATCCGCAATACATGCTTTAGTCATCAATCTTTCCTTTGTTTATAATAATAACAAGAGCATTTCCAGGGATTTGGGACTGTTTCTCTATCGTAAGCCATAAATAAAAAAGTCAACGACCTTCGGTTTAGGGCAGAGTATTTCAAACATGCTAATCGATATTACGAAATACTCGATGATGACCTAATTTCCTAACTTGGGGTCGAACTCGGGCCTCGGGAATTACAGTCGTCAATACTGACCACTGTGCTACCCAGGAAACTGGATTTAACATTAAAGTTATTTTAAAAATGTTTTAAATTTTCATTTTTATTCAAATTGCTAGTTTTGTGTAAATATTGGATTTCCGAAATTCCAATGATGGCCCTAAGGCTAGACAATTTTTATCAATCAGGAACATTAGCCGAGACTGCAAGCGTGCGGAACTTGTTCGTGAAGAAAACGTTTGTCCACATCGACGTTGACTTGAGCCAAACGGAGCGACTGGCTCGCGCCTCTTTTCGCGCTCTTGGTTTGGTCCAGTTCGAATATTTACTATTTTTTATAAAATTCCAACAATACGAATATTGAAATAAATAATCTCCTATAAAAACCGATTTCGTTAATTCTTTGATTGTTGTTTTCAAATCGATTTTTAATTTCGTTTCGGGGTTGTTTTTTGTAACATGTACGTGATTTTTATTTTTTAAATTATTTTTATTTTTAAATTATTTTTCAGCTGTCAACGATGGCTCACAATGCTCGTTCTGATAATGGTGTCAATGAAGACGATGCCATGGAAATAACCGAAGAACACTTGCACGAGAAGCCGATTGAGGCGCTCAAGTTGCAACCAAAGAAGTCGATCCTAAAAAATCGCGGTAATTCAATTGAGGATAAACTAGGCGATAAATCTGAGGACGCTAAGGCTCATTTCGATGAGATGAACATCCTGGCTACTTATCACCCAGTTGACAAGGATTATGGACATATGAAGGTTTGTTGATTTTTACTGTTTCATATATGAAACTTTACCTAAAAATCCTTGAAACACTTTTAAACTAACTTTTTAAAACTAAATTTATTTCCAAAGCGTTTACAGAGAATTTAATTTTTACAATAACATGGTTCATATATGAAAACTCAAATTACAGTATCGTAGTTCATATATGAAACTTTACTGACAAATCCTTGAAACACTTAAATTAACTTTTTAAAGTTAAATTTATTTTAAAAATGTTTACAGGGTTTAATTTTTATAATAATTTAGTTCATATATGAAATTTTACCTAAAAATCCTTGAAACACTTAAATTAACTTTTTAAAACTAAATTTATTTCAAAAATGTTTACGGAGATTTTGATTTTCATAATATCGTAGTTCATATTTGAAATTTTAGAAGGAAATTCTTGGGACAGTTTTAAATCAATTTGTTTAAATTAAATTTATCTAACAAATGTTTATAGATTTTAACTTTTATAAGAACATAGTTCATATATGAAATTTTGTAAAAACTTCCCGGAACATTTTCAGGATGATTTTTTTAATTAAATTTACTTGAAAAATTATGGAAATTTGTGATTTTCGGGATATTTTTCGCCGAATCTTTCTAGATTATATTTATTTTAAAAAAATTTATAAAATGTTCGATTTTTTTAATAGTAATTTTTATGTGAAAATCATCAAATTATAGTAATATAATTCGTATACAATTTTTTTACGATTCTTGGGAGTTTTTAGCAAATTTATTCGAAAAATTCTACGGAATTTTTAATTTTTGCAATATTGTAATTCATATATGAATTTTTATGAAATTTCCAGCACACTTTTCAGTGAATTTTTTAAATTTAAATTAATTTTAAAATAGTTTGGAATTTTGATTTATATTATGGCATAATTTATGTGAAACTTTGTGAGAATTCGGAGCACTTATTTTTTGAATTAAGGTTACTTTAGAAAGTTCGGAATTTAAACTTTTGTAATGCACGGCTTTTCTAGATTGATGAACCAAAGACTCCTTATCACATGAGTGACAATGAAGACGATGCTTCTACTTCTTCCCAAACCAAACGTCGTGTTTCTCTCGTTGGCTTGGAAAAGCAAATCAAGGAGGGACTGGAGCATGGCCATGACAAACCGCAACCTGTCGTGTCTAATGACGATGACTCCGAGGAGGAAACCGAAGAAAGTGCCCGTATGTTTATTGGATTTTATTTAAAAGGGATTGATTGTGGTTTTAGGTCGTCGTAAGGAGTTTTACGAGAAACGCAAGAAGCACTATGTCAAGGAAGGGTTTCCGATTAAAGCCAAGATGCCTGTTAATGACGAGGATGACGATCTCCCTTCTATGGATTCCTCCGCCACAAAGTAGCCAAAAACAGATGTATTTGAAAGTAAAATATATTTGCATGGATCGGTTACTTGATTCATAATTTAATGAGCGAGTTAACATTATTTTATACGCTGTGTTTCATGTCCGCAAATCGGTAAATGTTCTCCTTGCTCTCAGTTTGTATAAGTTCGAAAACAACGGCTTTTGAATTAGGTCCTGATTTGTTGAATTCAGCGACCACAGCGTTGACATGACGACGACAGGTTTTGCCTTGGAACTCCAGGATTGCGATATGTCCTAAAATTTAATTTTAAAATTCTTAGTTATGGTTGTGGAATTTGGTCGTGAGATAATTGTTTATTTAGGATGTTTATATTTTTTAAAATTTTTAGATTAAGGAGTTTTTAATTTTTTTGGAATAGTTTTTGGGTTTTAAGTTACTTTAAAAAACGCAATCTAAAAAGTAAAAATAAGGAAATTGGTTTCTTCGAAATGTGCTAGTTTGGACAATTTTTTGTTTTTAGATCAGTTTTGCCAGAATTTTAGGCCATTTCAGAAGTCAATAAAATTGATTAAAAAATTTTAATTTTAGAAAAATAATTTTCTTCAAATTTTACTTTTTAAATCAGTTTTTCTTTTTTAAAATCATTTTTGTTAAACATAATTGAAATTTTAGGCCATTTCAGAAACCGATAAAATTGGTCGAAAAACTAAAAAATTAGAAAAATAATTTTCTTCGAATCGTATTTTTTGGAATTTTTCTTTTTTAAATCATTTTTGTTAAACATAATTGAAATTTTAGGCCATTTCGGAAACCGATAAAACTGGTCGAAAAACTTTAAAAAATCAATTTTACAAAAAAAATTTATAATTTTTTAAATTTTTTAATCATGATTGTCGTTTTAAGTCGATTCAGTTACAAAAAAGCTGATTTTAAAAAATAAAATGAATTTTACAAAATAAAGAACGAAAAATCCTAAAAAAACAATTGCCATACGGTACAATTTTTCGTTTTTAATTTTGTTGCCTACATTGGCGTTCTAGAAACCAAAAAACTGGTCGAAAAAGATAGAAAAAAATGAAATTAATTTTACGAAACCAGAGATCAAATGCCCTGAGGGAACAAAGGTCATACAGTTTATTTTTTTTAAATTAATCTTTTTTATTATTATTATCATATTAAATTATTTCAATATTGATAAAATTATTCTAAAAAAATCAAAAAATTCATTACGAAATCAGACATTAAATGCCCTAAGGGAATAAAGATCATAATTCATTTTTTAAAATTAATCTTTTTCATTATTATTATCATATTAGATCATTTAATATCGATAAAATTACTCTAAAAAAATCAAAAAATTCATTACGAAATCAGACATTAAATGCCCTAAGGGAATAAAGATCATACAATTCATTTTTTAAAATTAATCTTTGATTATGATTGTCATTCGAGGTTAATTCAGACACTAATAAAACTAATTTAAAAAAAAATTGAATTTCTATTACGAAATCAGGCGTCAAATGCCCTCAGGGAACAAAGGTTGTACAATTTATTTTTTTTAAAATTAATCTTTTTCACTATTATTATCATTTAAAACAATTCTAACTACAAAAATTAATCTAAAAAAGTAAAATTAACTTTACAAAATAAAAGACGAAATGCCCTAAGGGCACGAAACTTATAATCCATTTTTTTTAAAAAATATTTTTGATTATGATTATTATTTTAGATCATTTGAATAACTACAATACTGGTCTGAGATTAAATTTAAAAATAAGGACGAAATGCCCTAAGGGCACGAAAATTATAATCCATCTTTTTTAAAAATATTTTTGATTATGATTATTATTTTAGATCATTTGAATAACTACAATACTGATCTGAAATTAAATTTAAAAATAAGGGACGAAATGCCCTAAGGGCACGAAACTTATAATCCATCTTTTTTAAAAATATTTTTGATTATGATTATTATTTTAGATCATTTGAATAACTACAATACTGATCTGAGATTAAATTTAAAAATAAGGGAGGAAATGCTCCAGGAAAAAATGACGAAACTTACCACTTAGTCTTGAACCCATTTTTACAGGTAATACGGTTTGTAAATCGCCTTTCTGTACGACAATATCAGTGATATTTGTCAAATTAACGGATTTGTCCTTGAGGACTTCGAGGATGAAGTTCTTCGATTGCGAAAAGAAACTTTTTTCGTCTTTTCCGCTGTCTTCTTGTTTGTGAAGTACGAGAGCGATTTCGTCGCCGTTTTTCAGAGTTTTTTCTGGAATAGGATGGATAAAAAATGAATTTTCTCTTGAAAAATTTAATTGATAAGCACTGGCGATTAATCCAAGTTTGTCTTCGACTTCTGTTTCTGGCGGATTCTGAGTTATACGGTAGTTTATTGTTTGTTTATCCGGTGTGAAATCGTAAACATTGCTCCAGGAGTTGTAATATGGACTTAATTTAGCAGCTACCATATGGTCATCAAGATTATCGTAATTCATATAAAGTGGAAAAAAATCAACTTTACTTTCCTCGATGACCGGAGGGGTTGATGAAAAAAGATGAACGAAAATATTTGAATCACGCACACGGAATTGTTTACTGATACTGTAACAGAAGCAATTTTTGCAGTTTCTGATGAATATACTTCCACTGCAAGGCCCGAACACGAACAAACAGTCGTCGCAGTCGTCTACAGTAATCGCTCCAGAATGATCCAGAACAATAACTATGGAATCCTAAAATCAACTTTTAAAATTATTCTAAAAACAAAAAATTTACGAAATTTCCCAAAAACTTTAAATTTTAGGTAAAAATAAAAAGTAAAAAAACGCGAGTGAGAACAGGACGAGTTGCCAGATTTGTCATTTTTTACAAATTTCTCTCTTCGCGCGGGAATTCAAAAATTTTAAATTTTTAAAAATTTACAAAATTATTTTAAATTTTCCAAAAATTAATAAATTTAGGTAAAAACAAAAAGTAAAAAAACGCGAGTGAGAACAGGACGAGTTCCCAGATTTATCATTTTTTACAAATTTCTCTCTCTTCGCGCGGGAATTCAAAAAAGTTAAATTTCTAAAAATTTACAAAATTATTTTTAATTTTCCAAAAATTAATAAATTTAGGTAAAAATAAAAAGTTAAAAAAATACAATTTCCAGATTTGCCAATTTTTCCATTTTTAAACATCTTTTTCTTTTTCCGCGGAAATTTAAAAATTTCAAAAAATCATCATTTTTTAAAATTACAACATTCGTTAAATAAAATAAATATTTTTAAAATCAACAAGATTTGAGTTTTTAAAAAATTGTCGGAAATTAAAAAATAAAAAATATTTAAAATTTTCTGAAATAAAAAAATTAATTTTTTTAGAATATCTTAAATTTTTTTATTTCAGAAAATTTTAAATACTTTTTAAAATAATTTTAAATTTTAAGATATTCTAAAAATAATAAAATTTAAAATTATGTTTAAAAAAAGTATTTAAAATTATATTTTAAAAAAAGTTTAAAATTATATTTTAAAAAAGTTAAAAATTTTCACCTTGCAATTTTCGATGACGAATTGTTGTCCGTTGATCTCATTTGTCTTTTTGATGACGACTTCGTTTATCCGCGAAGATAATGTATAATCCTTGGGATCAACACGGTTAGCATCCCTAAACTCGGTATTATCACTGCTTTAGAGAGATTATTCAGGATTACCAAGAATACTGAGTCGGTCTGTTCGGTGCAGTCGGGACGGCGGTTTCTGAAGGAGCGTGGTAGTGGTGGGACCGGCTCTGGGGCTTCAGACAGCATATCATCTGCATAATTCCCATGTTTTCGTTTCCAGAATCCCTAGGGACAGTACTCGAACCAAGATTCGTGGGAATTGGAGATGGTTCGACGACTTCCGGTCTTGAAAAATCAGCTACAGACAAATTGCCTGAGGGGATATTTCCAGGAACCGAAGTTGAATTAACTTGAGTCGGTAAATTTGGGGCTTCAGATCCTAAAAAATAATTTTAAAAATAATAATTAAAAAAAATAAATTTAAAAAAATAAATTTAAAAAAAAAAATCATAAAATTTAAGGAAATCAAAAATAAATTTTAGGAAAATTTTAAAAAATAATTAATTTTTAATTAAAAAAAACTTAAAAAATTGCCGATCTAAAAACTCCACATACCTTCAGAAGTTGGTTCGTTTTGAGTTCCAGGTTGGTTGCTAGATTGCCGTCGGGGAGAATCGAGGCCGATTGAATGGAACTCGTCGATTCTCTCAGTCAACACAGGTCGATCAGTAAATTCCAAAAATTCTCCAAAAGTATAAAGTTCGTCTTCAAAATTTTGATAATCTTTAGATCCAAATGATCCTTGAGGTGCAAAACTATCGTCAAGAAAAAATTCTTCTACAGTATTATCAGAATCTTGTTTTTTAGAAAAAATATTATTTTCATATATTTTTTTTTCTTTTGAAGATAAATTTAAAAATAAAGAAGATTTCGAAATAGCAAATTCAGCAGAACAAGATTCTTCATCCGATTTATCGAGTTCACCGGTCGCAATAGGGGCAGAGCCACTCTCTCGCTCGGATTTGGCTTTAAATGAAGCCTTCTGCGCAGATGACATTGCCTATGGGCGTCAAAAATGTAAACTGACTGCTAAGCTCTCCAATGTTCAAAACATCGTCTCTAAAGGGTCAAACACTAGTCAAGGCAGTTCTCTTTTCTTCACCGGGTTACCATGACTACCGTATTCCGGCCTTACTCAAATAGTCAAGTTTTATAAAATTGTCGTTTATTTTTTAGTCACTTGCAGTTATTAATTAAGTTTTTTCACGTCATTTTTAAATTTAAAAATCCTAGGTAACAACATTTAAAATTTAAAAAATCAAAAATGTTCTTCATTTTTAAATTTTTATTAATTTTAAAAATTGCCTCAGGGGATTCGTTAATTTTTACTTTCATCACGTGATCGACCTTCAATTTAGCGATTATTTGTCGTTTGTTGCCGTGGGCAAAGTAAGGGATTGAAGTCGTTTCTTAGAGGGCATGAACGGGACTTTACACATTATACTGTATTTCCGTAAAAATCTAAAAAAACAAAAAATTTATAAAAATCTAAAAAAACAAAAAATTTATAAAAATTTAAAAAAACAAAAAATTTATGAAAATTAAAAATACATACTTGTTAATTTTTTCCGGAAAAGCATAACCATCATGAGTACAATTTTCTTCATTATTGAAGTTTTTCGAACTTTTATGAAATCCTCGTTCTTCTCTGGTGGCTCCTCCACAAGTATTATCCAGAACAAAAGCAATAAATCCCCCAACAAACATCTTAATTGTCAACAAAATATTAAACATTTGATCAATTTCCATAATTCCGGTATTTATGGGATATTTTTCAAAAAAATCAGGTATTGCACTTCCCAAGATCACCGCTAATCCCATTATTGTCAAATTCCGAGATAATTTTACATTAACAAACTAAAAAAAAATTAAATTATATTTAATCAATATCCAACTAACTTCGAGATTCCTGAAAGCAACTCCGCAGATCATGCAAATCCCCATCCCGAGCACGCCTCCCACCATCGGATCCGGGATTGTGGCTAGTACTGCAGCTATTTTCGTGAAAATTCCAATACATATAAATATACATCCAGTAATTTGCATAATGAATCTACTAGCAACTCTAGTTATCGAAACAGCAGCAATGTTTTCCGAATATGTCGTGACTCCGACACCGATCCCCATTAATCCCCCCAAACAGCAGCCCAATCCTTCGATTACGATTGCTCTGTTGAGAGTAGATATCGGCGGAGGTTTTTCTTCAGAAATCTTCGCCAAAATTCCATAACCACCCAATGATTCAACAGCACATGTCACACAAGAAGCCAACATCCCCAAGAAAAGTCCGATGGATATCCCAGGCAATCCAAATTGACCAGGATACGGTATTTGAAACCATGGAGAATTTTCCAAGATCATCAATGCTTGTTTTTTGTCCGTTCTTGCAGGACTTTCTGGTTCTATCAAGTCTAACCGGCTCATGAACGAGGCGATTATGTAACAGATTATGATGGAAATTAGATACTAAACGGATCATCACTCCATAATTTAAAAACTCAAAACTAACCGGAAATTGTCCGAATAATCGGTATTTTGTGTATTTAATTCGTCTTTCAGAATAATAAGGAATCGGAACCGTGACTTCTGCGAGATAAAGAGCAAACATCAACAATAATCCAAACTGACTAAAAGGGATTAATTACGATATTATAAAAGCGCCTTACATGATACTAATCCAGTGCATCTCAGCTTTCTCAACAATCACGTGGACGTTCCCAACACATAAAAGGATTAACAAAGGACAAATAGTTATCGGACCGATGAATCTGGATATGAATCCTATCAGGCCCAAAGCGCCAAGGAACACCAGCAACAAAGCAGATAACGCTAAACTTCCTTGAATCTGAAATATTTTTAATATAAAATTAACTAACTAATTAATTCATACTGTACGAATTTTCTCCAGATAAACCTCTTCTGGAACAAAAGCGAAACTTGACGAGTTACACTTCATTTCTGGAAGACTCCCAAAAGCGAACAAAGGCGGCAAAAAAGCGAATGACGGTCCTTGTAGGACCGCTAATCTGAAATTTAAATTTAAAAATACCGTAATAATACCCACGAACCTAAGTCCTACAGTACATTGCAGAAGAGTCGTTAATCCAGTAACAACGAACGCAGAAGATATGAGTCTTGCTCTGAGCGCAATAGTTGCGGTTCCTGCACAAGCGATTTCAGAAACCAAATACGGAGCCACGAGACATCCACTGAAGCAGATCATTGTTTGTTGGAATCCAAGTAGAATAGTTTGCTTCCATTCTGGAATGTCATTGACTCGATAATGAAGTCGTTGAGTGTTGTTTTCAATGGACAAATTCTCGGGGGTAGTTGGACCGGA
Source organism: Halicephalobus mephisto (assembly GCA_009193035.1). Classification (NCBI taxonomy): domain Eukaryota; kingdom Metazoa; phylum Nematoda; class Chromadorea; order Rhabditida; family Panagrolaimidae; genus Halicephalobus; species Halicephalobus mephisto. Next base: position 296,550 of record SWDT01000038.1, on the reverse strand, counting down.
TTCAGACACCTCGACAGGACGGATTCTGTTGTTGGTTCCATTTGTGTGTCCAATAGTCATTTCTTAAACACGGAGTTTCAACCAATAATGGCGATTTTTCCAAACCAGGGATTTATCCTAAAAAAATTACTTTAAATTAAAATTAAAATTAAAATTTGCAAATAAATTTTAGTCAAAAACGAACGTAAAACGCCGAAATTCACAAAAAAGTATTACAAAAACCATACTAGAATGAATGTTACAGAACTAGTAATTCTGATCAATTTTAAAAAAAAGTGAAAAACCAGAAAATAATTGACAGACACATTTTGCACACTTAATCCAAAATCAATCAGGAGCATTAGTGACCATTACCATCTACTTCCTTTTCTGTTGTAGAATTTGCAAATACCATGCAGAAGATGAAGAAATAATTAGTTATTTTGTACATCAACAGCAACGCATGAAAATAAAAATAACGAAAGCAACGTAGATAATATTCAATTTTCAGCCGGTTGACATGCAGGAATTTCTGTTCCGAGATCAAGTGGGAGATAGTAAAGTAATAGAAATATTTAATATATCAACAATTACACGTGGAAACAAATAAAAAACAATATTAATAAGTATTTGATAATAAACACTCGTTCGGTCGATAGTGCATTAGCTATTTCAGATATCGGAGTGTCTGTTCTGGAATCACGCAAGAAAGAAAGAGATATAAAAACTTTTTAACATATCAAAAATTATATAAAAACAAAGAAAATCAAAAAATAATAATATAATGATATAATTGATAATCAACGTCCATTTAGCTATTTCAGATATCGGAGTTTCAGTTCTGAAATCACGCAAGAAAGAAAGAGATATAAAAACTTTTTAACATATCAAAAATCATATAAAAACAAAGAAAATCAAAAAATAATAATATAATGATATAATTGATAATCAACGTCCATTTAGCTGATTGATATGCAGGGATTTTCGTTCCAGGATCATATGAGAAGAAAATTTATTCAATTTTTTAAATACACCAACAAAAAAAATTAAATGATAAAATAACTGGTGATCAGCACTTTTCCAGCCTACAGTAATCCACACAGGGATTTTCGTTCCAGGACGGTATTTTCTGAGTTGCTTTCACTTCCGGAATCCTAATGTTTGTAATTTTTCAATTTTTTTCAATTTTTAAAATTTAAAATTTTAAAATTTTTGTTATTTTAAAATTTTTGCTATTTTTGTTCTTTTTTGCAACAATTGTTATTTTCACTAAATCATAAAATCTATTTTTATTTTTTAACAATGTTTTTTTGTTTCAAGTTCCTCCGGCAGCTAACGATTTCAAGATGTTTTACCCGTTTTCGACAAAGTAATAAAAATCAGAATTAAGCATTGAGATAAACGCTCCAATAAGCTAGATTGAAAATTAGAAAAAAAATAGGAAATACAAATCTGGAATAAAGATCGATTTTGGACGGTTTTAGAATCGTGGATTTGTGTCTTGCGACGAAGGGTTCCGCGGGGGACACACTGAGCTTCGTGGGGGTCATGTTGATTAAGGGAATGGATTGTTCAGTCCCGTTCTGAAAACATTTGAGATTTTCGAATATGATGAAATTTTCAAAAGTCATAAAATTTACAAAGCTAATTATTACTTTTCCGGAAATAAATTTAAAAAAAGAAACTTACGCTTGGCAAGTCGGCAGGGGCCCTCCTAATGGACCTCTGGGACATGCCCTTGACGGAGTTCATCCGGACGGCGGAAGGTGCGTCTTCGAACTCGTAAAAACAGACGGTACTCGAATTTTTGCTCGGGATACATCTGGATTTTTTCGAAATGTACCCGACAGTGGCGTATTCTAATAAACTTGCAAAAACTAAAAAAAAATTAATTTTTAAAAAAAAAATTATTTTTTTTACAAACCTATAAAAAAACAAACGCCTAAAAAAACATCCAATCCTTTGACGTAACTGACTTTCGGCAACGAGGCATTCGTCGACGTCATCAGAGTTGTCATCGTCAGTACGGTAGTCACCCCCAGCCCCACCCTTGCCTGGATCGCCCCCCGGTCCAGCCAAAATGAAACGAAAGAAATAACCACAATCAAACTTGCTGGGAAATAAATTTGAATAAGATAAAATCCAATATTTCTCTTGAAAGTGAAATATGTAGTCAATCTAGAATAATTTCCTGTGCTGAGGGTAATTGTCCGCTCGATGTGGAAATGATCCCCAATAGTGAAATGAGCCAAATGCACATTTTCATCGATGGTCACTGAGTTCCGTTGATGCCAGTGGTAGATAATGTCCGCTGTACTATATCCATAACTCTGGAAAAATATTCAATCACAATACTACAAAATAAAAAAATTTAAAAATTAGAAATTTAAAAAAATAAAAAATTTGAAATTTAAAAAAATAAAAAAATTTAAAAATTTAAAATTTAAAAAAATAAAAAATTTAAAAATATTAAAATTTAAAAACTAAAAATATTTCAAGTTTAAATTTTATAATTAGAAAACTCCATAAAGTGATCCTGAAAAGAATTTCTGAAATTTTTCAGATGAGACTCGGAAAATTAGGATTTATATTGTTTTACAAGGAAATAGTTATGCTGTTACAAAAATGAAGAAAAATTGTCTTAACACGAATTTTTCGGAATTTTCTAGTCGGGACCCGAAAATTAAAAGATTACAACTTATGTGATTTTTAAAAAATGCAATTATAAAAATAAAATTAAAAAAATTAGAAACAACATTTTTTGCAAAATTCTCTCAATGTGGATTTTCAGAAACTACAGTAATCTGCAATTTTGATTTCGTAATCAATTTTAAAAATGTACTTTTTTGCATAAATCTGGAATTTTCTGACTTAGGACAAGCAGAGCCCCCGACCCTCTGTCAAGCCCCCGATGTCGACAGTTACACGTTACAGTACCCAGGAAGCTCCCGAAAACCAGAACCACCACTACAGTAACCCTGTCGAAAACTAGTTTTTTCTTATAATTTCAGAAATCTTGAAAAAGAGCAGCAAATTTTCCAAAATTATTCAGTCTTTGAACGAAACCGATTTCCAAGTCCTGAGGGATTTGTCTCAAGGAAAATTGTGTTATTTCTAGATTCGACTTACTTCGATTTCGAGAGCACAGACTTGGACATCCAGAGGAAAAGTGTGGAGATTCATGGGACAGTTGGCGATGACCGTCAATCGGATGCTTCTGATGACGTTTCCCTGATTGTCAATTCTCAAAAAAGAGTTGTGGGACGTAGCTTCGTGAAAAAACGATTTTTTTTCGTTGGGAAAAAACTAAATTATTTTTATTCATTTTTAGAACAAATTAGTAGTTACCGTATCCGGCGTCCATATACTTTTGACCATGTCGATCCCGATGGTCAACGACGTCGTGTCCCCGTCCTTGTTGAAGTTGTCGAACATCAGTCTTGTGTCCCGCCAGAACTGCCTCAGATACAAATCCACAGTGTAATCCATGGAAACTTCAGATACCGCACTGATCGTGATGACATGCGCCGTCACGTTGACCTCCGTCGGGGCTCCTGAAAAGTTGCAAATTGTTTTTCTTGTCTGACGTTTACTATACACCGGAGTAAGGTGTACTGTTAATATATCAATGGGACACATTTTTCAACTTTGCAAAAGCGGCGAGATCGAACCAGGACGCGCACGAATGGCGGTCATCAGTACTGACCACTGCGCCACAAAAGAAACTCACTTCCCCTTTATAAACTGTTTAATTCTCTATGCTCTTCTAAACACTCCATCAATTCTACTTTATTATTTTCAGCAAAAATATTTTCCATATTTTTAAATCCATATTTTATAAAGAAACACCCTAGGAGGAAGCAAAATTCATTTGTTGGGAAATCGTTAAAGAAATTCATAATCAAATTGCCCTTATCTATTTTTCAAAGCTGCCCTTTTTGGAATTAAATTCAATTTAAATTTTTTGGTCACGGATCCGATTTAACTTTAAATAAAATTTTACGACCAAAGACAGTTTTTAAGAAAGTTTAATTTTATAACACAAATCTTTGGTGTTTCAAAAATCAAAATTTCCAAGTTTTGTAACTCAGTAAATATTTTAAAAATTTTAAATATTTTCATAATTTTTGTTTTAAAAAAGTTAAATAACGTTAATTTTTCGATTTATGCAAAAAAACCTAATTATGGAACATTTTGAAAAAAATTTTAAAACTTTTCTGTTTAAAATTAATTTTGGCGTTTTGTTCCGATGTTTGTTTTTAAAAAAAATAAAATTTTTGTTTTTTAAAAATTGAAATTACTTTTTTTGAGTTTTATTTTTCGAAATTATTCTTTTCATATACTTTCCAGAAACTTTCTTTTCATCGGTTTTGCCGGAGGGCAAACCGAAAATTACGGATGAATAAAACAGAAAAATTTAGTGTTTTTTGTTTGCAGTGACGCGAAAATCGGAAAAGTATAAAGAACCCGATTATTTGAGCAATTTTATAAAATTTTTGCAACAAAACCGAAATCTGATTACGGTGAAGCTTGTTCGACTTTTTTTTTTCAAAAAGTTTAAAACAGAATTTTTGAAAAAAAAATTTTCAAAAATCAAAATTTCGAGAGTTGTGGAGACCTAAGTTGGGGTCGTTGGGGTTCGTTTGTAGGACTACTCCTTAGTTATTCAGAGGTAATTTTCGTCAAAAATTAAAATATTCGATCGCGGGCTCCAGATGACAACATCCAAAACCGCTTCTTAAATTTACTTTTTCATCATTTTTGAAAAGTAATTTTAGTTTTTTTGGAATTTTTGGAATTTAAAGATTAGCGTCCTCAACCCACCGCCATAGCCAGGCCGAATTCGGCGATCGTGTGAAGCAATTAGTGAATCCAGAATTTTGCTGACGTTAAGTTCGAGTTTTGTGTTGTAACTAAAAATAAATTAAAAATTAAAAATAATTAAGCAAAAAATCAAAAAAATCAAAAATCAAAAAATAAAAAATAAATAAAACAAAAAATAAAAATAAATAAATTTAAAAAAAATAAAAATAAATAAATAAGCAAAAAGTAAAAATTAAAAAAATAAATTTTAAAAATTTAAAATAAAAAATTTGAAATTAAATAAAAAATTAAAATTAAAATTAAAATTAAAATAAAAAACCTTGTAGGTTCTGTGATATCCGGGACTTCTGGAGTTTTGTATTCTATTTCCTTGTCAGACTTGGCATAAACACCCTAAAAAATTAGTTTTTACAGATTAAAAAATTTCTTAATTTTTTTTATAAATTTTTCAAAATAATCTCCTAAAAGTTAAAATAATTTTAAAAATTAAAAAAAAATTTCTTCAATTTTTTTCCCAATTTTTGGAATAAATTTTTAATTTTTAATTTTTTAAAATTTTTGTTTTATTTTTATTTTTTTTTAATTTTTTAAAAATAATTTTTAAAATTTTTTTTTTAAAATAATTTTCTTTATTTTTGTTCTTTTTTTAATTTTTTTAAAAATAATTTTCCTTACCAAATTTACCATTTCGGTCTGGGCCGAGCACCTGGTTTGAAAGACAAAAATAATGACAATCTGGATCAGGATCGGATCGACTAGAGTTATCTTTGACATTTTCGAAATATCTAATCATGAGTATTTCGAAAAATAAATTGACCCTAGAGGGTACTAGGGTTAAAGAATCATTATATTTTAAAACCGCAAAAATCACCGAAGATTCTAAAATTAAATTTTTTAAACAAATTTTTTTCACGAAATTTCAATTTTTTAAAAATTAACTTTTCCACGAAATTTTCAAATTTTTTCTCACGAAATTTTTTAATTTTCTTCAGAAGTTTTAAAATTTTTTAAAAATCAATTTTTACACTAATTTTTATATTTTTTTATGGAATTTAAAAAAATACATATTTTTTAAAAATTAATTTTTTAATAAATTTTTAGATTTTTTTGAAATTTAAAAAATATTAATTTTTTAAAAATCAATTTTTTAATGATTTTTAAAATTTTTATGAAATTTAAGAAATACAAATTTTTTTAAAATTAATTTTCTAGTAAATTTTTTAATTTTTTACAAAATTTAAGAAATACAAATTTTTTTAAAATGGGATACCTTAAATAAGATAAACTGCCCGAGAATCCAATCCAGAGAAGGATTCAGCTCAGTTTGGCTCCGTTTAATTGAATTTAAAAAATCTTTTTTACGAAGAAAATTCTTACAAAATTTCGTTCAAAATTTAAAACATCTCACATTCTAGATTCAATTTTAAAGAACAAAAGTCAAAAAAAAGTTTGTTCGAAATTTTTCATATAAGGATTATTTTTCAAAATAAACAAAAATTATAATTAAAACGATCAAAAATAAAAAATTAAAGATGATGTTAATTTTTATAATTTAAAAAAGTATAATTTTCAAATAAAAAAATAAAAATTTTTAAAACAAAAAAGTGAAATTTCTTAAATAAAAAATTTTAAACAAAAAAAAATAAAAAAAATTTTAAATATAAAAAGTACAATTTCTTCAATAAATAATTTTCGAATAAAAAAATAAAAGTTTTAAATAAAAAAAAAGTTTTTTGAAATAAAAAAATATAAATTTTTTAAATTTAAAATTTTTTGAATAAAAAAAAATATAAATTTTTTAAATTAGAAAAATTTAAAGTTTTTTAAATAAAAAAATATTAATTTTTGAAATAAAAAAATATTAATTTTTTAAATTTAAAATTTTTTGAAAAAAAAATATATAAATTTTTAAATTAGAAAAATGTAAAATTTTTTATTCGTTGAGAATTTAAAAAATTATTTAGAAAATTATTTTTGTGTAACTGTGAGTCCTTGAAAATGATGAAAATTGAGAAAACCTAAGGCGGTGCTTCCTGGGATAACTGCGACGAGAATTTGGTTCTTGTGGTGCTCGAATTTTCGACATGGAGCTCCACCTCCAGAAATCGGATAAATAACAAAAAGTTAAAAAAAAACTAGTGATTTTGGTCTTTTTTGAAACTCCAAAGACGGGACTTTAAACATGGCCTGCGGGAATCCGGCCCTCCTGCCGTCTTGGCTTTGACAAATCCCTCCTGACAATAACCTCGTTTTCAACCACGCTTTGTTACAGACGAGTTTTTTGTTTTCGGAATACCTTAGTTTGGCCTGTTTTATAAACGAACAAACACAAAAGTGCCTCAAGGTCGACTGTGACGTAGTTGAGTCAAAAATTACGAAATTTAAAAATCAAAAAATTTAAAAAATAGCTTCAATAATCACAAAGATTTAAAAATTATCTTTTTTTAAATTACGAAATTCTAAAATTATTTATAAAAAAAATTAATTTCAATAATTTTAAAAAAAATAAAGAAAAAATTTAAAAAAAAAATAAAATTAAAAAAATAATTTAAAAAATAAAGAAAAAATAAATTTTAAAATTATTTTAAAAATAAAGAAAAAATTAATTTCAATAATTTTTAAAAAATAAAAAAATTAATTTTAATAAATTTTAAAATTGCGAAATTTTAAAGTTATTTTTTAAAAAATAAAGAAAATAATTTTAATAACGACAAAAATTTCTAACGCCAGATGACCTCAAGGGTTTTTAAAGAAGGTTGAATGAATTATTGAAATTTCTGCAAAACAATGACTTCAAACATTTTCCATGAAAATTTTCGAATACATTTGTTTTTTTGTGATGAAGACCAAACTTAATTTTAGAACCAGGAAGAATCACCAAAATTATTGATTTTTATTCAAAAATCACGAAATATTTAAAATAACAGCGAAATTTGTGTTTTTAAAATTAAAGTTGATAGTCAAAATTACGATCCTGAAGTCTATAAAAGTCAACATCAAAGCAAAAATTAAATCTGCAGCTTGCTCGCGAGGTTTAGACAGGTTGAAATCAAAATGAAATCCGCAGGTTGCGTGCAACATTCCGGCACATAGGTCAATATCGAAATGAAACTTGCAGGCTGCGCGCAACATTCTGGCAAATAAGTTAACATCAAAGTAAAATCCGCAGGTTGCGCGCAATATTCTGGCATATAGGTCAATATCGAAATGAAATCCGCAGGTTGCGCGCAACATTCTGGCAAATAAGTTAACATCAAAATAAAATCCGCAGGTTGCGTGCAATATTCTGACAGATCGATCAAGTTTCTCTATTAGCATTTACAACTACTTTGAAATCGAAGTAAAATCCACAGCTTGCGTGCAACGTTCAAGCACTTCGATTTGTGTAACTGCTAAATAAAAATTCAATTTTACTTTGACTTCGATGTCGACTTCTTTACAGACCTCGGCACGGGTTGGGATTTGAACTTTTCGTGCCGAGACGAAAAGTCAGATTGCGGTTGCAAAAATCCGGATATCGAGTGGATTAATCTAAGATTTTTGAGGAAGTTTGTCCTGGAACGAAAAATCCAAATTTCGACCTTAAAGTTTGACTTCGAACTTTTATAACATAAAACACTGAAATACATCAAATGGGGCGACACCTGAACCCCAGACTGTTGCACTGATGAGATCCTTCGGTTTTTCGTGGACTAGAAATCGGAATTGGAGATTGGCCGGAGGAAACGAGACAGGGGATGTGGTAAGGCAAAGTGAAAGTACTTTGAGATTTTAAAAGTTTGCAGAATGTGGAAAGAGTTTGGAAATAAGCACAAATAAATAAATTAAAATTTTTAAATTTTAAATTTTAAATTTTCAAAGCAGCACGTGCGTGGATTCTGTTTAGAGCTTTTTCCAGAGCACTGGAAGTTTGATCTTCGTCCAGATTGTTGTCGTCTTCTTCGTCTTTCGATTTTCGGTCTTTCGCCGGGGATTCTGGAGTTCCTGTGGAGTCAAACGAGTTGCTGCTGACGGATCCGACGGGCGGATGACTGCTTCCCGGTGGTTTCTCCTTCGAAGCTTTGATTATTTCCAAGAATCCCTAAAAAATCACTTACATTATTACAGAAATAAAAATAAACTTTTTTGTAAAGTCATTTTAACGCAAAAATAAAAAATTCAAAAATTTAGGTAAAAACAAAAAGTAAAAAAACGCGAGTGAGAACAGGACGAGTTGCCAAATTTATCATTTTTTACAAATTTCTCTCTCTTCGTGCGGGAATTCAAAAATTTTAAATTTCTAAAAATTTACAAAATTGTTTTAAATTTTCCAAAAAGTAATAAATTTTAAATAAAAATAAAAAGTAAAAAAACGCGAGTGAGAACAGGACGAGTTGCCAAATTTATCATTTTTTACAAATTTCTCTCTCTTCGCGCGGGAATTCAAAAATTTACAAAATTATTTTAAATTTTCCAAAAATTAATAAATTTAGGTAAAAATAAAAAGTAAAAAAACTGCGAGTGAGAACAGGACGAGTTGCCAAATTTATCATTTTTTACAAATTTCTCTCTCTTCGCGCGGGAATTCAAAAAAGTTAAATTTACAAAAATTTACAAAATTATTTTAAATTTTCCAAAAATTAATAAATTTAAGTAAAAATAAAAAACTTGAGTTGCTTGATTTGCCGATTTTTGGATTTTTAAACATCTTTTTTGCGAAAATTTGAGAATTTTTTTGTTAAATTATAATTTTTGTTAAAAAAAATAATATTTTTACCTGTAGATATTCCTGTGTACTGGGATCTTTGTTACTTTGCTGAGCCATCGCCGCGGCCAAGTCGATGCCGTCCTTGGCCAGTTTTGTTTCCTTGGCTTTTTGTCGTGTTCTGTGGTTGTGGAACCAGTTAGTGACAGTTCTCGAGGACAATCCGAGTCTTTGGGCCAGTTGCTCTATCACAGTGGTCGAAGGTCGAGGTTCATACTGATATATGAAATACAGGGCTTCTTTCTGCTTATCCGTGATTACCGTTCTTTGAAATCTCTGAAATAAAAAAAAATAAAATTATATAAAAAATAAAATTATTTAAAAATAAAATTATATAAAAAATTTAAAAAAAATTATTTAAAAAATAAAAAAAAATTATCTAAAAATAAATTATTTAAAAAAAATAAAAGAATTAAATTATTTAAAAATTAAAAAAAATAAAATTATTTAAAAATATTTAAAAAATCACGACTAAGATTACAGTAGCCCTTTGGAGATGGACTTTTTTGGGTATTATTTTTACAGTAATCTTACCGGAATCCGTTTTGCAGGAGTGACGAATTCCTCATCTGGAGTGACGGATTTCCTTTTTGCCGGAGCGGGACTCTGGCTGCTGGTGGCTTCGTGGAACGGCAGGGCTTTTTTGAGGAGTTGCCCTACGGTCACGTTTTCCAGAGCGGAAAGACTGTCTGAATTCAGCGAATTTGTGTCAATTCCGGTTTTCCCGAGGAGTCGAAGTTGACTGGGATTGAGTTTGAGATCGTAATCGATGGTGCTGACTTCGCTTTCTGGTTCGATTTTTATTTCTTTGTTCGGCATTCCGGAAACACTAAGAATCTGAACTTCTGGAGTATTACTGTATTCTGTTTCTGGTTTTTCTTCAGAAGAGTCCTTAGGCTGGAAACTGGAGCATTCGTCGAGGAACATCTTCATCCTGATGAACGGCTCCCGGCCCTTGTGGGTCAGCATGGACCACGCCTTCGGCCTCGCCAGCAGGTCCGAGACCGATCCCTGGGACAACCCGAGCACTTTCTCCCCGAATTGTCGTTGACTAATGGAATTCCGAGTCAGAAACTCTTTCACCTACAATTACCCATAAATTGAATCTACCGTATTCCATTACCTGTTTGACCAAGTTCTCCGTGTTCAAGTAGTTGTACTTGTCGATTTGGTCCTGCTGGATGGGCAAGGGTTCGGATCTGCACTGGGACATGAAGTTTGAGGGTGAAGACTCCCTGGAGTACTGTGGACTTTTGTTCGTGCCATTCGTCCTCAGAAAAGGGGTCGGGGACTGGGACCCGTTCATGGCCCTCTCGATGCTGGACTCCTGTTCTCGAAGTTTCGCTTTTTCCGCTTCGAAAATATCAATTATCTTCTCCTTAGGGATATCGTCATGACGCCAACGAGAACTACTTTTCGAAGTCGTCGGAGGAGTCAACATCGGTTCCTTCGTTTGTTGATTCAACAAAGTCGGGGTGGTGATGATGTCCAGAGCCATCGTCGGAGGGGCCTGGGACGGAACGGGGGTCATAGAGACAGGGGTACTGGGAGACATCATTTTAAACGTTTTTGGAGGTTTCTAAAAAATAAAAAAATAAAAAAAAAATAAAATTTAAACGTTAAAAAAATTAATAAACAAATGTTTAAAAATTTAAACGTTAAAAAATTGAAAATTTGAAGATTTAAAAATTGAAAAAAAAAATAAAAAATCTAAAAATTCAAAAATTAAAGAACTTTATAAATCGAATAATTTTAAAAATTAAAAATCGAATAATTTTAAAAATCAAAAATCGAATAATTTTAAAAATTAAAAATCGAATAATTTTAAAAATCGAATAATTGTAGAAATTAAAAACTTACGAAATTTTTTTGATAATCTTCAGGCTTCAAATCAGGGATGGAATCGAAGGGGGGCAATGGGGACAGGGGTTCTCCGAAGGTCTCGATCAAACTCTCAGGATCAGGATGTTCGACTTTGTCACATGGCATGGAGACTCTTCTGGGGGACAAACTGCAAAGTAATTCGATGGCTTTGTCGTCACAGATCCATCCGAAGAGTCTTCTGAAGGCTTCACGTCCTTTGTCGGTGTGTTTATGCCATTCCCTAGGTTTCGACAATAATTCACTCAATGAACCTTGAGATTTAACGACTCTATTCATCACATGTTTTGCGAAAAGTCTCTGACCGATGTTGTAAGCCGTCATGAGTCTTTTGGCCTGTTTCGCGACTTCGGCCGTCTTCAAAGCCCTATTTCCGAGTCTGTAGATGTTCTTCTGGACTCTTTCCTGAAGTTGACGAACAATTTCACATTCCTCTTCTGATATCGGAGGAGGACTGTTGCGTTTCACAATCGACGTCTGACTCGGTCCAGAGTGAGATTTTCCGTTTGGTTTGTGATGACTAGATTTCTTCACCGGAGTGTCTTTTGACTGATTATTCTGCAAAAATAAAAAATTATTAATTTTTGTTGAAAAAAATAAAAAATTACTAATTAATTTTTTTTGAAAAAAATAAAAAATTATTAATTAATTTTTTTTTAAGAAAATTTATTTTTTGAAACAATCAAATTTGAAAAACACGGTCCCGAAGCGAAATTCCCTGCTGGCATACTGTAGCTGGTAGAGAGTTTCGTTTTCGTCGGTTTCTTCATTATTGTTATTATTTTAATTTTATTATTATTTTTTACTTTTTATTTTTACATGTTGTTGTTGATATGTTTACTCTCTCTATCTCTCCCTCCTTCACACGGTCCCGAAGCGAAAATCCCACATTTCAATTAATTAAATGCTGATTATCAGGTGCGCTTATTATTGTTGCTTTTTTTCTTATTTTCTCTACAAGTTGTTGTTCATATATTAAAAAGTTCTAATATATTTTTACCTTTCGCACAATCCCAAAATGAAATCCCTACACCTCAATTAACTGCCTTACTATTGCCGAAAAGGAAGTGGGTATTAGTTGTGTTATTATAATTTTTTCCATGGATTATTATTGATGTATCAAAAAGCTAATATATTTTCGTCTTTCACGCGATCCCAAAACGAAGTCCCTACGTGTTTTTTCCTATTTTACATGATGTAACGTTATTGAAACTTACGAATAACATGGAAATAAGGTTTTCAGGATTGATTGGAGACTCTGGAGCTGGTGATGGCTTGGAATCCATGTATTTGGATTCGTTGAATCCCCAGGTGTCCGCACTGGGAGCGGTTTTGGGGACCACGGGGTCTTTCACCTCGATGGTCGCGGTGGCAGAAGGCTTATCCTCAAACCATGGAATATCGGAGAAGGAAATATTCGAAATATTGGAGTGATTTCGTACAAATGAACTCAATGCAGCACATACATCCTCAGGAGTGCCCATGGATTTCGTCATGAAGAGTTCCTCATTTGTCCCTGGTTTCTTGGGAGGGGTTTTTTTCTCGATTGGAGTTCGTGACTTCGAGATAGCTTGTCGGTTCTTCAAAGTCTCTCGAAGAGCAGCGACTTCCGATTTTAGTTGATCTATGACTTCAGCGTAACGTTCGATTTCGGCGACAAGTTCGGAGTTTTCTGTTTTCTGTCCTGCCAAATTTGTCCTCAGATTTTCGTTTTCGTCTTGAACGAAAGACAATTCCTGCTTCAGTTTTCTGTTCTCTTCTGACAGACTATGAATCTGAAAAAATAACCATCTTTAAATTGTCCACTGTGTTAGCTAATCCCCCAAGGCCACAAAGTCTTTATAGTCACTGACCACAAATCCCGAAAATCGAGATTTTAATTTCCCCAAGTACAGTAGTTCGTTTTTCATGTTTTAGTGTTATCATTTTCTGAATGCTTATTAGTACCTCGATTATGACCTTTAATTCTAATGAATGGGTAGAGTTTTGTACTTCATGTGTCCTGATTCAGAAAGTCCTAAATCCATCCCAGCAGAACATAGTTCCGGGGAAATAATTGCGAAATCGTGAGATTACGAGATTTCGAAAACCGAATTTGTTACGTAAGTTACTGTAGTTTCTAAGAAATTCACGTCGAGACAATTTTACAAAGTAATTTCCATAATCTTATGATTAGATCGTTGCGTAATCGCATAAATACGAAATTTTAGTTTTGGGTCTCGACCGGAAAATTCTCATCCAGACAATTTTCTAAGGCCATTATCGATTTTCATAATAGCATGACTGGGGTTTCAGCTGCTTGAACCAAGTCGATTGACAGTTTTTAGAAAATCCACTCACCAATCCGCGCATCTGTCCGAGATCTTCTTCATCAAACTGCGGCGTACATGACCGACTTTTTAAGCAAATCGTTTCCGGCTCTGACTGCTTGATTTCCTGTAATTAGTAGATCATTCAATGCAATTTATTTTTGTTCAGAAGTAAAATGTTGCCTTGACAACGAAATTCATTGGAAAATCACCCTAACTGAGGGTCGTGTGAGTTTAAACAAGTTGTTGTTTGTTAACTAAGGCATTTTTCCGCCCTGATTGCTTTTCTCGCGTGACTACCACTGATGTGCCAGTCTGGGGTTGATGGTACAATTATTAATCACTATTCAAGCAGATTATGAAAGGCATGTCCTTGGTCGATTGAAAGCTTACAAATGGCATGAAATGTTAGAACAAATTAAAAATGTAAAATTGGTCATTCAATTGTAGTTTTGAGACGAAAATTTTCCAAATTTAGTCTCAACACGAAAATATTTTTCAATATTGATCTCAAGACGAAAATATTTTTTAATATTGATCTCAAGACGAAAATATTTAAATTTTGATCCCAACACGAAAATTTTAATTCTGATCCCAACACGAAAATTTTCCAACTTTGGTCCCACCGCGAATGATTTCATTTTTTCTGACATAATTTTTAACTTTTAATGAATAATTGCAAGTTCAATTTTTAGTTTAATATAAAGTATAGATTAGATTACTGTATCAAGCTTAAATGAAACCATTATGTCTCCAAATTAAAGTTAAATTATTTTTTAAATTAAAAATTATTAAAAATTTTCTCACCTTTTCTATGCCATTGGGTAGCACTACGGTAGCTGCTCCCCACATTGTATCCAGATTCGATCAAGTCAGAGACGCATCAGAAATCAAAACTTGAAATGTCAGGATTACGGTAATTGTGAAAAATCGCGCAAAATATGATTGAAATTTTGAATTTTTAACGTCACCAGAAATGGATCGAGAAAAAGACAGAAAACCGATTTTCCTCAGGGACAAATTGGGCTTATTTGTCAAAATGACTGGCTCAAGGGGAATAAGAAAACGGAAATCGAACTAGAAAAGTGGATGAACGAAAAACGAGATCAACCCAATTGTCCTTCTTTCATCCCTCAATGAAGCTGTTTAAAATGGCACAAAATTCAAATAGAACACCCCTCCTTCTTTTAACCCTCTTGAAAATGTGGCAGATGGCTGACTCTCTTTTTCCTTTTTCGTTCATGATCAAAATCGGACTTGAGCCGGCTGCATTTTTAGTCCAATACCAGGCCAAATAAGACGGTTCCGATTGCGGGAGACTGACCAAATTTGGCCCTCGCAGAAGCTGGCAACCAGGATCGATAAGCAATCAAGCGAATTCATGGCAGATGTTCTGACGGTTGAATCGACTTAAGTAAAAACCATGGATAAAAATATAGATCGCATTACTGTTGAAAAATAAAAATATCAAAAAAATAATGACTCATTTAAAAAAATTATAAAAAATAGAACTAATATATAAATATAAAACGAATAATAGTAAAAGTAAGAGAGTAGTTTTTCTAACAATTCAGTTCGATTTAAATAAAAACCAAGAATAAAAACTTTATAGATCAAATTACTGTAGAAAATACAACTATCAATTAATAAGAGTAAAGATAGGGGTAAAGGGTAGAGAGTAAAGATAGGGGTAAACGGTAGAGAGTAACAATAGGGGTAAGGGGTAGAGAGTAAAGATGGGGGTAGAGAATAAAAATAGGGGGTAAAGGGTAGAAAGTGAGAATGACGGTGAGGGGTAGAGAATAAGAATAAGGGTAAAGAGTAAATAATAAGAATACGGGTAAGGGGTAGAGAGTAAGAATGACGGTGAGGGGTAGAGTAGCAATGATGGTGAAGAGTAGAGAACAAGAATAGAGATAAGGAAGTAGAGGGATGACTAATCTTATGATTAAGCCATTGAAGTATAACCTATAGGAATACTACAGATCAGATTACTGTAAATATATAGCTATCAAATAAAAATAGAGGGACAATGGTGGAAAATAGGAATAGAGGAAGAAGGGGGAAGAAAAGACGATTAAAAAAAGAGGAAAAACGGGGCCATGATGGGAAGCAGATAAGACAGGAAAATCGCCAGGGGAATAAGGGTGAGGGGAGGGGAGATCAGGGGGTAGCTGGGGAGGGGGTGACTGGGGGGTAGCTGAGGAGGGGTGATCGGGGGGTAGCTGGGGAGGGGAGTATTGTAAGTTAAGAAGTAAAATGGACGAGAATAATATGATGAAGATGAATAATAATGTAAAGAAGACCTTTGGAAACAACTTTAATTTCATGTTCAGCTTTAATGTGCGCTAGACGTGAACGGAGTGTGAACGACGAGTACCAAGAGCGCAACGACCAACTGAATAAGCTCTCAAATAAGGGAAGAAGGCGAAACAAAACGAAAAGCGAGTAGTGCCGTTGCCAGCGACACACTGACTGATTGCCAGCGGGCACGTTGTCGAAGCCCAATCGAGTGACGGACTCCGCCTGCGCTTTTCTGCTTTCCTCGCAGAGACCCATTTTGAGAGAAGCAAGCAACGAAGGCCCATGAACGATTTTGGTGCCGTTGTTGCCCCCCCTCCGGCATTCGTTTTATGAAAGCAAAAAGGGACTAGGTTTTAGCTATTTTATTAAAATCAACCATGCACGGTCATTTTTAGGCTTATATATTTAATTCAGTGAATTAATCGATGGATTGATCGATACGAAACTGGGGTTCAACAAGAGTCAAAAATGCCTTTTTTGTCTTGTTCATTTTAGACATCTAAGAAGTCTCCGCCCATTTTTTTAGGATTCTATTCAACTAAAAAATAGAAAATATGGACGTTCAGTTGAGAGCACTAGAGTGTTAGAGTAAAAGCTTCTGAACAAATTTCCGTCATTTCAGTTCTCTGGCTTTTCCGGAGGGCGTCTGTCGGTCAGAGCGCTCATTCGGGTCCGTGCTGACTAGTCAATGCCAACAACGACTGCTTATGCCAAATACGGAGAACGAAAGCCGAAACGCCAACGGCATACTCGCGCGCTTGGTCGGGAAACTTGGATGTTTGGGATTGACCGATTTGGATTCAAAGAACTCACTTGGATAATGGTTCTCTAGAAGCAATGATGTCAGATGAAAAGTTTTTTCAATCATTTTTGATTATGAAACAAAAAAAACAAAAATCATTTTTGATACGGTACTTGAGTGATGTGATATATTTGATATTTCGTAATAATTGGATTATAATCATTAATCTCCAAGGACAGAGGGTACAGTACTCCATGTACCTTGATACGGAAGACCCTAGATCCATCCTGACAAAAAGTCAAAAATCAATTACGAAATCGTTAGAAAAAACCGAAAATTTAGGTTACTTTAATTTCTGAAAATTTCCAGAAATTCTACTCAGGACCACTTTATCCAAAAAAGTCGATTTCTAAAATAAAATCAAAACGATCAGATCCTTAGAAAATTAAAAAATTAATTTAATAATTTTAAATCTCAACTGGAAAGTTCTAGAAATTTCATGTTAAGACAATTTTATCAAAAAAAGTTGATTTTTGACTTTTCAAATAACATAATAACAATCGGATCCATAAATAACTAAAGAAATATTAAATTTTTTTATTTCAAATCTCGACTGGAAAATTCTAAAATTTCGTAAAAAAATTAATCATGATTTTTTTTTAAATCAAAAATTAAATTTTTAAATTTCAGGTCTCGACTGGAAAATTCTAAAATTTCGTAAAAAAATTAATTTTTGATTTTTAGTGATTACATGGATTAAATTATTGATCTTCAAACTGGGCAAGTTTGCATGATGGATTCAAAAGTGAGATTGACGAATCCGATATATTAATCCAAAAAGGAGCTTGACTGAGGGATGTCTGGTTAAAAAAACAGAAATCGAAGTGAGAACCGAGTTGAATCTTTTTCTGCAGTCCAATTTTTCGTGTTCACGTTCACACGCCAGCTCGGCATTCGCATTTCGGCAAAATTGTTTGAACTTTCGAAAAATGGACGAAAAACGAAAATTTAAAACATTTTCAATTAAATTTTCAATCGATTTTAGATTTTTTATTTTCATAAAAATTAAAAATTAAATTTTTTGAATTACCGTACCGTAACTAAAAAGATCAAAATAATCATGGATCAATTTAATTTTTATAAAAATTAATTTTAAAAAATTTTTAATTTAAAAAATCAATTTTTAAAAATTTCAGTAACTTTAAATAATTTTTTTTTAATTTAAAAAATGTTTAAAATGATGTATTTTAAAAAAACGATGAAATGGTTCTGAATCAATTTAAATTTTATAAACTGATTAAAAAATCTTCCAGAAAAATTAATTTAAAATTTTTTAAATTTAAAATCGATTTTTAAAATTTTTAATTTTCCTAATTAAAAAATGCCATAATGTTCTTAAAAATGATCAAATGGTCATGGATCAATTAAATCCATATAAATTGATGAAATAAAATCTTCCAGAAAAATTAATCAAAAATTTTTAAATTTAAAATCGATTTTTCAAATTTTCAAATTTTCCTAATTAAAAAATGCCATAATGTTCTTAAAAACGATCAAATGGTCATGGATCAATTAAATCCATATAAATTGATGAAATAAAATCTTCCAGAAAAATTAATCAAAAATTTTAAAATTTAAAATTGATTTTTAAAATTTTAAAATTTTTAATTTTCCTAATTAAAAAATGCCATAATGTTCTTAAAAATGATCAAATGGTCATGAATCAATTAAATCCATATAAATTGATGAAATAAAATCTTCCAGAAAACTGAGATATGGTGGTTTCTTATTACGCAACTCAAAGCGCAAGCGAGCTTCCTTTACGAAAAGCGAACTGATTCCTTTTGAGTCGCGAGTTCCAGTCCCGGAGGCTCTTTCACTCAAGAAAATCGGAAATGTTATTGACATCAACCACACTGAACACTGAGCGCATTGAATTTGAAGCTTATTTATTCCTCATGTCCAATATTCTACGGCAAATTCGCCGCTTTTTCTTTTTTCAAAAATACAGCTCAAATTCATTTATTTTTCATTATTAAATATTTCAAAATTTCACAAACAATAATTTTTTTTAAAAATATAATTCTAAAAATAAAAAATCACATATTTGTTTCAATTGGTTCATTTCCGGACGAGGGAATTTTTTTCTTCGTCCTGCGAGGAAGACTCTTCTTCAGCATCGGATCCGTCGGGAAAACAGCATATGTCTTCCTTCTGGTGCTGCCACATCCAGAAGCCCCACTTTCCATCGTCGACGGTCTCGGTGGAGGAGGAAAACTGGGTATCGGAGGCGTTGTTTCCTCCGTTTTCGATTGATTTACAGTATTCCTGGGAGGCAACGGAGGAGCTTCTGCGTAATCCTTAGGTACTGTAGCAGATATATGAGTAGATTTAACAGGTAATCTTGGAGATTTCGTAAAACCATTAATTACTGGAATTTTCGATGTTGATTTTTTCAACACAGGTTGTTCCGGTTTTACTTTTTCAAAATCATTAACAATGTTCTTCACTCCGTTTCTCAACGGTGGAACTGGACTGCGAGTTTGCCTCGGGGCAGAATCAGTAGAAGACGCAACAGATTCCGTGCTCGAGGCGTCTTTCATCGATTCTCTGCCAGAATCATTTGATTTCGTTGATTTTGGAGAATTTTCTTCACATTGATCTTCTTCAATACAATGTTCTGGAGTTTTAACTTTCAAATCTCTTTGTTTTTCATCCAATTCCATATATGGTTCATAATGTTCTTTCGTTTCTTCCGGAATAGACACAAGTTGCGGAACATGTCTCCGAAGATTAATCCTCTGTTTTGCAATTTCTATCATTTTCCTCAGATCATGGAGGAACTGCTCAGCAATAGGAGGAGGATTCACCATAAAATGCGGTTCAAAAAACTCTAAAAAAAATAAATTTAAAAACAAAAACGAATCAAACCTGCACTAAAAAACAATTTTCTTTTGATCGCCACAGGTTGTACCGTTTCTTGATTGTTTTCAACCATGGATTCTCTTGAATTTTCAACTGTCATTCCTCTAGAAATCATCTGGTATCTTTGAGCACTTTCGGTTGTTTCTTTTTCTCTGTCTTGTTTCATTTGATAAAGAATATGCATTTGAATATTCGATATCAATTCTGATTTTTTCAGACCCCAACACACATGCCAGAGGATAATAGAACCAAAAATGCTCAAAAATAATAAAATAGCGAGTAAAATTATCACAATCGTTTCTAATCTCCCTTGATGGCTACCATTCATCTGATCAGATTTCGAAACAACTGGTCCTGTTCGTCCAGCGATCCGGAAAGATACACAATGAGCATTCCGGCGACTTCCAAAACAATCTAATTTCAACTGTATTACAGTACCTTCGAAGTGCTTAGCATCTGGAGTCGTTCCGTTCCACTGAAAAAGTTTATTTTTGTCATTTTCGACTTATTTCTTCATGCAGTAAATCTCATCATCTAATATCCACTGATTTCAATGTTCCTTATTGACATTGACCTAGTTTTGGCTCTCGGATAAAATTTGCGATCAGAAGAAAAATGAAAAATATTTTTAAAATACCAAAACTTAAAATGCATGGTTTAATTTAACCAATAAATTAACTAATTCCGTCATTTCAGAATCATCGTGAAAATAAACTTGTGATTCGTTTATCAAAGTTAACGATCAGAGTTCTCGATCGAAATTTGAACTTTTCGAGTTAAAAAAATGCAATATATGAATTTTTTCTTTTTTTTTTAAATTTTACCTAAATTTATAAAATTTGATATATGAATTTTTTCTTTTTTTAAAGTTTTACCTAAATTCATAAAATTTGATATATGAATTTTTTCTTTTTTTAAAGTTTTACCTAAATTCATAAAATTTGATATATGAATTTTTTCACTTTTTTAATTTTACCTAAATTCATAAAAGTCGATATATGGATTTTCTGAATAAAAACATGATGTCATTGTTTAGAACGAAAAATCTAAATTTCGATCTTCGACTTTGATAGAATGGAAAATTAATTTTATTGATTAAAAAAGTACTTACAATTATTCTAGCGTCGTTGTTTGACCATCCTATAAGGAACAATCTCGGAGAAGCCTCTTGCCAAATTCGATCTTCTTTGAGATAATACACCGCCGTCACGTTACACCTGGCCCCGACAGATGGAATCAGTTTGACATTGGCCTCTTCCCACTTTAGATTGGCCGTAGGAGCGATGACAGACTGAGGAGTTGGTAACGTGAACAACGGTACAGAAGAAGAATCTACATTCCCTTGAAATTTAATCGGATGTTGACATTCATCTTAAATTTTTTTTTTACAATTAGAGACAAATTTTTTTTGACAAACCAATTTGATTGGAACAATGTCCATAACTTTGAATGAATGCAGGTGAATTTGATGAACATCGACAAGCACATTCTGTCCCTGAGACGTTCACTGGCTGAGCTTTGAACAGGACCAAACAAGGCGAAGGACATAAGCTGGGCAAAATCACATCCGGTAATCCTGGACGACGGTCGACAAGGGACCAGATATCTCCGTCGATCGGCCCTGTCGTATTTTCCGACATAAATGGCATACAGTACCCGTTTGTGAAAAATAAAATAAATAATAAAAATAATTGAAAATTTAAAAAACGAAATTCGACTAGAACCATTTCCAAAAAATTGAATAAAAGCCTAATGTAGGCCCAAAAGTGAAATTTACACTTTCTCGATTCAGAAGCGATGCAGAGGCTTTAATCGAGAATTTATTGAATGGCCCGAATCCTTCATTCGCAAATTTCTGAAAACCAAATAACCATAAATTTCCAAATTTCGCAATAATGAACCCGATCACGATAAACAATTGCCAATCAAATGAACTATTGATGACAATAAATAATACACGAAAAAGAAAAGAATCCAAGATAATCAAGAGCAAAACGATCTTCACACACCCAAGAAACAAACGTGATCGTCCTACGGAACATATTTCGTGCTATGGTTGCGCGGAAGATGATTCCATCCGCTCCCTGCAGTCAAAGGAATGTGTCGACCCCGTGCGGATAAGGAACACGAAGATAATTCAGAACAGCAATGGGCAAATTCAAAAACAGAAATAATATCCAACGACATCGAAAACTTGATCAGAATTATAATTCGACTTCATCAAGCTAATTAACCTAAAAAAATATTTTTATATAAAATTTTACAAAATTTACAAGGGTCGTGTGGAAAAAGTTAGAAATATTTGATATATCAGCAATAATACGAAATTAGGAACAAAAATAAAATTGAGGAAATATATAATCGACATTTTCAGTCGAGAGTGGAGTAGCTTACTGAAATGCAGGATGCTTTGTTCCGGGATCGCGTGGAAGATAAGGATATATTGGGAATGTTTGATATATCAACAACGCGTGAAAATAAAGAAAACATAATAATAACAAAATAACAATATTGAAAATCAAGTTTTAGGTAGTAGATCAGCTAATTGATAACCAAGGATTTTCGTTCCGGGAACGCGTGGAAAAAAACAATATATTGGAAATATTGGGAATATTTGATATATCAACAACATGTAAAAATAAAGAAAACATAATAATAACAATATTGAAAATCAAGTTTTAGGTAATAGATCAGCTAATTGATAACCAAAGATTTTCATTCCGGGAACGCGTGGAAAAAAACGATATATTGGAAATATTCGATATATCAACGAAATTTGAAATAAGTAAAATTAAAAGAACTTTAAAAAGTAAAAAATATGATTGATGATCGACTTCCCTAACTGACAGTAACCTGGTCAACTGATAATCAGGGATTTTCGTTTCGAGACCGTTTCATTGAAATTAGTCCAAATTTAACAAAAAATACAAATTTAACAAAAATAATCAAAAATAATGAAATTTAAATTTCGAAATCAGATCCAAGGAATGCCCGCCAATGCGGTTTTTCAAAGAAACTGTTCAATTTTGCGATGGACAGTTCAAGGATCTCCCGTGACGCCTACTGAGAAAAAATCAATCAGAAACGGAGTTTTTCTCGTTTTTCATCACTCAGAGCTCCGAAATACATGAAGTTCCGACAGCCGCTAATTGGTGCACTTTGAACTAAAAAAACAATTTTCCAATTTTAAAGGTTTTCAAAATTTACAAAAAATAACAATTGTTAAAAATTCCAAAATTCTCAATTTTCAAATTTTTTATTCTTAAATCTTCAATTTTCAAAATTTCAAAATTTTTTAATTTTAAAATTTAAAATTCTTAAAATTTTCAGATTTTTCAAATTTCTTAATTTTTTTTATTTTTAAAATTTTAAAATTTCTTAATTTCTTTTATTTTTAAAATTTCTTAATTTTTTTATTTTCAAATTTCTCAATTTTTAGATTTTTTTATTTTTCAAATTTCTAAATTTTTAGATTTTTAAAAATTTTCAAATTTCTAAATTTCTTTTATTTTTAAAATTTCTAAATTTTTAGATTTTTCAAATTTTTATATCTAAAGAGATAAGTTTTGATATGACAGACGGCTTTCCTATGGGAACGAACAAAATCCGAAATTTTAGACTTTGAAAAGGCGTTGATAGATGTCCCTTTTTGGCATCTCAAAAAATACAAATTTCGAAACGTTCATTAAGATCCAATTTTACGAGGAAATAAAATCATATTAAAGTACCATGTTATTTTACAGCCATTTATCAAACCGACAAATCCACATTAATGAGTTTTCGACTGAATCATGTGCTTAAAAATTAAAGTTAAATAAATTATTTAAAATTTAATTTTCTGCTGTACTCGAGAAATCACAAAATCACAAAATTATAAAATTTAAATATTTTCCAATTTTTCTCGAGATATAAATTTCTAAATTTTTAAATTTAAAAAAGTTTTCTAAATTTAACTTTTTTAAAATTCTTAATTTTTTAAAGTTTTTTAAAATTTTCCTAGTTTTACTTTTTTTAAATTTTTAAATTTTTTAAACTTTTTAAAATTTTACTTTTTTTAAACTTTTACTTTTTTTAAAAATTTTATAATTTTTTAAAAGTTTTTTAAATTTTATAATTTTTTTAAAGTTTTAATTTTCAAAATTTGTTTTTTATTTTTTATTATTAAAATTTAATTTTTCTAAATCCCTTAAATTTCTAAAATTTTCTACGTAAATTAAAAATAAAAACTGCATGAGTCAAATTCAATAGGGAATTATTAAATATACCATTTTTTCACTTTTATTCTTTTACTGTGTGAGAATTGAAAATCTCAAAAAATAATTTTAAAAAAAATCTATTTTTAAAAATTTAAATAAAAAAGAAATAAAAATTTGTTTGATTTTTACAGTAATTTTTTATTTTTTCACAAAAATCTGAAAAAATTTTTTAAAATAAATATTTTTTTAAAAATCACTTAAATCAAAAATTTTTGAAAATTTTAAAAATTAAAAAACTTTTAAAAATTTTTTAAATTTTAAAAACTTCAAAAACTTCTGAAAATTTAAAAAAATTAAAAAACTTTTAAAAATTAAAAAATTTCTAAAAAATTTTAAAATTCGAAAATTTTTTAAATTTTATAAAATCCCACTTTTTCGGGGGAGTTTAAGAATTTCAAAAAATTAACAATTTTTATTTAATTTTAACATTTGTAATCAAAATCAAAGATCATTTTTTACATTAATTAAATAAGTATTATTTTATAATTTTTTTCTTAAGAATTTTCTTTCTATTTAAATTTCTTATTTTTTTGAAAAATTTTTTTTAAATTTCTTTAAAATTTTCTTTTTAAATTTCTTTAAAATTTTCTTTTTAAATTTCTTTAAAAATTTTTTCCTTTTTAAATCTGAGTTCAAACAGTTCATTTTAATTTTTAAAAATTTCAAAAAAAATTTATAAAATGAAATTTGTGTTTTTGAAATTAGAGTTTTTTTGATTTTTTACAAACAAAAAAATTTTGAATATGAAAAATTATAAATTTTGTTTTTTAATTAAGTTCGCATTGATTCTTGGTTCTTGTCTACAACGAGAGTCAACATATTCCTTTGAAATTTATTTTTTGAGATATCTATAAAAACTACTGTCTAGGTCTATAGAGGTCGACATCAAGGTCGGAATTAAATTGAATTTTCGCACAATTAAATGGATCGAGTGAATCCTGCTCGCAACCTGCAAATTTTATTTTATTTTTAATATCGACTTGTCTGCCACAATGTTGCCCGCAACTTGCAAGTTTAACTTTGACTTCAAGGTTGAAATGCTGCACGCAACATGCGGGTATTATTTTGATACTTACCTATTTGCCACAATGTTGCCCGCAACCTGCAAGTTTCATTTTATTTTTGATACTTACCTATCTGCCATAATGTTGCTCACAACCTGCAAATTTCATTTTGATGTTGATGCCTACCTATCTGCCACAATATTGCCCGCAACCTGCAAGTTTCATTTTATTTTTGATACTTACCTATCTGCCACGATATTGCACGCAAACTGCGGGTTTTAGATTTATTTTGACTTGTCTAAACCTCGTGAGCAAGATGCAGATTTAATTTTTACTTTTATGTTGATGATTTTTAATTTTGTCGTAATTTTAAAAAATTTCAGATTTTTAAAAATGGATTATGTTTCTTCAACAGAAGTCGAAGAAGACTTTAAACAAGATGATCCAGCTCATACTGCTTTCATGTGCATACTGTATTTGGTCCTGGGTACTGTAGCTATCTTCGCTAATAGTTTGAATATTTACGTTTTTATCAAAAATCGAGAACTTCGAAATAATTATATTTTTCACATCGTCGTGGATGCGGGCGAGATAGTCAACGGGATATCGTATATCCTGACAGGGATCGGCCGAGGATCACAGTTAGTCATGGGTAGATTCAACGTCCCTATAACGATTCATGACTGTTTCTATACGGTAAAATAACATTAAATAAAATTTATTTAATTTTAAAAAGGATTTTTTAAAATTCTTAAAAATTATTTAATTTTCTTAAAATTTTATATATTTTTAAATATTTAAAAAGATTCTTAATTTTTTTCTGAAATTTTAAAAATATTTTCAAAAAGTTTTTAGTTTTTTTTAAATATTTTTCAACTTTTTTAAATTTTTTAATATTTTTTTAAATTTTTTAATATTTTTTAAAATTTTTTAATGTTTTTTAAAATTTTTTCGATTTTTTTAAATTTTTTAATGTTTTTTAAATTTAGAGATACTGGCCAATTCCGTTGATCCTGGGAACGGAGATCCCTTCCTGGATGACTGTCCTGGTGTCTACGTAAGTGTTTTTAATCTTTGAACTGATTTCGTTTTTATCTGAAATGTTTATGTCCAAAATCCAATAATTATAACTCAAAAATCAAAAAACATTTTAAATAAATTTTTTATGTGGAATTTTAAAGATTATTTTAATTTTCAGTTTTTTTATGGAGCTCAAAGATGAACATTTAGATGTTCTTATAATTGACCAAAAAGTACCTAAAGTACAGTAATTAGACCTTAGATTCTGAATCTAAAGCCAAAATTAGTAATTCACTTCCGGAATCCTGGATTTTGAAGACTAATTTTAAATTACAATTTTAGAATTTTTTGAATACCCTTAAAGTAAAGTAAAAAGTATCTGAAATACAGTAACCAGACCAGTAGATTCCGAATCTGAAGTCAAAATTAGTAATTAACCTCCAGAATCCTGGATTTTGAAGACTAATTTTAAATTACAATTTTAGAATTTTTTGAATATCCTTAAAGTAAAGTAAAAAGTATCTGAAATACAGTAACCAGACCCGTAGATTCCGAATCTGAAATCAGATTCAATAATCAACTTCGAAAATTCTAAATTCTGAAACCTAATTGCTAATTTTAAGAACATCTAAAATCTCAAAGCTTTTTTAAGAATTCAAATTTTATTCAAAATAATTTTTAAAATCCTACAAAAAGTTGTTTAAAATACTTTAAATTTTTAGATAAAAGTATTAAAATTAGGAGTTTTTGGGTATAAATATTAAAATTGGAACTTTTTTGATATAAATATTAAAATTGGAAATTTTTGGATAAAAATATTAAAATTAAGAATTTTTGGATATAAATATTAAATTTAGAAATTTTTGATAAAAATATTAAAATTGGAAATTTTTGGATAAAAATATTAAAATTAAGAATTTTTGGATATAAATATTAAAATTAGGAATTTTTGGACATAAATATTAAAATTAGGAATTTTTGGACATAAATATTAAGTTTAGAAATTTTTGGATATAAATGCCCAGGACACAAATGTCGAGTAACGTGTTTTTTGGAATTTCAGCGAGCGGATAATTGCGGTCCACAAACCAGGCTTGTATAACAGAATATTCTCGTTCAGGATAAAGATAATGTTGATTTTTTTCGTCCTTTTATGCGTGTTATGTTCGTTGATCTGGGCGGCATTGTCCGCGAACACAGAATTCGCACATGCCGAATCCACAAGTACTCAGCATTGTGCAATTATTTCTTCCACTTCCGTTGCTTTTTCGACTTTTCACTTTTTATTCGTTCCTTTCGCTTACTTCGGAAGTTTCGTTTCACTTTGCATCATCGCCCATCTCCACAAGGTTCGTTATCTTCATCTGAATTCCCCGAAATACCATATACCATTCAATTCAGAATTTAAAAACTTTCTTAAACTATAGTCATTACAATTCGTCTTTTTTATAATAATTGGGGAGTTTTTAGAGATTTCTCAAATCTGTCAGATTTCTAGAAGCTTCTGAAATTTTTGTCAGATTTCTAAAATCTCCGTCAAATTTTCTAGAAGTTTCTAGAATCTTCATCGTTTTCTGAAAACTTCTAAAAACTTCATTAAACTTCTAGAATCTCCATAGGACTTTCTAAAAACTTCGGAAATCCTCATCGAATTTTCCAGAAGCTTCTAGAATCTCCATCGAATTTTCTAGAAGCCTCATTAAACTTCTAGAATCTCCATAGGACTTTCTAAAAACTTCGGAAATCCCCATCGAATTTTCTAGAAGCTTCTAGAATCCCTGCCGGATTTTCTAAGAACTTACATTTTGTAGAAATTTTCAAAATCGTCAAAAATGGAAAATTTAAAATTTCTGATTTTTAGCAAAACAATTGTTTCTAATTTTCGGAATATAATTGGTTGCGAAATTACGTACGATTATGAAATAACCAACACTAGGCTGAAATCACTGTAACCCAAATTTCTAACAAGTTCTAGAAAGTCTCATCGGAATTATTTCTTACAAAATTTAATTTTTAAAATAATTCAATTGTTTTCTTGCTTACAAAAATACCAAATTTTTTACTTTTTGGTCCCAACTGGAAAGTTCTAAAATTTCGTTTCAAGACTGTTTCGTAAAAAAATTCGTTTATAGTTTTTTTAATTTCTCATCATAATTGGATTTTTAAAAATACTAAATTTTCTACTTTTTGGTCCCAACTGGAAAACTCCGAAATTTCGTGTTGAGACCGTTTCGTAAAAAAAATTTATTTTTAGTTTTTTAAATTTTTCATCACAGTTGATTTTTTGAATAACTATGTAAATACTAAATTTTTTACTTTTTGGTCCCGACTGGAAAGTTCTAAAATTTCGTTTCAGGACCATTTCGTAAAAAAAATTTATTTTTAGTTTTTTAAATTTTTCATCACAGTTGATTTTTTGAATAACTATGTAAATACTAAATTTTTTACTTTTTGGTCCCGACTGGAAAGTTCTAAAATTTCGTGTCGGGACCGTTTTGTAAAAAAATTCGTTTTTAGTTTCGAAATAATATAATTTTAAGACTACGACAAAAGGGATAACTGCCGTGGGGAAGAAAGGGCCTATGTTGGAGGTGTTCATAGCTATGACCTTCTTCGACATCATCCTGAGTGCCGCCCCTAGTGTCGTGATGATCGGGGCCAGTTGGCACTGGTTCACCCCGAACAACATCCTCGTGAGTCTCACCTACGCCACCACAGGGTACGATACCCTTCTAATTTCTTATTTTTTTACAAATTTTAGATTTCTTTCACTTTGTCATACGGTAATGAATTACGTCTTCTATGGCGAATACAGACGACAAATCACACGCATATTGGAGAAACTTCCAGGAAAAACAAGTTTAATCGTCGGCAGCAACGTCACGAAAGTCAGTCCGGTGTCTCACGTCAGAGCCGCAAACAAGGCACCTGTGGGCATTTCTTAGGAACTTATTATATTGTAAACAATTAGTCAATAAACACATTCAGAGCAATTGTGACTACATAGGATCGATATTCGTATATGGCGAAAATACAAACCATGTAGAGAAACGTATAGTAAAGTTTTTAATTTACAGAATATTAGATGAAGTTCGGAAATTTGTGGAGGAATTAGAAAGTAGTGTAGATTTGGGTAATCTTCTGAAGAGTCTAGATTTTACGTCATTAGAGATAACTGTATGGCTTCTGCCTCGGACTTGTAACACCAAACACGGACTTCTCTCACAAAAATCGTCTCATTTCATGTTTAAAAACTTTTGTCTTCTGTCATAACTTCCGAGGGACAAACTCTACAGTAGTCTCTAACAACTTAAATTCCAGATGTCATCGAGAGTATACTGAGTTACTAGAGATTACTGTAGACTCTGTGCTTCGGGAATTGTAGCAGAAAAGACGAGTTTTTCCAAAAATTGTGAAATTCCATGTTTAAAAACTTGTCTTCTAACTTCTGAGGGCCATGGTGTACAGTAATGTCTCCCTACTCAAACCACAGACCCCTTTGAGAACATCCTAACAATCTACAGTACTTTCCTATTCCTCCACAACTTCCTCAATTTCATCTATTCCCTAATTCACAGACCCTACTGTAGGTCTTCGATACCGTAATCCTGCAAAAATCCCAATTTTTACTCATCTGTAATTCCGATTACTGTAGCCGGAAAAGTTTATCACAAAGAAATGTTTTCGGATTAATTTAAAAATTAAAAAATTGAATTTATTTATGTTTTTTCGATTTTGGGACCTGATATGGGGCCGCGGAAGAACTTCGACAACGTTCGCGTCTCATGTGGTGGACGAGATCACCTGTGAGTCGGAAGGACTCTCCGCAGACGGCACAAACGTTGTGATTGATGGATCGGATGTCAGAAACACCAGAATCGTTCAAAATTGCTTTCACAATTGGATTCGGTGCGGCGTTTTTGGTCGTCATGGGCTGTTCCTTCGGGTCTTGTCCAGGACGGACCATATTTGACTTCTTTGATGAGGACATTTTCTGTCGAGATTGTTGTTGGATAGATTTGGCACAAAGAGCCAGAACTGCCGGATTCACAGGAGGCATCAAAAAAGGGGGGAATCTAGAAAACAGGTTCCCGAAGGGAAAAATCGGCAACGGCATAGATAAAAACGGATTCTAAAAAATCAAAAATCATTAAAAAAATTTCTATAAAAATCTACTTTTAAATAAAAATTAAAAATTAATTTTTTAAAATAAAAATAAGAATTTTTAAATAAAGTTTATTTTTTTAATAAAAAATTATTTTTTAAACAAAATTTAATTTTTTTACAAAAATCTTAATAAAAATTTATTTTTTTTATAAAAATTTTAATAAAATTTATTTTTTTTTATAAAAATTAAATTTTTTTTATAAAAATTTTAATAAAAAATTATTTTTTTAGTGAAAATTTTAATAAAATTTATTTTTTTTAATAAAAAATTTATTTTTTTAAATAAAAAATTTATTTTTTTTAATAAAAAATTTATTTTTTTTAATAAGAATTAAATTTTGAACCTGTGAAGGTAGTTTTTCTGTGGATTCGCCGAGGATACGGTCTTGTTTTTCCTGAACGGAATTTTCGTCGAGAGCAGGATTCCAGATTCTGGGAACACTGGCTTTGGACATAGTTCCGGAAAATATATCTTCGAAATGAATCCAAATCCGAAGAAACAGAAATGCCGGTTTGTTAGTCACTAGGCTTAAGGTATGCTAATGACATGCAAATTCTGAAGCGAATTTCAGGACAAATATGAGAAGCATATTAATTACGAATTCGCGAGAACCTGGAAAACGCTCCAAAATGGCGTCGAATAATTCATTTAAAATAAATTCACAAGAATCCAGGCTCAATTTTTATCAAAATTAACGGTCGAAATTAAAAATCCAAAATTGCAATTTTCGTCCTGACACGAAAACTCCGAATTTTGACTTTGGATTCATTTATACAGTAGTTAATGATCAGAATTAGAAATCAAAAATTGATATTCTCGCTCTAAGACACAGTTTTCGAAACTTCTCAACTTTTCGTTCCAAGACATAGTTTTCGAAATTTCTCAACTTTTCGTTCCAAGACATAATTTAGGTCTTTTTTCAACTCGAGAAACTTAGTTGTCAAATTTTATCAATTTAAGAAAAACAGATTTTTAAGATGAGAAATTCATGAATTTGGTCTCAACACGAAAAGTCAAAATTTCGATCTTTAACCTTAGTCATTAACTTTGATGAAATAAAGAAGTTCTTGAGGTCAAAATTTCGACTTTTCGTGTTGGGATACAGTTTTCGAAATTTTCGGACTTTTCGTGTTGGGATACAGTTTTTGAAATTTTTGAATTTGTTGTACTGGGATACAGTTTTTAATTTAAAAAATCCAGATATTAAATTTTAATTATAAATTTAGAAAAGCGATTTTAAAAAAATTCATATATGTTATCCCACCACGAAAAGTCGAAAATTCTACGTCGAACTTTGACGGTCAACTTTGAAAAACGAAGTTCTGATTTCCGGAAAGAATCAATCCTGAAATAAGTGTTTTATGGTTCCACATTGTCGGGCAAAACTGGCAACAAATGAGATGGATATCGTTTTCTGTCACTTAACGGCGGCTTTGGAGGATAAAAGACTTTCCGAAAACAATGGATTTCAATCTTCATAGAATAAATAAAACTAGTAATCTCGAATTTTGCACAAAAGCAAAAACGCCAAAAACATCTTCAAAATCCCGTCCATAAGTTTGGTTAATAAACCCAAATCCGGAGAGACTTTTCGTCAAGTGTGAACATAGGGCTGGACACAATTGACTGACAGTTTCAGTTACCCAAAACGGCAGTTCCCCGTCTGCTTTCAAAACTCAAACCAAATTTCTGTTTCTCTAAACACAAAAAGGGTACATCAAAGCAGTTCTAATGCATCAGATACATCATATTTAATGCACCAGTACAGTAAATACGATTCATCGATATCTCACTTCATACATCGATACGTTGAATATAATATATTTCATATATCAGAGCTGTTTTAATGTATCAGATATATTGAATACAATACAGTAATATACACTTCATACATCGGTACATTGAATGTAATATATCAGATACATCATAGTCGTTTCAATGTATCAATCCAGCAAATACGATTCATCGACATCACATTTCATACATCGATACGTTGAATATAATATATTTCATATATCAGAGCTGTTTTAATGTATCAGATATATCACATCACTCAAGTACCGTACCAAAAATTACTCGATTTGTTTAAAAAAGTAATGAAATTATTTATTGTGACCTTCATATAAGGTAATCAGTGCCAAAGTTATAAACCGGTTAACATCAGAATCAAAATTAAATTTTCAGACAACAATTGAATAGAGCAATCTAACGAATATTGCGGGCAAACTGCAAAGGTTACTTCGATTTCGAAATCTTCTTCAATATAAATATGTACATGTCGGTTTATTTCCCAGAATATTGCACGCAACCTGCAGATTATGATTTTAACTTTAACGTCTACTCAATTGCCTAAACGTTGCGAGCAATCTGCAGATTTTAACTTTAATATTGACTTATTTATTCAAATACTGTAAAAAATTACAAATTTGACTTAGTTGCCTAAACGTTGCGAGCAACCTGCAGATTTAATTTTGACTTTAATATCGGCTTAGTTGCCTAAATATTGCTGGCAATCTGCAAATTTAAATTTTGATTTCGACATACCGAAACATTGCACGCAACCTGCAGATTTAAATTTTTATGTTGACTTATCTAAAAATTGCACGCAACTTGCAGATTTTGATTTTGATGTGGACCGTTTTACAAACTTGAACACAGTAAATATATCGTTAATCCTTTTCTCGACTCTGAAGTGTGTGCCATCTGACGACAGGCCTTCTGGTGAGCATCATTTCTTTCCACTGTTCTTGACTGGCCAGACTAATTGCAGGCATGTTCATGTGAGGAGATCCGAGGATCACTTCTCCGATGAAGTCGTTTTTACTCATTTTGTCGTAATCCCAAACGCTTATCACCAGGTGAACTCTCTGAAAATTTTTTATTTCTAAAAACCAAAAATTAATTTTTTTACAAAATTTTATTAATTTTTAAAAATTACAGTAATCCAAATAATAATTTTGATTTAAAAAAAACAAAATCATGATTAATTGTTTTACGAAATTTTAGAATTTTCCAGTTGAGATTTAAATTATGAAATTAATTTTTTAATTTTTTAAGGATCTGATAGTTATAATATTATTTTAGAAATCGACTTTTTTGAATAAAGTGGTCCTGAGTAGAATTTCTGGAAATTTTCAGAAACTAAAGTAACCTAAATTTTCGGTTTTTTCTAACGATTTCGTAATTGATTTTTGACTTTTTGTCAGGATGGATCTACAGTCTTCCGTATCAGGGTACATGGAGTACTGTACCCTCAATCTACTTCTTCAGGATTAATTTCAATAAAAAAACCATGAATAAACGTTCCAGACACCACATCCATCCCTACAGTACTCCTAAAAAATTAATTTTCTTTAAAATAAATAACTTTTACTTTTTTAAATAATTTTATTTTTTTTTAATAATTTTCACTTTTTTTGAATAAATGATTTTTTTAAAATAATAATTTCAAACCTCCATATGATCAGGCTGAATTTTGAATCGGAAACTTTCGTTGTAGTAAGGATTCAAAGTTTTGTATTTTATGGACGTTTTTTTCTTAATTAACATTTTTTTTCCTTCATAAAGAAAGAGCTTTACGTAGGGATCTAAAATATATCCAAAAATGTATTATTTCGATAAAAATAAAAAAAAAACTGACCACTGGAACCTCCGACGTCCATTTTTTTAAGATTCCTCGCTTCCATTACTGTAAGCAACAGGGTGCCTGTGGCTGGTCTGTACCTCACGGAGAAGCAGATATCTCCCAAACGAGAATCCTAAAAGTGAAAAAAAACGTTTCTTTCTTTTATTTTTTATTTTTTGTATTTTTTTCATTTTTATACTTTTCTCATTTTTTCATTTTTGTATTTTTTTGTTAATGAAACTAATATTTTGATTAAGTAAGAAAAAATTGTCGACATTAAAATTAAATTTTATAAAGTAATTGGGTAAATCGATCTACCTAAATATTGCATGCAAACTGCAGTTTTTATTTTTCTTCAACTTTAATCTCGACTTATCTGTCTAAATATTGAATGCAAACTGCAGATTTAATTTTTCTTCAACTTTAATCTCGACTTATCTACCTAAATATTGCATGCAAACTGCAGATTTAATTTTGATTTTGATGCGGACTATTTCACAGATCTATATACTAATGGTAAAAAATTTCGAAATTAGCACGGATGAAAGAGGAACAAATACCGTGGAGCTAATTGAAGCAATAAATCTCGCTAATCTTTAATTCTGGATAAAAAATAAAAAATTACGTTATCTGAATCCTCGATTGGAGGATCTAATGGAAGCCATTTTTCCACCAAAGTCCCGAAGTCGACGGTATCTAGTGGGATTTGGATTTGTCCAATCCGATCATCCTTGCTTAGTCTGTCGAAATCGAAAACAACGAATTGGAGTGTTTTTCGTTGTAATTCGTTAAATGGAATCTAAAAACACAAATAAATTTTAATTTTAATTTTAATTTTTTACATTAAATAAAAACGTTTCGTTGAAGACCGGATTTAAGTTATTTCTTTTAATTTTCGTCTCGAATTTTGGTTTCCGGTCGGGAAGAATACACAGCTTGATGTAGGGATCAGACATGCCATTTCTGTCCATTGCCGGCAAATTTTTACATTCCAGTATTGTGACAGACAGCTGAAACCCAAGTCAATTAATACAGTAGGGCTTGTGAATTAGGGAATAGATGAAATTAAGGAAGTTGTGGAGGAATAGGAAAGTACTGTAGATTGTTAGGATGTTCTCAAAGGGGTCTGTGGTTTGAGTAGGGAGACATTACTGTACACCATGACCCTCGGAAGTTAGAAGACAAGTTTTTAACCATGAAATTTCACAATTTTTTGAAAAAACTCGTCTTTTCTGCTACAATTCCCGAGACACAGAGTCTACAATAATCTCTAGTAACTCAGTATACTCTCGATGACATCTGGAATTTAAGTTGTTAGAGACTACTGTAGAGTTTGTCCCTCGGAAGTTATGACAGAAGACAAAAATTTTTAAACATGAAATGAGACTATTTTTGTGAGAGAAGTCCGTGTTTGCTGTTACAAGTCCGAGGCAGAAGCCATACAGTTATCTCTAATGACGTAAAATCTAGACTCTTCAGAAGATTACCCAAATCTACACTACTTTCTAATTCCTCCACAGCTTTCCGAACTTCATCTAATATTCTGTAAATTAAAAACTACGCTGTGTGATAATCAAAGTCCCACCTTATTTGAAACAAAATCATAGTCCAATCTAAAATGGAGACGACCGTAATTACAGACTAAAGGATCCTGAATGTCCATATTTGGCTGAACTTTCAAAGTAGTGGAAGAAGAAGGCACGACTTGAGGCACCGTAATCTCCGTCGGAACCATTTCCTTCGGCACAGGCTCTCCTCGATCCCGACGACGTCTTCTGGGAATGCATACCGTGAGTATTCTGAATATAGGGTTGCACGTCACGAGCAAGGTATCCATGAGCCGGCTCTGAAATGTATTTTCACTTCATTTCATAATCTCAAAGGCCACAAGCGACGTTAAATATGCAGTTATTAAGTAAAGTAACTCATAGAGGTTCCACGACGACCGGTCCCTCGGGGTATTTGGTTCCTAATTTCATAAAAATTGATTTTTTTATTTTCAGACCAGGATTTTAGAAGCTGAGATTAGTTCAAAATAGTAATTTAAAAAAATAAAATTATCAAAATCTACAAAGAGATCAACATCAAAGTCAAAATTAAAATCTGCACTCTGCTTGCAAAGTTTGGAAAAATCAATTAACATATTTAATTTTATTTTAAAAATCCCAAAATCTGCACTCTGTTTGCAAAATTTAAACAAATCAATTAATATATTTAATTTTGTTTTAAAAATCCCAAAATCTGCATTCTGCTTGCAAAGTTTGGAAAAATCAATTAACATGTTTAATTTTATTTTAAAAATCCCAAAATCTGCATTCTGCTTGCAAAATTTAAACAAATCAATTAATATATTTAATTTTGTTTTAAAAATCCCAAAATCTGCATTCTGCTTGCAACATTAGACCAGCTTGCCCCGATTGTTGTGCAAAAATTCAATTTGACTTTGATTTCGACTTTTTCATAGACCTCGACATTGGTCTAAAAAGAAAAAATTTAAAAAATATAAATTGAAGGGAATAAATGTCCCGAGGGAGAAATTGTTGTAAAGGTCATTTTTTACTTTTTTGGATCAATTTTGTTAGTAATTAAGAGTGGTAACTAAGAACTAACAAAACTGATCCAAAATTATCAAAAATGACCTCTGAAGTTTCTCCCTTGAGACATTTAGTCCCTATTTCATAAAATTAATTTTTTCTTTTTTAAATAAATTTTTTTTTAAATAAATTTTTTCTTTTTTATATAAATTCTTCATTTCTAACATTGTTCAAAAAGAAAAATAACCAAAAAACCCAAAAATAACCAAAATAACCAAAAACTGATCAAAAAATCTAAAAATCTAAAAATCTAAAAATAACAAAAATAACGAAAATTAAATATTCTAAAAAAATTGTCGTCGGAAAGGACCTGTCTACGACCTTTTTAGAAACCTTTATTGTTAACAAAAGAATAAAAAAATTAAAAAATAAGAAAAATTTTTAAAAATCAAAAAATTAAAAAATATTTAAAAAATTAAAAAATCTTTGAAATTTTAAAATTTTAAAAAATTAAAAATAAAAGGAAAATTCATAAAAAAAATACGCGTTTTCGGCTCATTTTGATTTTTATTTTGTTATCTCAAAAAATAACAGGTTGTATTGAGGAATGTGTAGTTGAATACTAGTTCAAATTTAAATTTCTCACAGGTGGAAAAATAAAACTCAAGTCCAAAGTCTATAAAGTAATCCATTTCAAAATACAAATTAATTCTCGCACAACAATTGAATAAATCGATTTAATATTGCACGCAACCTGCAGATTATGATTTTAATATTGACCTATTTACTCAAGTACTGTAAGGAAATTACAAATTTGACTTAGTTACCTAAACGTTGCAAGTAATCTGCAGATTTTGACTTTAATATTGACATATCTAAATACTGCACGCAACCTGCAGATTTAAATTTGACTTTAACATCGGCTTAGTTGCCTAAAAGTTGCGAGCAACCTGCAGATTTCAATTTTGATTTCGACATATCTAAACATTGCACGCAACCTGCAGATTGAAATTTGACTTTAATATCGGCTTAGTTGCCTAAAAGTTGCAAGCAACCTGCAGATTTTAATTTAATATCTGCTTGTTTAAATATTGCATGCAACCTGCAGATGTAATGCCGACCTACATGCCTAAACGTTGCATGCAACTTGCAGATTTAACTTTAACTTTGATGTAGACTTAGTTGTCTAAACATTGCAAGCAAACTGCAATTTTAACATCTACTTGTTCAAACATTGCATGCAATCTGCAGATTTAGTGTTGACCATTTTGCAGATTTTAGAATCGGTCTAAAAACAAAAACGACACGATAAATTTCATAATAGAGCGAAATCAATCTGCTTTTCTCGCATTTAGGGTCTCCGTGGCGGTGCTTATCACAGCTCGTAAAATCTGGAATTCCGCATCCTGGACGAGGACTGTTCTATTGGGTTTATTCAAAAAATCTAATTTTTAATGAAAAAAAAACTAATTACGAAAAAC
The DNA here is from genome assembly GCA_009193035.1 of Halicephalobus mephisto. Lineage (NCBI taxonomy): Eukaryota > Metazoa > Nematoda > Chromadorea > Rhabditida > Panagrolaimidae > Halicephalobus > Halicephalobus mephisto. The sequence goes on along the minus strand of SWDT01000038.1, from coordinate 258,754 downwards.
CGTCAATTTTTAGTCGAACACGAGCAGTCATCGAGACGATGAAAAGGATATTTATCTTTGTAAATACTTTTAGGTAAATGGCGGAAGTTGTATTTGGAGAAAGTTGTTTCAGATAAGAACGGGACCCAGATTGACATTCACTGATGAGAATTGAAGGGCCAAAGAAGGCGATTAAGGAAGAACAGACGCACGTTCAAGCGAGGAACAACCGTGTGAAGCCGAGGTTGAATATCTGGATTGGACCACTATGGGAACCACCCCTTAATAAGGAATTAACCTTTTGGTCATTCTGCATCCTACAGTATAGTGTCATTTGCTAATTTTGGTAAAAATTTTCTTATTTTATTTTCGAATCTAAAATCTCGCCGAAATTCGAAAATTTTAATTTTAAAAATTTGAAATTTTAAAAAATTATTTTTAAAAATTAAAAATAAAAATTTATCGAAAATTTTAATTTTAAAAATTTGAAATTTTCCGAAATTATTTTTAAAAATTGAAAAACTTAATTTTGAAATAAAAATTTTTCCGAAACTATTTTGGAAAATTAAAAATTTAAATTAGAAATAAAAATAAAAATAAAAATTTTCCTAAATTAGTTTTAAAAATTAAAAATGTAAATTTAAAATTAAAAAATCTCTAATTTTAAACAATTTGAAATAAAATTTTTTTTGAAATTATTTTAAAAATTTTTAATTATAAAAACTTAGAAAATTTAAAATAAATTTTTTCTTTAAATTATTTTAAAAATTTAAAAATTTAAAATAATTTTTTTTCGAAATTATTTTTTAAATTTTAATTATAAAAATCAAAAATTTTCTCGACAAGAAATTTTTAAAAGTAGTTTATGTGAAAATTTTTCTTTTTAGTAAATTATTTATTAATTTTTTTAAAATTACTCTTCTCAGATTTGGATATATGGGATTTGAAATCCTTTATTCATCTTCGAGGATTAATTTCGATATATGAAATCATTGATAAACATCCTGAAAAAGTAATTAACTCTAAAAAGATTAATAAAAATTAATTTTTTTAGTTTTAATTTTTTTTCGAGATTAAGCAAAAAATAAAGAATTAAAATTGATATATAATGAAATGCAAAAAACGAAAATAATCAGTTTACATAATTTCGAATGTGTTGCAAAAATTGAAAGTCAGAATTGTTTGCGAAAATTCACAACTTGGCCAGATTTGTCGCTTCGGCCACTGAACCAGGTTATGTGACATTTTTGTTCTAAATATTTCCGTTCCAATTTCAGAATTAAAACTCTACAAAAAATACTTTTACTCTAATAAAACTCATAAATTCTGAATCCAAAATCAGAATCAATAGTCAGTCTTCAAAATCCTGAATTCTGAGTTAAATAATACCTATATCTGGAGCATTTTTGTCCTAAATATTTCCGTTCCAATTTCAGAATTAAAACTCTACAAAAAATACTTTTACTCTAATAAAACTATAGATTCTGAATCCAAAATCCGAAATCAGAAATTAATTTTTATAATCCAGAATTTTGAAGAATAATTTTTAATTCCAATTGTTTAATTTTCAATATCCTTAAAATTGAAAAAAAACATTTATGATACTGTAATAAAACTAATAGATTCAGAATCTAGAATCAGAATCAGAAATTGCTTTTTATAATCCAAATTTTTGAAGACTAACTTTGAATTTTAAAGATATTCCAAGTTTTATAAAAAATTCAAAAAAGTTGAAACTTATCTAAAATGATTTCGAAATATTATACAACAGATGTAAAGTTATTTAAAATTATCTATTTTTGAATTTTTAAATTAAAAGTACAAAAATTGGAACACAAAGGTTTGGAACAGAAATGTCACGATTGAACCGCCAGTTCACGAACAGTACTGGGTATCATTAAATTTAAAATTCAAAATTCAAAGTCGAAATTCTAACTTTTCGTGTTAAGACGCAACTTATGAGTCATTTTTGAACTAGAAGGATCTAGCCAAATTTCAGCCATCAATTTAGATAAAACAGATTTTTAAAATAGAAAAATTCATAGATGTGTTTTAACAAAAACTCAAATTTTATTATCGAACTTTGAGTTCCGATTTTTGTATTACACAATGCAGTGCTGGGTGTTGTTAAAATTAAAATTCAGAATTCAAAGTCAAAATTCTCATTTTCCGTGTTAAAACACGATTCATAAATCATTGAGATTCGAGAAATCCAAATATCCAATTTTACCAACTTAAATGAAAGAATATTTTACAGTAAGAAAAATTTACAGATGTGTTTTAACACGAAAAATTAGAATTTCGACCTCAAATTTTAAATTCCAACTTTAATAATAAGAAAAAGAATTTCATGAATTTTAAAAACACATATTTTTCATTGTTTACTTTAAGAGAATAAAATTTGATATTGAGAAATTTCCAAATTGATTAAAATTATAAAAATTGTTGAAATGGTCCAAATCCAGTCCAGACCGAAGACCATCCTATGTTAGAAGTAATAACAACACAACCAATTCAAAACGCTAGGCTACAAAAAAGACAAGTGATTGATAATTAAAGGGTTTTCCTTCTGAGGTTGCATCAAAAACGCGAAAATAATGAAATTCATATATCAAAAATGACAAAAAAAAGTAAAATAAAAAAAATTTATGTTTTAATTAAAATTTTAAAAAAAATCAAAAATTAGAACATTTTTATTTCGAAATTATATAAAAAATGAAAAATTAGTAAAATTCATATATTAAAAATAACGAAAAAAAAAATGAAATTAAACTAAAATAAATTTTTTAAATTAAAAAAGAAGAATTAAAAATTAGAACATTTTTATTTCGAAATTATATAAAAAGTAAAAATTTAGTAAAATTTATATATTAAAAATAACGAAAAAAAATGAAATTAAAAATAATTTTTTTTAAATTAAAAAAGAGAATTAAAAATTAGAACATTTTTATTTCGAAATTATATAAAAAATGAAAAATTTAGTAAAATTCATATATCAAAAATAACGAAAAAAATAAAATTTAACTAAAATAAATTTTTTTAAAAGAAAACAATTGAAAATTAGGGCATTTTCACTCTAAACCCACGCAAAAACAAGGAAGTAGTAAAATCCATATATCAACAATGACGAAAAAAAAGTCAAATTAAATTGAAATATAAAATTTTTAAATTACAAAAAAATGAAAATTGGAGCATTTTCGTTTCGAAATTATATAAAAAATGAGAAATTAGTAAAAATTTATATATAAAAAATAATGCAAAAAAAATTAAGCTAAAATAAATTTTTTTAATTAAAAAAGAGAATTAAAAAATGGAGCATTTTCGTTTCGAAATTATATAAAAAATGAGAAATTAGTAAAATTCATACATCAAAAATGAAACGGAAAGATTTAAAAATGATAAAGTCAATCAACACACATTTCTTTCCAGCTACAGTAAAATTATTAATTGATATTCAGGGATTTTCGTTTCGAGATCGAATAAAAAAAAAGAAAAACTAAAATTATTTGGTGTATTAATAAAAAAAATAATAGTATTAATTAATAGAAATTTTAAACTACAGTAAAATTATTAATTGATATTCAGGGATTTTCGTTTCGAGACAGGATAAAAAAAAAGAAATAATAAAATTATTTGGTGTATTAATAAAAAAAATAGTATTAATAAATAAAAAATTTTAAACTACAGTAAAGTTACTAATTGATATTCAGGGATTTTCGTTTCGAAACCAAATGGGAAATGAACACTAAAATCATTTGATGTATTAATAAAAACAAAAAATAACAAAAGCAACTGAGCATTTCCTTTAAACTACAATAAGACAACTCGTTTGTAATCAGGACTTTTCGTTCCGGGATCGTCGTCTGTGGGTCGGTTGCGCTGTAGCGGGAGGATTCTTCCATGCACCAAGACTAAAACTTCCGTTATTGACATCCGACTCGGCAGAAACCATTTTTGTCTCGTCCAAAGTTGCTAAAGAACATCAAAGTCTTCAATGACTCGCTAAGCCAGCAAATTGAGGGGATTTCTGAAATGCGAATCCCTAACGAATCCTCTTGATTTCGTCACGTTTAGTTTCCGTATTTTTTTAAAGTGCAATTTGTGTTAATTACTGTAACTAGGATTCTGAATCCTATAGTTGATTTAAAAAATAAAAAAAAAAATAAAAATAAAAAATAAATTTTTTTGTTCACGTGAAACATTTGTTAGCCATTCTTTCCGCACTCAATTGCTGCTGTCGACCGGACTTATTTTTTAAGCTTAGAAAATCGATAATGTTGAACGTCAAACCTCAACTGATGCGAGCGATTTATTTTTGATGAAGGAAAAACTGGTAAAATATGGTTTTGAAACTCCCGAGAAGATTGTTTTCGTTTCAGATGCTCGTTTGAAAAATTTTATTTCGTTCAGTTTTTGCGCGTTCTTTGTTCTCATGTGTCCGTTTGTGTTCATGTGTTGTTTTATGTCCGATTTTCGTTACCTACATCTTTGAAGACAGAAATTTCGTGACCACTATAATGCCGATATAAAGCACCTCGTTCGAAGCAATTTCTTATTCCTAAAAACCCACATATACACCGATCAAGCTACTGTTTTTATACAAGTCTCTGTTTTTGTTGTTATTCAAAATATAATTCTATTCCTGTTCTAATTTATCATTAACGCTCTTGTTTTCCACCATTCCTTCCTACCTGTCTCCGCATGATCGTTCTCTGTCCTTTCTATGTTGTTATTGATAGTCGTGAACTTACGCGTTTATATATCGATTTACCTTGTGTATCTTTCTAATTGATTTCAATTTCAGCACTTGATTATGCTCCGCATTGTTCCAGGTCAGCTACAATCTGTTCGAGGGTTGCATGGCACCTTCGGGTGTCTTGCAAATGTCTCGATGAGCAAGTTTGAGCAAGACAAGTACCTGCCATACGAAAAGCTCAACAAGAACTTGGAAGTTATCAAGAAGCGGTTAGTAATTACGTTATTATGGTGGTTTTATATATGAATTGTTCGTGGTTTTCAGTTTGGGTCGTCCACTCACTTTATCCGAGAAGATTCTCTATAGCCATCTTGATGATCCTGCTGGACAAGACATTGAACGTGGTATTAGCTATCTTCGTCTCCGTCCTGATCGCGTCGCAATGCAAGACGCGACTGCTCAAATGGCCATGCTTCAATTTATCTCTTCTGGCTTACCTCGTGCTGCTGTTCCTTCAACCATCCATTGTGATCATTTGATCGAAGCTCAAGTTGGTGGCGATAAGGACTTGGCTCGTGCAAAGGATCTCAATGCCGAAGTCTATCGTTTCCTTTCTTCAGCTGGTAATAAGTATGGTGTTGGATTCTGGAAGCCAGGTAGCGGTATTATCCATCAAATTATCCTCGAGAACTATGCCTTCCCTGGATTGCTTTTGATCGGAACCGATAGCCATACTCCAAACGGAGGTGGTCTTGGTGGCTTGTGTATTGGTGTCGGAGGAGCTGATGCCGTCGATGTCATGGCCAATATTCCATGGGAATTGAAGTGTCCAAAAGTCATCGGTGTCAAGCTCACCGGTCGTCTTAACGGATGGACGTCTGCCAAAGACGTTATTCTGAAGGTTGCCGATATTCTTACAGTCAAAGGTGGTACTGGTGCCATCGTCGAATACTTTGGTTCTGGTGTTGACTCTATTTCTGCGACTGGAATGGGCACAATCTGTAATATGGGAGCTGAGATTGGTGCCACTACGTCTGTTTTCCCCTTCAATGACAGCATGGCTAATTATTTGCGTGCCACTGGTCGTGACCAAATCGCAGCAGAAGCCGCCAAGTACAAGAACGCGCTTTTGACTGCAGATCAAGGATGTCATTATGATCAAGTTATTGAAATTAATCTAGATACCCTAGTTCCTCATGTTAATGGTCCGTTTACTCCCGATCTTGCTCATCCAATTGATCGTGTTGGAGAAAATGCTAAAAAGAATGACTGGCCTCTGGACATTAAAGTCGGGCTCATTGGTTCTTGCACGAATAGCTCTTATGAAGATCTTGGACGTGCTGCATCCATTGCTAAACAGGTGAGTTAATGGTGTTTTTATGACTTGGAGGAATATTGAATTATTTATCAATATATATGCTTTAGGCATTAGCCAAGGGATTGAAAGCAAAATCCAAATTTACTGTTACTCCAGGATCAGAACAAATTCGTGCTACTATTGAACGTGATGGAATTGCTAAGATCTTTAGTGATTTTGGAGGTATTGTTCTTGCTAATGCTTGTGGCCCATGTATTGGACAATGGGATCGTCAAGATGTCAAAAAAGGAGAAAAGAATACAATTGTTTCTTCTTACAATCGTAATTTCACCGGCCGTAATGATGCCAATCCAGCTACTCATGCTTTTGTTACTTCTCCTGAAATTGTCACCGCTCTTTCCATTGCTGGAACCCTTGATTTTGACCCTCGTCGTGATGAACTAACTGCTGCTGATGGTTCGAAATTCAAGTTGCAAGAACCAACTGGTGACAATCTTCCTGCTCGTGGATTTGATCCTGGTGTTGATACCTACCAAGCTCCAACACTTAGTGGAAGTGTTGATGTTGATCCAAAGAGTAATCGTCTGCAACTTCTTGAACCTTTCCACGCTTGGGACGGAAAAGACTTTGAAGATTTTGTTATCCTAATCAAGGTTAAAGGAAAATGCACTACTGATCATATTAGTGCTGCTGGACCTTGGCTTAAATACCGTGGACATTTGGATAATATTTCCAACAACCTTTTCCTTACTGCTATGAATTCTGAGAATGGAGAGATGAACAAGGTTCGCAATCAACTTACTAACGAATTTGGAACTGTTCCTGAAACTGCTCGTTTCTACAAGAGTAAAGGAGTTAATTGGGTTGCTATTGGTGATGAAAATTATGGTGAAGGATCATCTCGTGAACATGCTGCATTGGAACCCCGTCATCTTGGTGGCCGTGCTATCATTGTCAAGAGTTTTGCCCGTATTCATGGTAAGAGGCTTAGTTATTTTGATGATATGAATCAATAATGTGTTTTAGAAACGAACTTGAAGAAACAGGGTATGCTTCCTCTTACTTTTGCTGATCCCGCTGATTACGACAAAATTCAACCATCTGATCGTATTTCAATTGTTGGATTGAAAGACTTTGCTCCTGGAAAGCCTCTAAAAGCCGTCTTGAAGCATCAAGATGGTTCGAAACATGAGATTTCCCTTAACCACACTTTCAACGAACAACAAATTGAGTGGTTCAAGGCAGGATCAGCGCTTAACCGCATGAAGCAAGTCCTGACCAAGTAGATGTTATGACGATTGTGTAATAGTTGAAATTACAATTATTTGGTAAAATAGGTTATAAAAGAAATTGGTTTTTATTTGAGATATAGACCAAACTACCCGTTTGACCTTTCCTTACGCTTGAACTACTTTTTCGGAATCAAAACGCATTTCAGTATTGTTGGATTCTCTGCTTTTGACCCCTTGTTCGTACTGCATTCGCCTGTATTTGGGCCAGAAAAAAAACACAAATATGATTAACAGCACAACGATGATCGTGTTCCAGGCCATGAAGGAATCTAGAAAATTCAAAATAATTGATACAGTAAAAAAGTCATTCTTACATTTCCAATTTTGAACATCGTCAGGATCAGTACTGCTAGTACATGTTTGGATTCTCATTTCGTGTAAAGAAGCTCGTTGAGTAAAAAGAAAAGTGATTAAAACGTACAGTATACCTTGAACTTGGCTAAAAAATTAATCTTTTTTATCAATTTTTAAGACCAGGAAGTAAAAATTTTACCCCATCATGATTGTTAATCCGGAAGAAGTTGCTTCAGCTACTGGATATGTTACTTCAACACCGAGTTCTAGACCGATTGGATATATGGCGAAACCACATGATCCAAAACCAAAAATAGATAAAGCTATCCACCATTGAACGTTTTCATGTTGAAGAGAAACTGATAAACTGCAAGCAAAAAATGCAGCTGCACAAAAACAGCATTTCATTGTTTCTTCGAATTTCTTGGTTTTATCTATGTACACTCCACTGATTGCTGAGCCGATCAAACCAGAGAGAATTAGAAGAGCTCCCATTCCTCCGGAAAATGTATCGGAATAGCCTTTGACGCAGAGGGCTGGTTGGAGGTTGTTGTATAAAGCATTTACAAGTCCGATTCCAGCTCCGATGGCACAGCCTAGGATGATGAAAGTTCTGGATTTTATGGCTTTCTTTAGTCCTTCTACGAACGGTGGAGCAGGGATTTCTCTCGAAGAAGAAGCAGATGCAGGAGTAGGGGGAACTGATGATGTCACGCCGAAGACCATTAGTGCTGTAACTACTGCGGTTGAGGCTACAATTGAGTTCTGAAAAAGTAGGGTTTGGAAAATTGAGAAATACTGGACTTACGAGGAGAAGGAAGGCATCTGGATGAGAATCGTTGACGAACAGATTTGAGGAAGCGTACATCGCTGCGATTCCGAGTGGATTCGACATTGATCCAATGGTATTTGCCACAGCTCTTTGAGAATCCGGAAACCAAAAAGCAGCGAGTTTCGTTGGCAGATACATAATAAATGGCTGAGCACATGCTGCGGTCGATTGTCCCAATAAAACTATCAAGAATCTGTCCGAAGCTGGTATTGAACTAATCGATCCCAAAACTCTTAATATATTGCCAATCAAATTCAGCAAAGCTCCGAGATAACAGCCTGTTTTTAATCCGAATTTGTCCACCGACCACATGGCTACAAATCCCATCGGAATCGACATCACCATGAACACTGCATTGTAGAACATCGGAGCATTATTATTGTCATAGTATTTCCTTGTGTAGAACGTAATCGGCGCAAAAGTAATCCATGTCTGAAATCATTGTTATATAAAAAACAAAATCACTTCAACACAAATTTCTAAGTTTTAAAATTAATAAAAATCAAGAATAGTTTTACGAAATTAGCTCTACACGAATCTCTAAAGCTGTTGTAAAAATTTAAAATAAAAAATATGAAATTACTTTGACGAAAATTTCTAAAAAGGTTTAAAATTTAGGTAAAAAGAAAGAAGAGCAAACGAAAGAGAGAGAACAGAGCGAGTCGACTTTTGTAGAATTGCCAAGTTTACCTATTTTTTACTTCTACTCGCTCCTGCGCGGGAATTCAAAAATTCAAAGATAAATTTTTCAATAAAACTATATAAATATAAATTTTTAGAAATTGTCAAAAACTAGTCCACATGGAATTTCAATTTTTGTAGATTATTATTTTATATAATTTCAAAATAAATTTTTCTTAAATAAAGAAAATTCGAAACTAAACTTATAAAATAAAAAAATCTTTATTTACTCACTAAATTTCAGAATTATACACAAAAATTCCAATAACTGTTTAAAAAATAAATTTTTATAGATATTGATTTTTAAAATTTTACACTTTTTAGTTTTTAAAATTCCACATTTTTTAAGAATTTTATTTTTCTAAATCTTCTGAACTTTTTTAAAAATTTTATCTATTTTTTTAAATTTTATTTATTTTTTCCTTAAATTTAATTTTTTTAAATTTTTTTAATTTAATTTTTTAAAATTTTATTTTTTTAAGTTTTTTAAAATTTTATTTTCAAAAATTTTTTAAATTTTAAACTTACCATTGCGTTTGAGAGGTTTATCATTACAACTACTGCCAGCAGGTACCATCTTCGAGTATACAGAGTAAATTCAGTCGGTTCGTTATTCGCCATTGTAAATCAGTAAAAATAAAACAAAATTGAATTCAGAAAAAGAAGAAAAAAATTGAAACTATCTTCTGATGTTTGATTCCGTATTAAGAACCTTAGATAGTTGTCATTATCAGTTGGACAACCTTTATGTCAAGTTGCGAAGTCCAAAGTCGGCAGTCAGACACATAGCGGACGAATACTGCCAGTGTGGCCGCGTGGATGAAAGCAGAAATGTCTTGTACCCAGCAACGCTACACTAATACAACCAGTTCTCTGTGGAATGTTTCTCGACTGGAATTTTTAAAAAATAAAATAACTAATATTTTTTAATTTTTCAAAATGAATATTTAAATTAAAATTTTTCAAATATAAACTAATATTTTAAATTTTTCAGAATAAATTTTTTAAATTAAAATTTAAAAAAAAATAAAATAACTAATATTTTTTAATTTTTCAGAATAAATATTTAAATTAAAATTTTTCAAATAAAAACTAATATTTTTAATTTTTCAACTGAAATTTTTTAAATAAAATAATTAATATTTTTTAATTTTTTGTTCAAATATTTCTGAACTGAAAGTTTTTTAAATAAAATCACGAATTTTATCAGTTCTTCGTCGAATGCCTCTCGATCGAAATTTAAAAAATAAAATAACCAAATTTCTGTTTTTAATTCTCTAAAAAACTTTTCAGCTGAAATTTTTTAAAAATCATTATAATATTTTCTTATTTTTTTGCTTAAAATTTCTCGATTGAAGTTCTTTAAAAATTTCTATATTAATATTTCTACTTTTATATATATTTCATTTCTCGATTTGGATTTTTAAAATAAAATCACTATTCTAAAATTATTATTTTTCTATTTAAACTTCTTCGATTGGAATTTTTCAAAATCACTATCCTAAAATTATTATTTTTCCCTACACTATTTTTCGACTGGAATTTCTTTAATAAAATCACTATCCTAAAATTATTATTTTTCCTTACACTATTTTTCGATTTGAATTTCTCTAATAAAATCACTATCCTAAAATTATTATTTTTCCTTACACTATTTCTCGACTGGAATTTTAAAAATAAAATCACTATCCTAAAATTATTATTTTTTTCTACCCCATTTTTCAACTGAAATTTCTCTAATAAAATCACTATCTTAAAATTATTTTTCTCTACCCCATTTTTCGATTTGAATTTTAAAAGTAAAATCACTATCCTAAAATTATTATTTTTCCTTACACTATTTCTCGACTGGAATTTTTCTAATAAAATTATTACCCTAAAATCATTAATTTTTTGTATAAATTTCTTCGACTGGAATTTTTTAAAAATCACTATCCTAAAATTTTTACTTTTTTTACATTCCATTTCTCGATTTAAGTTTCTCCAATAAAATCAGCTTTAGAACCTGAAAGTCGTCTATCCTAATTAATCTTCTCGTTTTTTTAAACTTGTACAATTGTTATTTCCGAAGGCTATTATTCAAGATTTTTTATTTCCATCATTATTTATAGTTTTATTGCTTTTCATTTTTTTGCATTTTACGATTTTTAATTTCCGAAGCCATATTGTTCATGAATCATGTCATTTGCCCGTTTTTCCCTTCGCTCCCGTTTCCGGGAGTGAATCGGGCGCGGCAAGCTAGCAGGCTGAATAGTTTTCTCCAATGTGATGTAATTCAAAAACTATACAACCTACTACCTCAAAGCGAACGACACTCAATCTGCATCAATATCTCCAACAATTCGAATGACTAGAGCATATCTGCCGTTGTCGATCAATTCGATCTACCCGTGCCCGAAGATGTGTTACCTTAAACCAGAACACAAGTTCGGATCTACGGGTTGATCGCGTTGACCATCGGAAACGGATATGGTCATTCTGAGAATCCCCTCTGCATCAATAACAAGGGAAATAACAACATCGGATTTGGGATATCCGAGGGTAAAAGACGTTTCGTCAGATCCCGGGCGTCAAACGCGGACTAATTTGTCTTTCAGAATCAATTTTAACGGAATTCTACATGACGAAACAATTTCAATTATTTTTAAAATTTCTAATTTAAATAAAACAACAACCAAGATTTAGTCTTGTGAGCAAAAATGAGGCGCGATAGTGATTGAGCAGACTATTCGGAGCGGCTGCTGTGTGTATGCAGTTCCTCTCTGATCGCTTGTCGAAACCAAGCCAGGCTTTCCGTCGTAACTGGTGTCGCTCTATCGTTTTTCGCGAGCGATCTGTGTGCTCGTTCTCCTCGGTTTTCGCGCTCATTCGCCGTCCGAGTGCGGCTCTTTCCGAGAGTAGCAGCTCTCTCGAGCGGCCGTATGTCCCTCGTCAGCGACCATCGGACGACCTCGTGCCGTTCTGTACCATTCAAAAATAAGAGCAAATGCAAAAACAGATATAATGAACATAATATTTTTCCGAAAGAAAATCTCGATCAAAACCTTAAAATATATAACTAATTAAATATAAAGTAATTAAAATAATAAAATTAAATTTTTCTTTAAATAATAAGCAAAAATGGAAAACCTGGCAAGTATTGCGAAAGAGAAAAACGAAAACGAGTCTCGACAACGCACACGTGATCCTAAAATGTCTCTAGCAATGCTCATGCGGACGATCAGCTGATGCACAAAGCAGCCGAATGCACGCACTTGAAGAGGAAGCAGGGACTGCTCTCTCCGAAAACAACCGAGTCTGAAGGGAGCGAAATGGGCGGGGAATGCAATGTCGAAACAACACCCATGGTGGTCTCTAGACAAAAAAATCCAAAGTTGTCCAAAATAACAACAAATAAAAAAGCTAATAACAATTATCTTCATTGGGAGTCGAACCCGAGTCTTCCGGATAATAATCAATAATTCTGACCACTACACCACTAGGCAAACCAGCAGTGTTGATGAATAATATTAATATACATTTGGAGCGAAAGGTAAAAACTAACAAATGATACAACTAATCATGAACACTTTTGTGGCTTCGTTTATGACGTCATTGATGATTTTGTCTTTTATCAAAATTGACCAACCTGTAATAACTGCTGAGCTCTCCTGACTCCGACTGATAAAATTCCAAGAAGGTCCAGGTTATTACAAAACTCCCCTCAACATCGAAAGTAACAGTTTTCAATTAAAAGAAAAACGGAATTTGTCCTGATGGAATGTCTGGCAATGTCAAGTTTTTTCTCGGTAGAACTGGTCAATGTGACCTAAAAAGGAAATTTTCAAAATCAATGAAAATCGAAAAAGTTCGAATTTGATCGAAAAAATATTTACAAAAACAACGAAAAAATTCAAAAAAAATTAATAAAAAAATATAGTTTTTTGAAGTTTTTAAATTTCTGCAAAAAATTTTGTAAAAAATAAATTATTTTTAATCTAAAAATTTACAAAAAATTAAATTTTTTTATTTTTTAAAAAATGAATTATTTTTATTTTTGAAGAAATGAATTATTTTTATTTTTTAAAAAATGAATTATTTTTATTTTCAAAAATTTACAAAAAATGAATTATTTTTATTTTCAAAAATTTACAAAAAATTAATTATTTTTATTTTTAAAAAGTTTTAAAAAAAATTCTGTCGAAATAACAGTAGGAAAATATTTGTTTTTGAATTTCGAAATAATTTGATTTCTCGAAACTTTTGAATTTTTATATAAAAACAGAAATATTCGTAAAAATTAAAAATTAAAAAATAATTTACTTTTTTAAATTTTTACTTAAATTCTAAATTTTCAAAAAGTATTTGTTTTTAATTTTTCATAATAGTACAATTTTTCAATTTAAATTCTAAAATAAAAAAAATTTTTATTTTTTAAATAAATTTCTAAATTTAAAAAAATTCGAAATTCTTGTTAGAAAAATTTTAATTTTAAATTTTCTAAAATTTTAAAATTTCTATTTTTTTAATTTTAATTTTTTTAAATTTTAAAATTTCTATTTTTAAAATTTTAATTTTTTTAAATTTTAAAATTTCTACTTTTTTAATTTTAATTTTAATTTTAATTTTTAGTTTTTAATTTTTTAATTTTTTAATATTTAATTTTTTTAATTTTAAAATTTCTATTTTTTTAATTTTAATTTTTAATAAGATTGTTATCATAGAAATGAGCCAAAACTAACCTCAGGATAACGGAGTGATTAAAGATTAACCAAAATTAAAACCAAATATGATTGAAAACTCTAGCAAAGATTCCACGTTGATCCACAATAGGTCAGTCAAACCAATGACCAAGTGACCAGACAAAATGGGATACCACAGGACGGTGTCCTCGACATGGACGGACGGTCATAGATAGCCCATCCCACTTGTCCCGTCCGGCGACTGGCACGTCTGCAGTTGATTTTTAATTTTTTTTTGCACTTTAAAAATAAAAAAATTTAAAAATTAAAAAAAGTTAAACATTTTCAATCAATAAAAATCTTACAAACGGTCAGAAAATTAACTCGATGAGGAACATTGGACATTTTTGTTTTTTCTTTCGTAAAAAACGACTCTTTTTCCATTGGTGCTAGTCCGTGCAGGCCGATGTTTCCCTCATTCCCGAGGCCGACCACAGAAAGTGCACTTTGGTTTGCCATTTTTCGGCGGGGGCAAGAATGGTTTCAGCAGACGGTGCCAGGAGGTTCCTTCTGTTTCGCCAAAAGTGACAAATGGCAGTATCTAGTCTTCCAAATCACTACAGTACACCAGTTTAAAGATGTTTTATGAGAAATTTATTGTGTCTGAAAAATGCACCAAATTTCAGTTGTTTTTTATGCACATTCAGACAGAATTGAAAACGGAAAATTTGGAGATCAATGATTTAGAAAAAATAAAGTCGGTCAGCATAATAATCGGAATTTTCGATTTTTGTTCCCTCAGGGCATTTGACCCCAGTTTTCTCAAAAATTCTTTAATTTCTTTTTATTAGTTTTATAGATTCTGAAATAACTTAAAATTACAATCATAACTAAGAATATTAATTTAAAAACAAAAAATAGACTGACTTTTATGCCCTCAGGGCATCTGACCCCAGTTTTCTCAAAATTTCTTTGATTTTTTTTTTTATTAATTCTATAAATTTCGAAATAACTTAAAATTACAATCATAACTAAGAATATTAATTTAAAAACAAAAAAAGTACTGTATAATTTTTATGCCCTCAGGGCATTTAGTCTCTTATTTCGTAAGGATTTAATTTTTTTTTTCGTTTTAAAACCAGTTTATTGGTTTCTGAAATGACCTAATATGGTAATGATGACCAAAAAAGTAATCTAAGAAGGAAAAATAGACTGGATGACCTTTATGCCCTCAGGGCATTTGACCCTCCTAGTTTCTCAAAAAATTCTTTGATATTTTTAGATTAATTCTATAGGTGTTGAAATAACTTCAATTTACAATCATTACCATTAAGACTAATCTAAGAAGGAAAAATAGTCTAGATGACCTTTATGCCCTCAGGGCACTTGACCCCTAGTTTCTCAAAAAAATCTTTTTTGATTTTTTTATCTTTCAGATCAATCTTATAGGTCTCTAAAATGACAATCATTACCAATGAGATTAATCTAAAAACAAAAACTATTTTTATAAAATCAGGGACTAAATGCCCTAAGGGAACGATGATCATACAGTACATTTTTTTTTAAATTAGTTTTTTAGTTTTAATTTTTTTAGGTTAATCAAACCACCAATAAACTCGTCTAAAAAATTTTACGAAATCAAAAATTTCGGAAAAAAACTACCGTATACCCACTGAAATTAAAAAATTATTTAAAATAATTACAGTAGAACTTGGATATAAGGTACCTCCTAAGAACTGGGGAAGCGTATGTTACAAGAAAGGATATGCTATAGCGGGGATAAATTTGAAGGCAGACTGACCAAAGTTACTCAGACCGTATGCTATAATAAGAGATATATCATAGCGGGGGTATCTCATATCCAAGTTCTACTGTATTATATTTTATCTTTTTTTCTTTAAAATAATTACAAAGTACCCAATTCTATATACAGTAGAACTTGGATATAAGGTACCCCCTTGGGACCGGGCTAAAGCGTATCTTTAACAAAGGATATATCATAGTTGGGATAAATTTGAAGGCAGAATAACCAAACTCACTCAGACCGTATGCTATAACGTGAGATATGTTATAGGGGGTGTCTTATATCCAAGTTCTACTGTATTTCAAAAAATTCTAAATTTACACATTTTGTTGATTTTTTATTTTTTTTCTGTAAAAAAGTATTTTTTTGAAAATTATAGAGGGCAATAAAAATTTTTTTAAATTAAAGCTAATTTGAAATTTAGGCCAAAAATGACAGCTAATATCGACGAAATAAAACCGATCAAGAATTTTCGAACTTTATTCATTTTAAAACAAAAATGTTTTCTTCGATCAAATCTTTCATTGTTCACATTTATTATTTTATTTTTGATAGATTTATTTTATATCCGTTGATGTCATTATTGCCGAAGAAATTTGATATAAAATTTATGAACCTCGGATACGGTACTCGTTCATGCGGAGTCAAAAAAGGTCAACGACGCACAAGTACCTGCGAAAACACGAAGATAACTAACATCCTGGATACCGCTATTGAACCTAATGATGCCGTCAGAGCTCACGTCCATCTGTATGAAAAAACCCTCAGTCTGTGTCCTCTGTATCCGTATTTGGAAGGACTCAAACTTGCAGAAATTGGGTGTGGACTAGGCGGGGGTATCCAGTGGATAAAAAGGTGTGTTAATATATATGTTACTATTAAACACGATGGTTACTAATAATTACGTAATACTACACACGAAAAGGGTAGATTAAAACAGCTCTAATGTACTCATACATTATATTTAATGTACTGATATCACACTTAATGTATCAATGCATTGAATATAATGTATCTGGTAAATCAAAGCTGTTTTAATACATTGATATGCTGAATATAATACATTGATATTATACTTAAAATATCTATACATTGAATACAGTATATCTATGTCAGACTTAATATATCAATGCATTGAATACAATGTATGTAATATATCAGAATCGTTCTAATGCATCCATACATTATGTTTAATGTCATCGATATTATACTCAATATATCTATACATTGAATACAGTATACCAATGTCAGACTTAATATATCAATGCATTGAATACAATGTATTTGATACATTAGAGTCGTTATAATGTATTCATACATTATATACAATGTGCCCATTTTTGTGTGTAGAATAACGCAGAGAATAGCAATAAGAAGTCCTGAACCTTGCGTCTAGTGCTTTTATACTCCTCGGTGAAAACCTGCTTTGATCCGTCTCTGCTATACGGTAGAGTCGAGTCTAGCATTCCACGACTATATAAATCGTAACTTTTTACTACAGTAACAAATGTAATGATGACGTCAAGGAGCATCAATTTTAACTAAGAACGTATTGGAACCGGTACGTCCGGCAGTGTCCTGGAGTTTCCTACTCTAGCATGCCTTGTAATCTGATCTCGAAGTGAATAAACTCGAAATACTCTAATTGATATCACTAAAGTATAAAAAGACCCCCGATGTCATTAGTTACAGTACCTAAAATTGTGCCTTAATCTTGATTGATCTCCTAAAATCAAGTGTTACTTTCTGGATCTAATAAACGTTTCTAATTTCCATCTTCTCTTTTCTTCTGATTCATCAACTAGAGATTACAAAGCACATTAGAACAGGAAATTCCAGGACACGACGGAAGGTGCCTGTCGCAGTAAAATGTAACACAATTTTTGTTTTTATGAACATTTGGGATTATTACACAAATCATAACACATTTATTACGGGAAATCATAGCATTTGGCAGAATTTATTTCATTTTTCGTAATAAAAATCGTAGCAAATTTATTGCAAAAAGTTTTAATATTTGATAAAAGTTGCGTGATTTTCTGTGACAAAATACTATACAAAATAACAAGATTTTTAGTGATAAAAATCATGATAAATTTATTATAAAAGTTGTAAAATCTTCCGTAAATTAATACCATATGAAGTTTGCTTTATTTTCTATGATAAATTTATTGCAAAAAGTTTTAATATTTGATAAAAGTTGCGTGATTTTCTGTGACAAAATACTATACAAAATAACAAGATTTTTAGTGATAAAAATCATGGTAAATTTATTATAAAAGTTGTAAAATCTTCCGTAAATTAATACCATATGAAGTTTGCTTCATTTTTCATGTTAAAAACCATAATAAATTTATCAAAAAAGTCTTAATATTTGACAAAAGTTACGCTGAATGTTATTCAACAATTTCACAAATTTCCACGACGAAATACTGTACATTTGTTACATTTTTATCAATCAAAAATTGCGATTTTTTTTGTATTGTTTGAAATTAATAATTGACTATACAGAGCTCATCCGGAGATAAAATCGATAATGGGGATAGACAAAGTCGTCGCTGACTCCATGGATAACCAGATCATCCAAGGGATGGCTGAGAACTTGCCTCTTCCGAGCTCCAGCATGGATCTGATCCTGAACATCGAAAGTAGTCATCTCTACGACAGTACACCGAAATTTTTCAACGAAGTTTACCGTGTTCTGAAACCAGGAGGTTATTTCTGCTGGACGGACATCAGATTCAGAGATGAGATCCCCATCGTGTTGGATCAGGCGATTTTCGCTGGATTCGAGTTGATCGAATATGAGAACATAACTTCTGGAGTCTTAAACGGAATAGAATACACATCAAAACAGTACGACAAGTTCTTCGACAAGGTTAGATTTTACAGTTCTTCCCCTGAGGGCATTTGCTTTTTTCAATTTCTGTTGATTTCGAATTTTCTTTAGATCCATCTAGTTAATTATTAGACTATCATTTTGGAACAATTTTAAAAACCAATAAAACTAATCTAAAAAAATAAAAAATAAATTATACAATAACTCTTCCCTGAGGGTATTTGCTTTTTTCAATTTCTGTTGATTTCGAATTTTCTTTAGATTTATCTTTTTAGTCATTAGATTGTCATTGGACAATTTTAAAAACCAATGAAACTAATCTAAAAAAATAAAAAATTAGTTTTACGATAACTCTTCCCTGAGGGTATTTGATCCCCTTTCAAAATGTATTTATTTTGATTTTTTTAGATCCATCTAGTTAATTATTAGACTATCATTTTGGAACAATTTTAAAAACCAATAAAACTAATCTAAAAAAATAAAAAATTAGTTTTACGAAATAGGGGGCTGAATATTCTAAGAGAATCGTCGTAAAATCAATTTTTTCTTTTTAGATCAATCTTGTTATTTATTAAATTGTCATTGACCAATTTTAGAGACTAATAAGATTTATTTAAAAACAAAAGAAGTTAAACTAGTTTTGCGAAATAAGGATCAACTATTACGAAGGGGTAACTGTCATAATCAATTTTTTTTCCTTTTAGATCAGTCTTAGTGGTCGTCACCTTCACCTTAGACCATTCCAAAAACCCACAAAACTGGTCTGAAAAAAGTGAAAAATCGATTATAACATTTGCTCCCCAGAGGCATCTGATCCCTAACATAAGATATTTTCTCAAGGGGCATTTGATCCCTAACAGTAAATGTCCCCTCAGGAGTGTTTGATCTTTAACAGTATTTGCTCCCCTAAAGGCATTTGATCCCTAACATCAGATATTTTCTCAAGGGGTATTTGATCTCCAACAGTATTTGCTCCCCTAGGGGGCATTTGATCCCTAACAGTATTTGTTCCCCTAAAGGCATTTGATCCCTAACATCAAATGTCCCCTCAGGAGTGTTTGATCCCTAACAGTATTTGCTCCCCTAGAGGCATTTGATCCCCAACATCAAATGTTCCCTAGTGACAGTTGCTTCTCTTTGAATCGCGCTGATTTCGGAATTTCTTTAAATCAATGCTTTTTTTGCTTAATTGAGGTATTAAATTATTTTAACTATCAAACAATCGATGTAAAAACAAGAAAAATCGCAAATCTTACGAAATAAAAAAACTATCATATAGCCGAAAAATCAACTAGACAAGTCCTCCCTCAGGGCATTTGGCCCTCTTCAACTTGTTAATTTTTTAAAATTTGTTTTTTATAACTTAATTGAAATTTTAGATTACATTAAAAATTAAAAATTTTTCACAAAAAAATTACCGTAATTTTAATTTTTAAAATTTAATTAATCAATTTTATTTTATTTTTTAAAATTTAATTAATTATTTAAGGCTCCTTGGATCTTCAAACTACTCAAAGGATCCATCAGAACGACGTACTGTGCCCCGGGCACTTACACCTACAATCGTCTACTCAAACGAGAAAAAATTTATTCTGCGGCTTGTTGGATTAAAAAATCTTAATTTTCACAAATAATTAAATTAAAAAAAGTAAAAATGATTAATTTTCACAAATATTCAAATTTTTAAAAAATAAAAAATCTTAATTTTTATAAATAATTAAATTAAAAAAAAGTAAAAAATCTTAATTTTCACAAATAATTAAATTAAAAAAATAAAAAATCTTAATTTTTATAAATAATTAAATTCAAAAAAGTAAAAATGATTAATTTTCAAAAATAATTAAATTAAAAAAGTAAAAATGATTAATTTTGAAAAACAAAAAAGGTCCAACGATCAAAAACGGAATGTCCTCTTTGACGATCGGAATTTTGTTTGCCCAGGGCCATTTGATTGTTTCCTTCATATCAACCACAAGGAATTCTTTTCGGTGAAAATGAAAAATATGAATTTATTTCTTCCGATATTGATTTGTTTGAATTTCGTCGTTATTCCTGAAGTCGAAGCCAAAAATGAAGGCCAGACAAAAATCATCTGCCTAAATGGGGGTACTGTAAGAGGACATGAATGCGAATGTCTGGATAAATACAGCGGCAAATACTGTGAACGAGAAAAACACTGCGAAGGATACGAGAGGACCTCTAATGGAGCGTAAGTTTAGGATTCTCAATTTTAAATTTCTAAATTTTCTAAATTTTCTAAATTTTCTAATTTTCTAAATTTTCTAAATTTTCTAAATTTTCTAAATTTTCTCAATTTTAAATTTTTAAATTTCTAAATTTCTAAATTTCTAAATTTTTAAATTTTTATATTTTCTAAATTTCTAAATTCCTAAATTTCTTAATTTTTTTATTTTTTAAATTCCTAAATTTCTTAATTTTTAGATTTTTTTATTTCTAAATTTTTCTTATTTTTAAATTTCTAAAGTTTTAGATTCCTAAATTTCTAAATTTGTTTATTTAAAAATTTTTTTATTTTTAAAATTCTTTAAATTTTTTGTTTTTTTATATTTTTTAAATTTCTGAATTTTTATTTTTAATAAAATTTAAAATTATTTTGAAATTTTGCAGATGTGTAAAGTGCAAAACTGGATACAAAGGTGACAATTGCGACAAAACCGAATGCAAAAACGGAGAGGAACAATCCGATGGGTCTTGTATCTGCAAACCACCGTATTCAGGAGACCAATGTGACAATTTACGGACTGGTGACGTGTACTTATACTACAATAGAATGATATACAGATTCGGTCCTATTGGAGCATTCATCATAATCCCGATGATCATTATTCGTTTCGGCTGTTCTCATCTGGCCCGTAGGCGTCAAATTAGACGAGTAGAACGTTCTTTCGAAGAACAAACTAAAATTGACATTTCAACCCACGCCGTCGAGAATCTTCTCAAACAATAAATTCAGTTTTATTTTAAATTTAGTTTTATTTTAACAAATTAAGACACTTCTTAATGTTTATACAGTATAATTTATAATTTTGGAATTATTAACTGTAATTTGGTCCATTATACAGTAATGAGAAAGTACTGTGGATTTTTGGGGTCTTCTCAGCAGGATCTAGGATATAAATCGTTGAAGATTACTGTAGGTATTCTATTTCAAAAGTTACGGTAGAAAATATAAAATTTAATAATTTTGCGAAGAAAAATTAAATTTTTTTAAGAACTTTTAAAATGAAAAATTTACAGTAATCTTTAACAATTTAAAATACCTTCAACAATATTCGAAATTTGAATTACCAAAGATTACTGTAGAGTCATTTTTTCAGAAGTTAGAAAAATTAATTTTTTAAATAACTTTTAAAATTCAATAATTTTGCGAAGAAAAATTTAATTTTTTTTAATAACTTTTAAAATAAAAAATTTACAGTAATCTTTGACAATTTAAAATACCTTCAACAATATTCGAAATTTGAATTATCAAAGATTACTGTAGTCATTTTTTCAGAAGTTAGAAAAATTAATTTTTAAAAATAAAAAATCCATTTTTTCTACCGTAATTTCTGGAATAAAAAACCCACAGTAATCTCTGATAACTTAAATCCCAGATCTCGTGAAAAAGATTTTATCGATTTATATTACTTCCTTATTACTGTGTTCTTAATCAAATTATACCTAATACTTCTAAAATTAAAAGCCATACTGTAGAATGTGACGGATGAGAAATTTAATTTTATAAATTTCCTTTCCGTTAACCGCAAATATTGTACTCGCATTTCATCAAGTATGTACACCAAAATTATTCAGCACCTACGCCCAAAAAGGGTACATTGAAACGGCTCTAACGTGTCGATATATTATATTTCATATATCGATATTATACTTGATACATCGATACATTGAATATGATATCTCTAATAAATCAGAATTGTTTTAATAAATTAGATATATTACATTCAATGTACCGATATCAAATTAATGTATCGACATATTGAATGCAATGTATGTGATACATCAGGACTGTTTTAATAAATTAGATATATTACGTTCAATGCATTGATATCAATTTCATATATCGACACATTGAATACAATATATGTGATATATCAAAGTCGTTTTGATGAATCCATATATTATATTTAATACATCGATATTATACTTAAAATATCTATACATTGAATACAATGTATGTAATATATCAGAATCATTTTGATGCATCCATATATCATATTTAATACATCGATATTATACTTGATATATCGACATATTGAATACAATATATCAGATACATCAGAATCGTTCTAATGCATCCATATATCATATTTAATGCATCGATATTATACTTCATATATCTATACATTGAATATAGTATACCAATGTCAGACTTGATATATCTATACATTTAATGTAATGTATCGGATAAATCTGAATAGTTTTGATGTACTCATATATTGTGTACAATGTACCCATTTTTTGTGCGTAACATGGAGCTATTTGATTTTTTGCGTAAAATAAAATCAAATTAGACGAAGGAATTTGAAAACCTGCGATTCTTATGATTAAAAATTGTCGAAAGAACTTGATTGAGGAACTGTTTCGGGAACTTTAAGTAGGTATGTCGTCATTAAACCTTTGCCTTTGACGTCGATTTCCCCACGGCAATCAAATTCAAATCCTTCTTTTTCGAGGATCTGCTTCACTTCTTCGGTCATCTGGAATTTGATTTTCAATTATAAAAAATAATTTAAAATTTTAAAATTATAATATTAAAAATTTTTATTAAAATTTAAATTTTCAAATATAAAATCCGTTTTTAAAAAGTTGAAGATCACTTATCTTGCTTGTGTATTTTAATCCAGAAAATTCCTGATTTATTTAAAAATATATTTAAAAAAACAAATTCTAAAATCAAAGAACAACAAAAAGTGAAATTTTAGGTTACTGTAATTTTCAACAAATTTTAGAAATTCGCGTCGAGATTCTTTGACATGAAGAAAGTTGATTTTTAATTTTCGAAATAATATAAACCTGATCAAATTTTTTCAAATTACATAAATACTAAATTTCACATTTTCGGTCTCGACTGGAAAGTTTCGAAAATTCGTGTTAAGATTATTTTTAAAAAAAATTAATTTTAAATTTAAAAATTTTTCTATTTTCTACATTTCTAAATTCTTTGATTTTTAAATTTTTTTAAATTTTTATAATTTAAAATTTCTTAATTTTTAAATTTTTTAAATTTTCTACATTTCTAAATTTTAAATTTTTTGATTTTTAAATTTTTTTGATTTTTATAATTTAAAATTTCTTAATTTTTAAATTTTTTTATTTTCTACATTTCTAAATTTTAAATTTTTTGATTTTAAATTTTTTGATTTTTAAATTTTTTTGATTTTTTGCAAATTAATAATTTACCTGAATCCTGCCGGGAATTCCGGAACTGTCCATTCTACTGGCGACATTTACCGTATTGCCCCAGATATCGTAATGCGGTTTTTCCATGCCGATAACACCCGCGACTACTGGTCCGACATTGATGCCTAAGAAAAAATAAATTAAAATAAATCATTTAAATTCTTACCAATTCTAAGATTAAAATTATTAAAACTATGTTCATTAATGTATTTTATTTTGTCCAATAACTTCATTGCAAATTTCGTCACGGAAATCACGTGATCGTTACCCGTGACTTCGCCAGACAACCCACTTGCGGCCATGTACGTCGTTGAAATTGTTTTAATTTTTTCAATACACGCGAATTCTGGGGCATTCAGAAGCTAAAAATTCAAATATATCGTAATTATTATTTTTCGGGACATTTATGTTCCAATTTTAAGGATTTCAAAAATTAAAAAATATATTTAAAAATTTCTTATGTGGAATTTAAAAAATAGTTTTAGGTAAATTTAGAGTAGAGTTAGAAGATGGAATTTTAGATGTTTTTAGATTTGGACAAAAAGTCCCTAAAATCAGGTGGTTAGGATTCTGAATCTGAAGTTCATTTTTTTATTCAAAATTCTGAAGTTGATTTTTTTTATTCCAGATTCCGAAATTGATTTTTTTTATTCCAGATTCTGAATATGAAGTCAGAAGTTAATTTTCAAAATTCTGGATTCCAAAATCGGAAAGCGATTTTAAAATTCTAAGATTCTGAAATCAGAACTTGACCTTCAAAATCTGAAATCTTGAAGTTGAAAGTGGACTTTCATGATTCAAGGTTCTGAATTCAGAAGGTGATTTTTGAGATTCTCGGCTCCAAAATTGGTTTTCAGAATCCTGCATTTTAAAATTAAAAGTTGGCCTTCGTCATCCTGGATTCTGAATTCAGAAGTTAATTTCTGAGATTCTGGACGATGAAGGCCGACTTTTGACTTCGAAAAGTGGAACATGAATTTTCTAAAACGATTTTTCCGATCTTACAGTATCGAAATCTGCAATTATTTCGTTCAATAGCCTTAGGCATTCCACTCCTTCGTTGTTTCCGTCTAATTCCATGTAAAATTCGTTGAATTGAGTTATTGTGGCGAAAATTACACAAGCACAAGACCGGCCTTCACTGTAGAGGTCCTTCCTGTCCTTCGGCTGCTCGTTCAGAAAATGGGAAGCAACATGGGCTGGAAGAATATTCTCCAGAATTGTCCTGTTTTGGTCGTGATTTTTCATGACTTCATTGTTTTCTCCACAGGCCTAAAAAATGAAAAATAAATTTTAAAAAAAGTTTATTTAAAAAAAATAAGATTTATTAAAAAATAAAATTTAAAAAAAGTAATTTTAAAAAAAGTTTATTTAGAAAAATTGAATTTTTACTTAAAAAAATAAAATTTATTAAAAAATTAATTTTTTAAAGAAAAATTAAATTTAAAAAAAAGTAATTTAAAAAAAATGATTTTTTGAAAAAAAAAATTGGATTTTTATTTAAAAATTAGATTTATTAAAAAATTAATTTTTTTAAATTTGATTTTTGTAAAAAATATATTTTATAAAAAAATAATTTTTTTAAATTCGATTTTTGTAAATATATTTTATAAAAATTAATTTTTTTAAATTTGATTTTTGTAAAAAATATATTTTATAAAAAAATAATTTTTTTAAATTCGATTTTTGTAAAAAATATATTTTATAAAAAATTAATTTTTTTAAATTTGATTTTTGTAAAAAATATATTTTATAAAAATCCTTACTTGTAGTTTCCAAATGAAGTCGTATCTGGCAACCATTTCCGATCTTCGGCTCTGGATCGTAATCAGGCAAAACGCAAATAAAATGAAAAAAGAAAAGAAAATTCTGAGATCAGAAGAATATGAATATTGTCTAAATTATTTTTTATTTATTTTTATTTTTATTTTTTTTCTTACTGGCAGTATTCTGTGATTTGATCGTTGATTGTCATGTTAGTTATGTTCAGAGCCTGTCGATCTAGCCAGAGGCCGAATTGTCTGACATGGAGATCCTTATATGGAAGCAACCATAAAATCAACAAGCTAATCACCGACAGCAAAAATGAAATCAGCATTTTTTCCAGAGCCAAAAGTGACAAAAACATAGAAACCGACAAAAGTACAACAATTGTACTTTCATAAACAAGCTAAAAATTTATATTTTTAAATAATTTTAATATTTTTAAACATTTTTAATATATTTTTAAATATTTTTAAGTATTTTTAATATATATTTTTAAATAATTCTAAATAATTTTAAATAATTTTAAATAATTTTAAATATTTTAAATATTTTTAAATATTTTAATATTTTTTAAATATTTTAGATATTTTTAAATATTTTAATATTTTTTAAAATGTTTTAGGTATTTTTAAATACTTTTAAAACATAAAAAAATGCTTTTTAATATTTTTAAAATACGTTTAATTTTTTTCATACTTTTTCATATTTAATGATTACCTCAATTTTAACAATATCCACATTTGTGCAATTGCCGGAGTCGTCGTTGAAGATCTTCCAATTTGAGGAATCAGAATCACAGTCGAATTTGCAACGGAATTTTGAATAAGATATGAAAGAGAAAAAAACACAGTAAATGCAGATGAAAAAAATAAATAATACAAAAAAGAATTTGTAAAATCTGTTCGGAAATCTTCTTTTTCTTTTCACAGGTTTGAAGTACTTCAAGGCCATGATTCCGGCCACACCCAAGAACGCCGTTCCAGAAATGCCATACACGAAATGGGAACTGTAATCAGAATCATATATTACAAAAATAAAAACAGAATTTTTTGCAAAATGATCTTGAAAGAAATTTCTAGAAGTTCTTAAAAACTACAGTAATCTATGAAAAAATTCAATTTTTCAAAAAAGTTATTTCGTAACTAACAATATATTACAAAAATTAAAAAATTTTTTGCAAAATGATCTTGAAAGAAATTTTTAGAAATTTTCAAAAACTACAGTAATCTGTAGAAGTTCAATTTCTCAAAAAAGTTATTTCTTGCCCAAACACATCGGTCCACAGAGATCTACACAAAAAAGTATAACTTCTGGTCCAGTAACAAAAAATAATCACTATTGTGTTACATTTTTGTCAAAAATACAAAATGATCATAAAAAATATAATAACTATGTTACATTTTCGTCACAAATGTTAGATAATCATAAAAAATATGAAGATTATGTTACATTTTTGTCAAAAATACAAAATGATCATAAAAAATATAATAACTATGTTACATTTTCGTCACAAATACAAAATGATCACAAAAAATATAATAATTATGTTACATTTTCATCACATTTTTCGTGAATATTTTGCATTTATGATAAAAATTGTAACAAAATAGTGACAATTTGTATTTGATACTTGACTAAAAATTACGCTTTTTTGTGTATAGACATTTTGGATAGTGTCTATTTTCAAATAAAATAAGGGCTTTCTAGTCACTATCCAAAAACAGTTCCAATACACAAAAAAACGTAATTTTTGATTCTGTAACAGTTACCAAATGTAACACAATCGTCACATTTTTCATGAATATTTGCATTTATGATGGAAATTGTAACAAAGTAATGACAATTTGTATTTTTTTACCGTACCAAAAGTTACTTTTTTGTGTGTACATTGGATTGCAAATTTTGGTGTAGCTTTTTCAAAGTCAGATCCATGGAGATCTAACGATAATCATGTAATTCACTTACGCCAAATTCCCACATCCCAACATGAGCAAGCAGAGGGAGAATACTGTCAAAACACAGGCAATCTCGGTGAGAGTGGCATTAGCCTTATACCGTAGGAATTTGTTTTCCATTTTGGTGTCCTTGAAAATTAAAGTCCATTTTTTGCAATATTCGTTTTTCCAAGCTTCTTTGTTAATAGCGTCAATTCCTTTTTCGAGATAATTGTCGACTTCCTCCTGGATGGAAGTCTCTTTTCTTTGGGGTCCGGACTTCTCTCCGTATCCGGTCATCTGGTACTCCTTCTTCGTGGTCCTCAGATTCTGTCGATGTTTGGGAAATTCCCGATTTCCATCCTGAACAATCAAAAACGTTTCAACGTCGTGAGCAGCCAAGTACTTTGATCTTTCTTTTCCGTTTCCAGGTTCCACTTTGAATGCTCCATTTAAAGCGTCAAGAGTGGCTTTAGTTATGTGGATTCTGCCCGGCAAACCTCCGCTTTCCATGTGGTTAGCAAGAGTCACGTCATCACTCCAAACGTCAAATTGCCACTTCTTCAATCCGAGAACACCACAGTGAGCTCTCCCGCTATGTATGCCGACTCTCATATTGACATAAACGCCATAGAGGTCTCCAATAAGTCTGGAAACATGATTACAAATAACATTTTCGAAATTTTCGAAACAATTATGTCACATTTCATCTCAAACAGAAAACTATAAATTCTCACTTTTCGTGTCAGGACCACTTCTAATTTTTTTATTTTTATAATTATTTCGTTTGTTAAAATCTAAAAAATTATCCTGACGCGAAAATTGACAATATTTAAAAATTTACTATTTCATCTCAAACAGAAAACTCTAAATTCTCACTTTTCGTGTCAGGATCACTTCTAATTTTTGTATTTTCATAATTTTTTTTTTAAAATCTAAAAAATTATTCTGACACGAAAAGTGACAATATTTAAAAATTTACCATTTCATCGTAAACAGAAAACTTTAAATTTTCATTTTCCGTGTCAGGACCACTTCTAATTTTTGTATTTTCATAATTATTTCTTTTTTGTTAAAATCTAAAAAATTATCCTGACACGAAAAAATTCTAAATTTGGAATTTTTAGCGAAATGTGATAGACGATTTAAAATTTAAAAACATACTTGATGGTGTCAATCATGTCGAGACCCATGGAGACAGCGCAGATGGCGTGATCTTCACGTTGTTCCGTGAGGCCACTGACACAGTAATAACAATCTCCCAGAATCTTGATTCTCATACAGTGATTTTCATGAGCAAGATTATCGAATTGAGCAAAAAGTTCATTCAAAGTCCTGACAAGTTCCTCGGCAGTACAGCCTGAGGCAAGATTCGTAAATCCACAGATATCAGCAAAAAGGATACTGTAAAAAATTATTTTTTATATTCTCAGAGATCAGTTTTATCAAATTTGATGATCGAAGTTAAAGGTCAAAATTTGGAATTTTTGTAGTAAGACGAAATCCGTAATTTTTTTATTAAAAAAAGTTGTTTTATTAAAATTAATATAATTTAATATTTGAATTTTCCGAGTCAAAAAACTTCCGCGTTAAAATATATTTTGTATATTATGTTTTGACTCAAAAAATTCAATTATCAATTTAGGTAAAAATTTTCCTAATAAAAAATCCATATTAAATTTTATCAATTTAGGTAAAAATTTGTCTAATAAAAAATTTATATTAAATTTTATCAATTTAGGTAAAAATTTGTCTAATAAAAAAATCCATATTAAATTTTATCAATTTAAGTAAAAATTTTCCTAATAAAAAAATTCATATTAAATTTTATCAATTTAGGTAAAAATTTTCCTAATAAAAAAATTCATATGAAATTTTGTCAATTTAGGAAAAATTTTCCTAATAAAAAAATTCATATGAAATTTTATCCTACTACGAAAAGTCCGAATTTTGACCTTAAAT
Organism: Halicephalobus mephisto; assembly: GCA_009193035.1. NCBI lineage: Eukaryota > Metazoa > Nematoda > Chromadorea > Rhabditida > Panagrolaimidae > Halicephalobus > Halicephalobus mephisto. The sequence continues at coordinate 229,271 of SWDT01000038.1, read as the reverse complement.
TTTGATCGTCAACTTGGATATTTAATTTTGACCATTAACTTTTGTTAGATCGTGAGTCTATCCATTTGAATACATGTCTGCACATCGTTGGTCCTGAAGAGAAATACCCTGAGGACCAACTCTGTGCAGAGATGTTCAAACAGATACAAATACTCCATAATTACTTGTAACTAAGCGTATTCGATTATATTCAGTGGACGTATGAAACTTAAAATGAACATGGGATCATAATTATCTTCCTCATTCTTGTTCTCAGTTCTTATGTAGAAAAATAAGTAATAGAATACGCTCAATTACGCTTAGTTGCAAGTGATTGTGGATCATCTGTATTATGATCCCATGTTCACTTTAAGTTTCATACGTCCATTGAATATAATCGAATACGCTTAGTTACAAGTAATTATGGAACACTTGTGATATCTCATCCCAACATTGGTACCCTACTGTATTACTACACAGATGATCCACAATTATTTGCAACTAAACGTAATTGAGCGTATTCTATTACTTATTTTTCTACATAAGAACTGAGAACAAGAATGAGGAAGATAATTATGATCCTATGTTTGTTTTAAGTTTCATAAATCTACTGAATATAATCGAATATGCTTAGTTACAAGTAATCACGGAGCACTTGTGTAAGCATACGATCCCACGACTTAAAAAAACGAAATAGATTATCTTACCTAATATTACTGTGTTTTCTGATGTAAATTTTCTTAAACATGGCTTCTTGTTCGTCATGGTGATTGTCAATATCTTTCTTCATTTCATGTGCAATGTGTTTTGGAAGAACAGAAAGCAGTATTTTTTCTTGTTTCTCATTTTCTTTTATAAGACAAAGTCTGTTTTCGACGAATTTCCTTGTTTCTCGAAATGTTCTTCTTTGAACTAGTTCCGTCGGATAATAAATGAAAATTCCGTTTATGTTCATGGCCAATAAAAGTAAAACTTCCGCAATCAACTAAAATTTGGAATTTATTTTGTCCTAAACTACGGTATGGTTTGCAACTTTGAAACTATTGATTGTAACTTCGTTAACTTTACAGTGATAAAAAAGTACTGTAGATTCTCAGAATCCTTACAGTAAATTCTGTAATTTGTTTTTTAACGATATTTCTAGGGTTTTTGATCCCAAAGTTACGGTATCTAGAACAAGTTGTAACTGATATTTTTGGAGTTATATACAGTACTGTCAGATCTTCAAAAAAAGAACTACAATTAGTTCTACAGTAGTCTGTAATTTCAAAACTATTGGTTGTAACGTCTTCCTACATAAAGTGGTAAAAAAGTACTGTAGATTCTCAGAATCCTTACAGTAAATTCTGTAATTTAAACTTGTCATGATCCTTCTAAAACCTCTGCTTCAAAAGTTACGGTATCTAGAACAAGTTGTAACTGATATTTTTGGAGTTATATACAGTACTGTCAAATATTAAAAAAAAAAGAACTACAATTAGTTCTACAGTAGTCTGTAATTTCAAAACTATTGGTTGTAACGTCTTCCTACATATAGTGGTAAAAAAGTACTGTAAATTATTGAAATATACATGAAAAAATCTAGAATTTAAATTATCAAAGATGACTGCAGAAGTTATAGAAAAAATACAAATCTTATTTCCTTAAAAATTATCAAATTTTATATTCAAAAATTTTCGTATTTTCTATTATGATTTCCGAAGCAAATAATCTACAGTAATCTCTAATAATTTTTATTTTGGACCTCATTAGGACGATTTTAAATTATTAGAGATTACTGTAGGTCACTGTAGGCTATTGTATACTACTGTAGGTTACTATAGATTACTTCAGACTACTGTAGATTACTGTGGGTTATTTGTTTCAGAAGTTATGTAAAAAAATAAATATTTTTTTGATAAAGTTGTGAAATTTCATATTTTAAATATTTTATGTTTTCTGTCACACCTTCTGAAGCAAATAATCTACAGTAATCTCCACTTCCATCATATATCCCTTTGAAAATATCCTAAAAAAATATAGTACTTAATTGTTACCTTACAACAATCCAAGTTACAACTAACAATTTCAAATTTGCAAACTACAGTCTACAATAACACTAAATTTTTTAAAAAATTAATAAAATTAAAAAACTTTTAAATTAAGAAATTTTAAAAAATTTAAGACATTTAAAAAATTAGAGAAATTTTAAGAAATTTTTAAATTAAAAAATTTTTAAAAATTTAAAAATTAAGAAATTTTTAAAAATTTAAAATTTAAAAAATTTAAAATTAAGAAATTTAAAAATAACCTGCGAAGGATCCTGAGTGTCGAAGATCGTTCTGCAGATGGATGCCACTGTTATCAACACAGCAGCAACTGCGGATGACGTCAGTTGTAGAGGCATCATTGTGTAGCACATGAATAACGTCAACAAAGCTATTGATGAACTCATTACTGTAGGTGACAATTCAATGAGTAATATGAAGAATCCGATGACCAACCAAGAAAACGTCAAAGGTCTTTTATCCCAAAAAAACAACGACAAAATCAGAGCAATGTTCATCACGTTCAAAAATGCCAATGTCATCCAGCTACCGTACATCCCTAACACGGCCATCTCGAAGAAACACAACATGATCGCAGACAACATTGCACTCTGAAAATCCCTCTGGCTATTTTCGATTTTTTAATTTTCAAAGACATTCAAAAATTACTGGGTGCTTTTCGGAGTTAAATATTTCATGGACTGATCCCATTTTTCTATTTTATTATTATTCTAAAAAAAGCTTTTTTCGAAAACATAAAAAATGAAATTTTCAAAAAAAACTAAATTCAAAAAATTTTGTAATCAAAGAAATCCGATTTTCTTGGACATGTTACAACCGCCGACAACATGGCAGTTCGGAGCAGGTCGTTTTAAAACGAATCCGATTCCCTAGGGCTATAAATTTAAAAAAATTCGAATTTTTTGCATTTTGGGAATTTTTTTAATTACGTAAATTTTATCTTAATGAAGTCTCCTCCCGGGATTAGGATCAACCATAGCTGCAGAAAAACAGACAAACTTTATCTTATTTAATGATGTCAACAAATTTCCGTTCGGGAGTGTTTAATTTATTTTTTTTATTTTTTCTTAAATTCTACCAAAATTGCAATATTTTTAATTTTTTTATTTTTTCTTCAATTTTACCAAAATTGCAATATTTTTAATTTTTTAATTTTTCTTTAATTTTACTAAAATTACAATATTTTTTATTTTTTTTAGAATTCATAAAATTTCAATTAAAAAATAATTTTTATTTTAATATTAAAAATAATTCAAATTTAAAAGCTAAGTTTCTTTTAAGAAAATTTAATTTAAATAATAAAAAAATTTTAAATTAAATATGAAAAGTTTTTTTAAAATTTAAATAAATGTCTTGAACGGAAATTTTGACATTGATGAATAAGCTCAGGTTGACGTTTTTCCGTTAAGCAGATCCCGTTGTTTTCGAAAACAAGAAAAGCTATCTTCATCGAACCCTATTCTTTTAAAATCCAGACATTGCTTATCAATTTTGCAAGCAATCCCATTTGACAATGCCCCGGGCAATGACTCCAACTAATGCCATTCTTTCCAAATTTTTTTTTAAAATAAAAAAGTAAAAAAAAACCAAAAAGTTTAAAATAAAAAAAATAAAAAAAAATTTTTAAAGTTAAAAAAAACAAAAAATTTAAAAATTTAAAATTTAAAAACAACAAAAAATTTAAAATTTAAAAAAAAATGAAAAATTTAAAAATTTAAAATTTAAAAAAAAATGAAAAATTTGAAAATTTAAAAATTTAAAAATTAAAAAAAACAAAAAATTTAAAAATTTAAAATTTAAAAAAAAAAAACAAACCTTAAGTCTACCCGAATTCATGTGACGGAAATAATTTGCATATAGTCTATCCGAATGCCATAATTGAAAAGCTATACTTTCTTTTTCACTGGTTTCGATCATGTCCAGGACAGAGGTGTTCGCAACCCCGTTCTTGTTCCATTGGTTCTGCAGGGGTTCTAGCACGGAACTGTCCCGGTTAAATCCCATTTCGAAGCTCTAAAAATAAAAAATAAAAAATTTAAACTTATTTAAAAAACAAAATACTTTTAAAAAACTATTTAAAAATAATTTTCAAAAAAAACTACTTTAAAAAATTTAAAAATAATTAATGTAATTTTAAAACATTTAATGAAACATATTTTTTGAATTTGAAATATTTCAAAAATAAACAAAATTTTTTTAATAGGATTTCTACTTAATCAAAAATAAAGATAATTTATAAAAAATATGTTTTAAAAAATTCAAAATATTTCAAAAATAAATAAGATTCTTTTTATAGGATTTCTAATTAATTAAAAATAAAGATAATTTATAAAAAATATATTTTAAAAAATTCAAAATATTTCAAAAATAAACAAAATTTTTTAATAGGATTTCTACTTAATCAAAAATAAAGATAATTTTAAAGATAATTTATAAAAAATATGTTTTAAAAAATTCAAAATATTTCAGAAACAACCAGAGTTCTCCTGATGGAATACGAAAACACTCACAAAAAAAGAGTGATTCCAAGTGCGCATTCGATGGGGTGATTCATATGAGAAATTATTAAAAAGCAACTAAATATAACAACAACTACGATTTATATAAAAATTCAAGATCAATAATCAAATAAGGCGCTGAAAAAACATGTAAATAGAGAGGATCAATCGATACAAGCAATGAAGCGCAACAATAATGTAAAAATAGATATAAATCGCGTTATTTTTATCAGTTCTTGTGTTTTAGAGAAAAAGCAATTTTGATTCCATAAAAGCAATAGTTCTAAAATTCACTTTTAAAAATAAAAAAAATTTAAACTGCACGATTTTCCTGAGGCATTTGATTCTTCTTATTTCGTAAGATTTTTATTTTTTTGTAATTAATTTAAAAGAATACGTATGTTTTAAAAAATTAATTTTAAAAAATACGTATATTTAAAAAATATGTTTTAAAGAATTAATTTTAAAAAATATATATGTTTTAAAAAATTAATTTTAAAAAATATATGTTTTAAAGAATTAATTTAAAAAATACGTATATTTAAAAAATATGTTTTAAAAAATTAATTTTAAAGAATATATGTTTTAAAAAATTAATTTTAAAGAATTTCGAAATCAGCGCGGATCGGCAGGGTCGGAATGCCGCTGGGGACCGTCTGTCGTATAGCCATCAATCTCGACTTGTCAACGTTAATGACTCCCGGGTATTTCTAGACAAAACAAATTTATAAAAATTTCTTCCGGATTGCAAAAAATCAAAATCCAATGATATTATTCAATCAGAATTTTTCGATTTAAATAAAATTCAAGAGGTTCCGAAATTGAACAAATCGACAAAAATGGTGATTGAAAACCGCTCTCATGGACAGAACAATTGCCAGAAAGAAAATGAACAAATTTAAGAAGAACAAAACTTCCAGAACCACGTTGGATGCCGGGAGCCCGGATGTGTCGACTTGGAAAAAGTACACACAAATGCAATTTGTACAGCCGAAACCGAACTTGTTGGCATGAAGCTTTTCTATCACATTTTGTCAAACAATGGATTTAGAAGACAGTTGTTCACAATAAGATTTAATTCATACCAAGTAATTTTGCATTTTTTGACATTTTAAAAATTGAAAAACTGGAGGGCTTAAATCTGTCGCAAACTCGTCAAACGAGGCCATTTTAGAATAGTCTAACTTTTATTTTTTTTTCGACGAGTGCTTCAAATCAGGAAACGCAACAAAAACCATTGTAAAATTCCCCTTGCAAAATATGGAAAAATAGATTTTTTAATGAAATTCAAATTTAGTCGAACAGAAACAAGAACTTGCAAAAGCAATTCTTCCCAAGACATCGTCCATAACAAAGTTATCACTGCCTTCGTTCGCTTCATCAGACTACGGAAATCTACTAAGCGGAATAAACAAGATTAATATCAAACAATATTACATAAAAACTTGTTCACACTAGAGAACGTTGACGTACTAATATGGAAATTCAGAAAATAATTTGTTTACGGAGTTTTTTAGCGGGAATTTTGAAGAATTTTAAAAAATTTAGGTAAAAAACAAAAAAAACGTGAAAGAGAGAGAGAGGACAGAGCGAGAGAAAAAGGACAAAGCGAAAAGGGACAGAGAGAGAGGACAGAGCGAGAGAAAAAAGACAGAGAGAAAAAGAACAGAGAGAGAAAGGACGGAGAGAGAGAATGAAAACAGAGAGAAAGAAAGAACAGAGCGAGTCGATTTTTGTACAATTACCAGACTTGCCAACTTTTCCACTTTTGCAACTCTTTCGACATTTTCGCGGGAATTCAAAAATTTCAGAAAAACTATGTTATAAAAAATAAAAATAAAATTGTTTATGAACTTATCTCGCCGAAAATTCGAGAATTTAAGTGAAAAAAGAGTTGCCAATTTTTCCATTTTTATAAATTTTTTTCCTTTGCGCGAAAATTCAAAAATTACACTATTATAAAAAACAAAAATAAAATAAAATTTTCTCAAAAAAATTTCCAGAATTTTTCGGAAAATATTTTCAAAAAAAGTCCGAGTTAATTACTGTAGAAATTTTGGGATTTTTTACAGTAATTTGAAAATCTTTAAAAATTCTTTTTAATTATAAAAAAGTAATTTTTTAAATTGAAATTTAATCCAAAAAGTTACTCTTTTTACTCATTCGCGAACTAAAAGCATTTTTGCAATTTTATAAGCTCAAAAATGATCGTTTTAAAAAACCTAAAATGTCATGAATTTTTCAAACGTATTTAATGTGGATTTTTTCAAGAAGCTATTAACGAAATTTAATTCAGAATTAAAGAATAAAAAACGGAAAATTTCGAATTAGGTTTAGAGCCAAGAACGGGTGAAATTACCTTCCGGGGTGTCCGGGACCGAAGAGAACGAATAGAAAGCGAAGAATTTGATCTCGGCATGGCCTTCTGAATGAATAATCACTTTTTTGTCTTCAGATGAATAACAGTAATTTAAAAAGGCCTTTAATGAGACAATAACTCAAAATAGGCCAAAAAAGAACATTATTCAGGACATAAACATTGATTTAAATCATCCATGTAGATTATTCTGATTCATATCCAAGCATATTGCCGATGGGACTATTGTCTACGTCGTGATCAGCGCAATACCGACTGACTGCCAGGAAATTCTTGACAAACTGACAAATGCTTCTTTTCAAGGGCTTTCACGAGAAAATACACTTGCTTTCTGCTGAGCCGCCTCTCGCTTTCAAGCGCCTCCGGCAAGTGTGTCCCGTTCAACGAGGCTCTAACTCTTGCCACGCCCTACTACAGCAATTGCTTTTTATTTTAGCTCATTTTCGTCTTTTAATTATCATGCTGATGATAAGGATAAGTCCTAACAATATTAAACAACTTTAAAACCATTAAAAATTTTAATTTTTCCAAACAAGACATAATTTAAAAAAACTAAAATCTAGCAGACATTGAACGATAATTGGGTTTTAATAAGAATTCAAACAGGAAGTAGCAGCTTCCATAGAACCAAAAGCAAAATCACCCAAAAAAACAATTTTTAAAAAACAATAAGTTTCCATTGATACCAAAGCGTCGTTATGGATATTTAACCCGAAAAGCCTAGCGACATTCCCGGAATAATCGATCATTAAATAAAATTGAATAAAGTTATTTTTTAAATTAGAATTGGAATTCCGAAAGCGTTAAAAACAATAAGTTTCCACTTCGATCGAGGAATTTACGAAAAGCACAAGTCAAAGCTATCTGGAATCAGTGAGGCGAAAGCAATGCCACAGGACGGAAGGCGGACTTCCACGAAGAGTCAACGTACGTCTCCAGTCAGGTACTGACTATTTCAAACTAGTATTTAAACTTGTGCAATCTAAAAATAAATCTAAAAATCTAAAAATCTAAAAATCTAAAAATCTAAAAATCTAACTTTTTGCAAATTTTATCTCGACTGGAATTTTCACTACTTTTAAGTCATGTAAAGTTTGAGCAAAAATTTGTACGAAGAGAAATGAATTAATTTCACTAGAATTACCAGGTTTACCAATTATTTTAGCTTTATCCTCCGCTCGGGAATGCAAAAACTTCAGTCATATTATTATAAAAATTCATAAACATGTTTATCAAATTATCTCGATGCGAATTTCGAAACTTTTTTTAAATTTAGGTAAAAATGAAAAAATAATTTTATTAGAATTAACAAATTTATCATTTTTTAATTTTTATTCGTTCTCGCATAGAAATTAAAAAACTTTAAAACCTATAATATTATAAAAAAAATTAAAAATAAGCATTTTTATAAAATTATTTAAACAAAGAAATTTTAAAAATTCTAAAATTTAAGTAAAAAATATAAATTCAAAGTCTTTTTAAAACCTATAATGTTATAAAAAGTTTAAAATAAACAATTATAAAGTTATTTGAACAAAGAAATCTAAAAAATTCTAAAAATTTCTAGAATGTAGGTAAAAAAGAAGAAAAAGAGCGAGTGGAAGAACGCGAGTCGATTCTGTAGAGAATTACCAGATTTACCACTTTCTTACTCTCTCTCGCTCCTGCGCGCGAATTCAAAAATTGCAAAAATTTCTCTAAAATTTTTCTGAAAAATTTTTTTATAATGCAATTATAAAATCCTAAAAACAATTTCAAAACCCTTCATTTATTCAATAAAATCTAAAAATATTTTTTATTTGAAATTTTTAATTTTTCGTAACAAATTACAGGAAACTCATTATTCATTGCAATTAGCACGTATTTTCCGACGCTCAATGTTTTTTGATTCTTGGAAAACGAAGTTTCTCTTGGGTAATTTTAATGCGACATTTTACGCTCAACTTGGGAATAATTGGTCTCAACGATAAAACACGCGATGAACCGAAGCAACCGCGTGGTGCATACTTGTATGGATATTCATGACTGGGCTTAACTTCATCCGGCTATTCTAATTCCACAATGAAATTCCACATTATATTCGCATGTTTGCTAATGCATGTAGTAGCTCAGAATTTCGAAACTGGTGACAATTCTACTGTCCGGGGATGTTCGTGAGTTTTATATAAATTTTTTTGTTAATCCACTCAGTAACTCAGATCCCATTGCTCGTACGAAGACCGGACTTTGGAGTGCTGGAACAAGACTCTGGACTTCTTCGAGAAGTTGTTACTGGGGCAAATGCGGCACTATATCGCGGTCCAGATAAATATCGATCAGTGGCACCGAAGACACGACAAACATTACGTCAGAAATTTCACCAAAGTTATCCAAGAGGCCAACGCTACGCTCCGTAAGCTTTGTTTATATATGAATTATATATAAAGTTTAATTTTTCAGAGAAATATGTGCATCACGAAGACGGGGACGTGCTGGATCCGAATATCGTCTCCCACGTTTCGAAAACACTGATTGAACGTGTAGCTACGATTTCCAACGATTCCATCAGCTGGATTCCTCATTACAGCTGTCCTCTGCCTTGTGAACACTTTTATTCCGTCTGGAGGAATTTATTCATCGTATCTATGGTGTTGAATATCGCTCTCGCTCTCATCGTTATCCCGTTCGCCAAGAGGATGGCTAGACGCGAAACCGATGAATCTTTGATGAACTGAATTCCGACTGGATGGCTGATAATTTCGATTTCTGTCTTTCGAGACAAGTATTTCTGGAAATTTGATTTTCTTACATTTCACAATTGGTTTTCTGTGATAATCACGAACCGCCTTATTGTATATCTTCGGGTTTTTTAAAATGCTCAAGAATAAAATTCTATCACTATGTGTGGTTTTAAATATTATTCTGTATAATTTTAAACATGTTATGTAAAATAAAAAGCACGTAAACAGACTCAGCAGAAATTCGCTGATTAGTCAGATTCTTCTTCTTCTTATGGAACCGGTAATCCGTAAACGAGCGAGGGAGTTCACTCGCAGAGGATAAGAAAACAGGAATTGAAAAAATAATAGATTCCGGAAATTTGTTTAAAGTTCAATATTATTTAATTCATTGTTAAATTTAAAGAACTAAATAAACGGCAGAAGTTTCTTTGATAGTGCAGTGGTTAGAATTCATGTCTATCGCTCGGAAGACCCGGGTTTGACTCCCAGGCCGATCGGAAAAAGATTTAAACTATCATACAAGTTATCCTACTCTCCCCAGGAAGAATATTTGGAAAATAAACAATAAGCAAAACATGATCCTATTTGAAAAGTCTTCGAAAGGATTAAAATTTCGATGTTCTTTAGACTTAATGACCTTAATCGAGGGTTGTGTGCTGGTAGTTTGGAGTAAAATCGAACACAAATAAGGTAATCGGCTTTGTTATTAAAGTTGACCTTTGTAGTACTACAAAGGGTAAACGGCGATTTTCCCTTCCATGAAAGCTGAATCCACGATGATTCTAGGAAGTGCGATGACACCTCCTAACGTCCGTCTAAGGCGTTAATCCGATCAGCTGCGAACTGATAACTAAGATAGGGGCACGTAATGTTCCGGACAGATTTAGTCACTGAACAAGTCTCTTTATTGGTATTCATTCTGTCTTGATAATTATTTTATTTTTCGACAAAAATGGCCGAACATTACCGGGATGTCCGAAACAGAGGCCGGGCCTTGACCACGAGGGATCGTGCCAGGACCTCTAGTGTCAGTTTTATTCCTGATTACACCGGGGCAGATCCGTTCGGGGTGGTGTTCGAGGATGAGGAGAAAGCAGATCGGAGGTACACTATCCTCTCCGCCGGGATGAGGTCCAGGGTGGCGAGTATGAGGTCAAGGTTGAATACAGTATCCACTATTGTCGATGGAAAGTATGTTTTTTAAAAAGTAATTTTAAAAAATAAAATTATTTCAGAGAAGTGGAAATTGTCGAAGAACCAGAAACAAATTGGAGGTCGATGTACATTGTGACTTTTATCTCCATGTTCAACGGAATCCAGTTTTCTGTATTTTTCGCTTCTCTTTGGCCATTTCTTCATACTGTAGACGACGGAGCAACTTCGACATTTTTCGGCATCATTACGGCGTCTTACTGTCTTATGCAGACTATTTTCGGTCCGTTCTACGGTATGTGGATGAACAGAGCCGGGACCGCCAGATACCCTCTGGCTACGGGGATCACCGTCATGGCGATTTCGAACGTCTTATATGCTTGTGTTGAGTTATTTCCGGGTCATCACAGAAGATATGCAATGTTGATCGCGAGGGCAGGGGTCGGGATAGGGTCCGGGTGTCTCGGGGTAACTAGAGCCTACGCAGCGACGGCGAGCACCCTCAAGGACCGGGCCAAAGCCGTGACGTACATGTCGGCCTCTTTCGTCATCGGTCTGACCATCGGCCCCGGGTTCCAGGTCGCATTCACTCCGATAAAAGACGGTTTTCATGTTGGATCTTTCCATATCTCTGAATATACTGCTCCTGCAATTTTCGCTGTAATAATAGATTGTATTTCTTTGTTTATTTTATTCACAATATTCCACGAAGATTACGCGGGTTTGGTGATTGTCGAAGCCAAAGATGATCCTTATTTCGCTTTACCTTCTTTCAAAAAATTGCCAGCAGGAATCTGTATTCTTTCACAATTTACAATGATGTTTGTCGTCACGAACGGAGAAGCCATAGGGTCCATGTACTGTATGGCCATGTTTGACTGGACCGACGAAGAGGCCACCAAGTACACCGGGATCCTCCAGATGGCCAGCGGAGTCGCTTCCATGGTCGTTTACCTCTTGTTCATGTTCAAACTCGGAGAAAAGTTTGTTTTTATTATACGGTGTTTGTGTCCCAGGTATTTATTTCCCAATTTAATTCCAAAATTAGAAATCATTTTAAAAAATTTTGCACTTTTTGTGTGGAATTTTAAGTTTTTTAGGTGAATTTTGAGTTTTTATAAAAATTGAAGATGGAATTTTAGATGTTCTTAGAGTTGGGGTTAGGTTTCGGATTCTGAAGGTCAACTTCTGATTCTGACTTCAGATTCAGAACCTACGGGGCTGGTTACGTTGTTAAAAGTACTTTTTGTTTAAATCTAACTCGAGAATTCGGACATAAAGGTCCAGTACTCAATTATCTAGTACACAATTATCTGGTACACAATATCTAGTACACAATATCTAGTACACAATATCTAGTACACAATTATCTGGTACGCAAGTATCTGGTACACAAATTTCTAAGGCTTATATGTCCGATACACAAGTATTTGGTACACATGTACCTGAGATATAAATATCTGACACAAATACCTGGTACACAAATATCACCGTTTAATTTTTTAAAATAATCTAAAAAATATACTTTTTCAGAGTTAGTAAAGGATATGAGAGAATAGTTATCATAATCAGTTTAACCATGATTTTGTCGTATCATGTTATTACTTATCCTTTTCCGTTTCTTCCTAACAAAGTTAACGAAAGAGTAATCGACAACGAAACTGTAGGATGTACTTCTGACTACGACTGGTGCGGCTACACGAAGCAAGTAAATCTCTGGGTTTACATTTTGTCGAACGTCTTCGTCATGTCCCTCGCCTTCCCCATGATGATCATCTCCACCAGTACTCTCTACAGTAAAATACTGGGAAGCAGACCACAGGTACTTTTGAAAATTCAATCTTACTAAACATGTTCTAGAAATTCCCCTCGAGACAACTTTGCAAAAAATCTTATTTCTAATTTCCACAATAATAGGACAATTACAAAACTGTCGTAGAAAATTAAAATTACCATAAGGTTACTGTAGTTCCTAAAAACTTCTAGAAATTCGTGTCGGGACCATTTTGCATAAAAATTGATTTTTAAAATACTCTAAATCTTTTTAGAAACATATAAACACTAAATTTTGCACCGTTGGTCTCGACTGGAAAATTGTAGAAATTCGTGTTGGGACCGTTTCGAGAGAAAAATAATTTTTCGGTTTTTTAATAATATAATGATCGATTTTAGGGCACAATGCAGAGTATCCAGCTCATGGCAGGGAGCAGCGCGAGGACCATAGGACCCCTTCTGATCACGACTTTATTCGACAAGTTTGGTCCGGAATTAATCTGGGGAATCGAAATTGGAGTCTTGTCTTTTACGATTGCTTGTTGGGTAATTTTTTACAGAAAAATAGTGCCGTTGGAAGTCAATCCTGTTCTGAAACCTGGGGAGTACTACAAGTACAACAGAGGATATAAATACAAATTTTAAATGTCAAAAAATTAAAATTTAGTTTTTGCGAATTTCTAGGATAAAACATAAATTTGAAATTTCTGATGTTATTTGTCCAAAAATTTAAACTTGTCCAGAGGATTTTTAATTTCTTCACAGATTACAGGTATATTTTTATTGAACGAGTATAAAAGTAAAGGAAAAATATTATAAAGTTTTTTGGAATTTTTGAATTCGCGCGCAAAGGACGAGAAGATTGCAAAAGTGGAAAAATTGATAAATCTGGTAATTCTACAAAAATCGACTCGCTCGCATGCCCTCTCTCTTTCTCTTTCTCTTTCTCTTTCTCTTTCTCTTTCTCTTTCTCTTTCTCTTTCTCTTTCTCTTTCTCTTTCTCTTTCTCTTTCTCTTTCTCTTTCTCTTTCTCTTTCTCTTTCTCTTTCTCTTTCTCTTTCTCTTTCTCTTTCTCTCCTTTTTTTATTTTACCTAAATTCATGTTTAAATAATTTCATAAAAATGTTTGTTTTTGAACTTTTATAATATTATAGTAATTTCAATTTATTAGCAAATTAATAAACTGCAAATTTATGAAGTTCATAGTGCTCTAACAATAACGATTTACGTAATTATTCCAGTACTGTAAAAATTTCAAATGTTGAAGAATTCTAAAATTTTGTTTCTAGACATCATTGGAAAGTTAAAATTAATTTTTAAGTTCGGTGTAGAAAAAGTAGAGTGTAAAAAAGTATATTTATTAATTTATTGAATTTTAAAAACTTAATTAATTTTTAAAATGTTTGAAATTAATTAAGTATAAAAACTGCTCATTCATAATAAATGACGAATCTGGAATTTACTGTTTTAAATGAAATAAAAATTAATAAAGTTTATGATGTTAAAAAAAATAAAAAATTTTCAAAAATTCAAATTTTCCTTTTTTATTAAAAATTAAATATTTTCGAGTTTTTGGAAATTTTCAATGAAATAAATAAAACTGATAAATACTGTATTTACGAAATTATTTATTTTTATTTTTACAATAATGTGATTTTTAAATTTTTCGAATTCCCGCAAAAAAGTAACTTTTTTTCAACTCAAATTTCCGACGAGACAATTTCGTAAAAATTGTTATATTTTAATTTTTACAATAATATAGTTATTTTTAATTTCCGAATTTCCGCGCAAAGAGCGAGAGAAGTTCAAAAATCGAAAAAATGACGACTTTCTTTTTTTATTTTTGGGATAATTGTGATTTTTAAAAATTCAAGTTGAGGAAATTTTATAATAAAATTGATTTCTGATTTTCATAATAATGACGTAATGTGGAAATAACGGCAAACGAGACCAAATAAGTCGTTTCAAATCAGGGCCGAAGGGGGCGAGACGGCGCGGGCCCCTCCGTGCACTTTGCGATTTTCGTTTTGTATTTTCTATATTTCGTAATTTTTACATTAATTTTAGATTATTGATTTTCCTTTTTTTACAATAATGATGTCCTCTGATTCTGAAGACTTTGAAGAAGAAGGATGGACTTCTCAAGACCGTTATCAATTCAGCGAAGAAGAAATAGGAAATTCCCCAAGTAGAACCGTCGGAATCACGGAGGAATCCGAAAATCGTCGTCGGATTGAAGCTGCTATGTTCATCAAACATGTTGGGAACCACTTTCTTCCGAAGAATACTGAGTAACTGTAAAATTTCGCCCTCGATGATGATTTTTTTTCAGTTTCATCAACGCTGTCTGCTGCAATGCGCGTTGGCTTTGGGAACAGGTCTACATGAGGTGCAATTTAGCTGAATTAGACCGTTATGTAAGTATTTTGAAATGATTTAATATATACAGAAAATCAATTTGCTTTTTATGGGGTATTTTAGTATCAGATATGATTTTTAGGATGTTTTAAATAATTTCATATATCAAAATCAGCCCGAGAAGTAGACAAAAGCTTGTATACCATATATACCCCAATCCAGAAAATTCTAGATCCATTTAGCAAGGATATATTTTTGACAAATTAATCCCGAGATCTTGTAAGATTTCGAAATCGAGATTTTAGGCTGCTTTAATCTTTGCAAAATTCTAAGAATTTTCCCGAACTAGTTTATTACTAATATATATTTACAATTTTCATAATAATTACTCTAAGAATCCTGTAGGATCGTGAAGTGACTCTCACGTAACATGGGAATTCTCACGTAGGCTACTTTAGATTCTACCAAGCTTCTGGAAGTTCATTTTCAGACAATTTTGCAACAAAAGTCATTTTAATTTCTATAACGTAATAATCATGAACCTTTAGGATGCTGCTATTGCTTGTTTTTCACTTTCTGCCAAGGCTTATGACCATCTGGTGAAGCCACGTTACCTCGTCGAATACTGGGGAAAGTCGAAATTCCCTGGCGTTGAATTTAACAAGGAGATGACAGCCAAAATGACCAACCTTCTTGGCATATACGAACAACTTGTGGCTAGTTGTGTTTCTCTCATGCTTCAACCTGCATTACCATTGCCAAGAGTTATTATGCAAAAAAGTAATGACTACTTAGGACTTGGGGATGATGTAATTCAACTTGCTCATAGAATTAGTTGCGATTTGTAGGTTTTTAAAATTGAAGTTATTAAATTTAATATTTTCCAGAATGATGTTTTTCGACTGGTCCCGGAGATACGATGCCGATGTCATGGCCGGTGTAGCTCTTTATTCTTCGATGACGTACCACAATGTTTCTGTAAGTCTTATTTCTTACTTAAATGGTTGGATATTTTTCCAGATGTCTCCAGACGAGGATGGCAAGAGCTGGATCCAGAAATCCAGACTGAAAGGAGATTTGAAAGAATCGGACTTGAAGGGTGAATTCGTGCTTGAATTTTGAATTTTGATTATTTTTGTTATAGAATATGCTACTAACATGGTTTCAACCTACCGGAAGAGAGTTCCGGGCGTTACTTTCCAATATGCAGTCGAAATTTTACTAGGATCATTGTTCCCTGAATTTCTGGATCTTGTTGAGAAATCCATGGAGCCAATGAAAGAAGAAAACAATAACGTTGTTTTCAATGAGTAATATTGTTTGTTGTTATTGGTGTCTTTCCATTATTATATGTTTTTATTGTTTTTTTAACTATTTGAGGAAAATAACATAAGGCACCGGGAAATTACATATTTTTTGTCCGTTGTTTCCACACCTCATTGAATTCACAACTCCACAGTGAGGATGATTGTTTGCATTTTACGAAGCATGTTGGGTTTTTTGACTTTGAGGAATATCTAGACAGCTTTGGTCCACCTAAAGTCTGGATTTTATTGCGTCATTTTTGGAAGAAACCAAATTATTTGGCTCAAGGATGTGGATTCAAATTTCTAGACGTTTTGAAACAGAGCCATTTAAGTCAAGCCTATTTTTTTCGGGCTATCAATCGTAGGCAATTGGGCATCTATAAGAACTTTGAAACGAAATAAAGCTTGAAATATGTTTAACAAAAAAAAATTTTTTGAAAGATTTGTGTAAAAATGGATTTTTAAAGAATCATGGCTGAATGCGTCGATGAATAGAGAAATTAAGAGTGGTTGATGCTTAACTGACCGTATTTCTTATCTTCAATATCTAGTCAAGGATCTTAGAAAAATTCAAATTCAACGGATGTTGTTAATTAACTATTTAAAACATGGTTTTTTCGTAGGGTTTAAATTGACAATTTGAGAATTGAAGTCCAACGTCTCACGCCAGATGCCGGAGGGGACCTGTAGTTTGTGAAAAAACTGGCCTTTTTCACACTGTTCTGTATATTTAAAAGCAGCTCCCCTGGTGTGCTTATTTCCTTTAATTTTTTCGTTTTTCTACACCTTGAATTTCACACGTCTTCCGGACTGTTACAATGAAATTGCTTATGGAGTATTAAATATTATTTTTTAGAAACTTCAATTTTTTATTTTTTTTAAAATCGATTTTTTATTTTTTTTTAAATTGATTTTTTATTTTTTTTTAAAATTGATTTTTTATTTTTTTAAATCGATTCTGAAAATTTTAAAAATTTTTCTTTAAAATTGATTTTTTTTAAATTTAAAAAATGTTTTTTATTTTATTTTTTTAGATTTATATTTTTTTTTAAAAATTCTTTATAATTTTATTTTTTAAAAATTGATGTTTTTTAAATTTTATTTTTTAAAAATTTATTTTTTAAAAATAGATAAAAAATAGAAAACAAATTTGACTCGATTGTCATGACCTTCATTTGTTCCAGATTTTTCTCGTTTTCCGACACCTAATTTTCTTGTTTTTTATTATAAACGTTAAAATTAAATAAAAACGAAATATTTTTCGGAATTTTTGAATTCCCGCGAGAAAAAAAATGTTTATAAAAATGCAAAAATTGGTAAATTTGACAATATTTTTATTTAAATCTTCTAGAAAATCCATGACGAGACAGTTTTGAAAAAATTTTATTATTTAATTTTTGAAATTTTTGAATTCCCGCGAAAAGTGAAAAAAAGTAAAAAAATGGAAAATTTGGTCCTTGCGTTTTTTGCCTAAAATTTAATATTTAAAAAATTTCAAATATTCGTGACGAGACAGTTTTAGAAAAATTTTATTATTTAATTTTCGAAATTTTGGAGTTTTTTGAAATTTTTGAATTCCCGCGAAAAGTAAAAAAAATTGTAAAAATGGAAAAAGTGGCAAATTTGGTATCTAAATCGATTCGCTTTTGTCTGAATTCTAGAATTTCCTCTTACGTTCTGGAAATTTCTCTCGAGAAAATTTTTAAAAAATATTTATTTTAAATTTTTTAATAATGTGACTTATGAAATTTTTGAATTCGCGCGCAGGAGCGAGTGGAGTTTAAAAAAGGATAAACTTGGCAAATCGCTACTGAAATTGACTCGCGTCTTTTTACTCGCGCTCTTGAGCTCTTTTACCTAAATTACGAAACTTTGATTTTCGCGTTGGAATAATTTTAAAAAATACTTATTTTTGATTTCTTAATAATATTACAAGTTTTAAAAAACTTAAATTCATAATTTTATTCATTTTTCATCTAAATTACTAATTTTTAGATTTTTTTTGAAATAATTTTAAAAAATATTTATTTTTGATTTCTTAATAATATTACAAGTTTTAAAAAACTTTTAAATTCATAATTTTATTCATTTTTCACCTAAATTACTAATTTTTAGATTTTTTTTGAAATAATTTTAAAAAATATTTATTTTTGATTTTTTAATAATATTACAAGTTTTAAAAAACTTTTAAATTCATAATTTTATTCATTTTTCACCTAAATTACTAATTTTTAGATTTTTTTTGAAATAATTTTAAAAAATATTTATTTTTGATTTTTTAATAATACTATGAACTTTTAAGTTTTTACATTTCCATGAAAGAACGAAAAAGAATTAAAAAACGACAAATTTGACAATTCTAGTGAAATCTACCTACAATTTTCCACGTTTTTACCTAAATTTTTGAACTTTTCGAATTTTTATGTTGAAATAATTTTATAAAAATATTTATTTTGGGCTTTTTAATACTGAATTTTTAGAAATTGAAATTTTCGCATAAAATAAGAAAAATTTTAAGATTTTCATTGAAATTTTTTTAACAATATAATTCTTTTTAAAAATAAATGTTAAAAATTCCACAAAAATGTTTATTTTTAAATTTTAAAAATTCTGCTTGAGAATTTCAAAAAAAATTATTTTTAAATTTTACAATAATTATTATTTTGCAAAAATTTAAATATTTTTTAAAATTAAGAAAATCGAAAAACATCCTTTTTAATTTTCGAAAATAACAATTATTTTTTAAAATTAAAAAAATCCAAAAACGTTTTTTTAAATTTTTAAAATAATAATTATTTTTTAAAATTCTAAAAATGTTTGATAATACTTTTTTTATTTTTAAAATAATTATTTTACAGAAATTTTAAATATTCTTTAAAATAAAACAATCCAAAAATTTTTATTTTTAATTTTTAAAATAATAATTATTTTTTAAAATCCTAAAAATGTTTGATAATACTTTTTTTATTTTTAAAATAATTATTTTACAGAAATTTTAAATATTCTTTAAAATAAAAAAATCCAAAAACGTTTTTTTTTAATTTTTAAAATAATAATTATTTTTTAAAATCCTAAAAATGTTTGATAATACTTTTAAAAAAATTTATTTTCTATATTGGTTTTTTTGAAGAAAGTTGACAAAGTAAATGTGACAATGGAAATTTATTCAATAGATTTTTAATTTAGTTCTACATATTTTATTTTCTTGGTTGTCAACAAGATCAAAATATGGGCTTTATCCAAGCTGAAACTATTATATTTTTTCATTTCCTGAGGCCTAATTTCAACGCTCATTTTTGTTTTCAAAGTAGTTCACTAAAACCAGCAGGACGTTTTTTCAGTTGGCTTTTCTGGTCTAGCTATCTTATGCTTGAAAATTTTTCTTTTTAATACTGTTGCTAAATTTTCTGAAAATTTTTGGTTTTTAGTGGATGTTAGAGAAGCTTTGGTTTGAGAAAGATGTCAATGCCGGACTGACCTTTTACCACCCTAAGGTTGCCTCCCTTGGCTCGTTTGGAATTTTCTGATTTTAGAGATAATTAAGTTTTTTTAGATTTCTCAGGTATTTTAATTTTTTTTAAAATTTATTTTAAGAACCAGACAGAAAATTTTTTTACTGTCGAAAATCGGAAAAACTTTATGTTCCAATTTTAGATTTAGAACTGAAAAAGATTTACAATAAATTAATGAGAACTGTAAATCCTGGATCTGAAACCAAGTTGACCTTCGGAATTCTGAAGACTAATCTCCAAATTCTCATTTTAGAATTTTTGAATATCTTTCAAATTGACTAAAAGTAGTTACAATGAAATACTCGAATCTGTAGGTTCTGAATGTGAAGTCAGAATTAATAATTAACCTTCGGAACTCTGACTTCACATTCAGAATCCACGGATTCGAGTACCTCATTGCATTTGTTGCTCAAATCTAAAGATATCTAGAACTGGTTGTATGACGTTTATTTTTTTGACATTTGTCCGAATTCTCGAGTTAGATTTAAACAAAAAGTACTTTTAACAACGTAACCAGCCCCGTAAGTTCTGAAGCTGAAGTCAGAATCAGAAGTTGACCTTCAGAATCCGAAACCTAACCCCAACTCTAAGAACATCTAAAATTCCATCTTCAATTTTTATAAAAACTCAAAATTCACCTAAAACAACTTTTAAAATTTCCAAAAACTTATTTAAAATATTTTTTAACTTTAAATTTTAAGTTACTAAAATTGGAAAACAATTTTTTATATCACATCGTATAATCAAAAACTTGTTTACCTACCAAAAAATGAAATATTAGTTTATCCCTGAGGACATTTTGCTTAGATATTCTTCGCGAGATAATCAGACAGAGTGCCATACTTGAAATCTGATGACAACGTTAACGGACAATTTTGCTTTCAATTAAGCCATGTCCATGTGTGTCATCAACTTGGCACTTGGCTTTCCACTTTCGTTTTTATTTTATTTTATCTTTGATTTTTTATTTTTAATTTTTTAAAATTTTTATTATTTTTAATTTTTTAAAATTTTTATTATTTTTAATTTTTTAAAATTTTTATTATTTTTAATTTTTTAAAATTTAAAAAAATTTTTTTATTTTTTATTATTTTAAAATTTTTAAAATTTTTAATTTTTTAAAATTTTTTTATTTTTTAAAATTTTTTTTATTTTTTAAAGTTACTCAAATTTTTAAAAATAATTGGAATATTTTTTATACTTTTTCTATGTTTCTAAATTAGTTTTTGATTTATTTCGGAATAGTAGGAAAAAATTTTAAATAACGGAAAATCTGAAAGTCAAAGTCGGTTTTGACACGCACAGCTTTGAAAAAACTTACCATGCATAATTTATTTAAAATGAATAAAATCGGATGCCCGAGGTCATTTTTGTTTTTCGTCTTATTTTTTTTATTAATTTTAAAAAATTTAATTTTTGAAATTTTTTGAATTTTTTTGCATATGTCAGCTTAGGTCCAGCTTCGTCTGTATTCCGAAGCTAAACATCGACTAAAAACAGATCCAGAAACCATCAAAATTAAGTACAAATCTGTTTTAATAAAAAAAATGTAAATTTCCAGACTTTTTCGCCACAATGGTCCTGGAACGAAAGAATTTTAAATATTTCTAATTTTCATCAAAGTAATCCTAAAATAAAAAAATTAATATATTTTTATTTTTCTTCAAAGTGGTCCTAAAACGAAAAAATTTACATATTTTTGTTCTTTTTCAAAATGGTTCTGGAAAGAAAAAAATTTAAATATTTTTATTTTTCTTTAAAATGGTTCTGGGAAGAAAAAAATTTAAATATTTTTAATTTTCTTCAAAGTGATCTTGAAACGAAAAAATTCAAATATCTATGTTTTTTCTTCAAAGGGGTCCTGGAAAGAAAAAATTTAAATATTTTTAATTTTCTTTAAAATGGTCCTAAGACGAAAAACAATCCAGATATCCCCTGTTTTTCCTCAAGGCGGTCCTGAAGTGAAAAAATCGATATTAATTTTTTTTTCTAAAATTGTGCTAAAACGAAAAAATCCAAATATCTATGTTATTTTTCCGTAAAGTAATCCTGAAAAAAAAAACAATCTAGATATTTACATTTTTCGTCAAATTGGTCCTAAACGGAATATATTTTACAGTAAAATATTCAAAAAAAAATTATTTTAAAAAAAACATTTTTAACATTTTTATTTTTAAAAAATTATTTTTAATATTTTAATTTTTAAAAATTATTTTTAATATTTTTTATTTTTTTAAATTATTTTTAATATTTTTATTTTTTTAAATAAAACCGATTACTTAGAGTCATATGAATAATAATAATTTTTACTTTATATTAATTTTATTTTAAAATATTAATTTTCTCAAAATTCAAAAAGTTCCCAAAGTTTAAATTTGAGAACCCTAATCCTACCCTAGTGTACTTTGAAATCTCTATTTTCCAATCTTTTCCTTAATTTTTAAATTTCAAAGATTCTAAAAAAATTATTAAAAATTTCAAAATTTAGTAATTTTTAAAAAATTTCGAAAAATTTTAAATTTCAATGATTTTTTTAAAAATTAAAAAAAGTTAAAAATTAAAAAAAGTTAAAAATTTTAAAAAAGTTAAAAATTATTTCGTTTGGGATAACTTTTTAGATATGTCGACGTTTTTCGAAGAAGATAAATTATGGATTATGTTTTCTGTTAAGCCTTCAAAGTTCGTCTACATTATCCAATTCTGAGAAAAATAAAATTGTACAGACTGAATAAATCAAAAAATTACCGTTATTTACGTAATGATCACAAATTATCTATTTTAAAATTATTAAAAATTTTCGAAAAAAATAAAAATTTATTTCGTCTAAAACCACTTTGACAAAAAAGTAATTATTTAAAATTTTTTGTTTTAGGATCACTTTGAAGAAAATTAAAAATATTTAAATTTTTTCTTTTCAGGACCATTTTAGAGAAAATTAAAAATATTTAAATTTTTTATTTTAGGATCACTTTGAAGAAAATTAAAAATATTTAAATTTTTTCTTTCCAGGACCATTTTAGAGAAAAATAAAAATATTTAAATTTTTTCCTTTCCAGGACCATTTTAGAGAAAATTAAAAATATTTAAATTTTTTCGTTTCAAGATCACTTTGAAGAAAATTAAAAATATTTAAATTTTATCTTTCCAGGACCATTTTAGAGAAAAATAAAAACATCTAAATTTTTTCTTTTCAGGACCACTTTGAAGAAAAAACATAGATATGTAAATTTTTCTTTTCAGGACCATTTTAAAAAAAATTAAAAATATTTAAATTTTTCTTTTCAGGACCATTTTAGAAAAAAAACATAGATATCTAAATTCTTTCGTCTCAGGACCACTTTGAAGAAAATTAAAAATATATTAATTTTTTCGTTCCAGAATCATGTTAGAAAAACAAATATTTAGATTCTTTCTTCTTAGGACCATTTTAAAAAAAACAAACATTTAAATTTTTTCGTCTTAGGACCATTTTTATAAAAATAAAAATATCCAGAATTTTTTGTTTCAGGACCATTTTGATGAAAAAGTTTAAATTTTCCGTTTTAAAATTATTTTGAAGAAAAATAAAAATATTTGAATTTTTTGAATAATCTAAATTTTGAAGATTCTTAAAATGAAACTTTTTTCGTGCCGAGACTATAGTTTAAGAAATTATTTTTTTTATTGTAGATCCAACTCAGAGGCGCGATGGAACTGAAAGCGCCTGGAAATAATGCTCAATGAAGGCAATAAAGCTAATTCTCTCCAGACAGATTCCATGTGGATAGAGGAGGACACCACATCGGGCACAAACCTCGTGCTGGGCAAGGACCCTGTGTTGGGTAAGAATACCATGTTAGACAAGGACTCCATGTTGGATAAGGACCCTATATCGGGGAAATACCCCACATCGGACAAGGACCCTATGTTGGATAAGAACACCATGTTAGACAAGGATCCTATGTTGGATAAGAATACCATGTTAGACAAGGACCCTATGTTGGATAAGAATACCATGTTAGACAAGAACATCATGTTAGATAAGGACCCTATATCGGGCAAGGACCTCACATTGGACAAGGATCCTATTTATCAAGATACATCTGAAGAATTGGACGAATATCACTCATCATTCCATGATCCTCGTGATGAATGTGATGTTTGTGTTCTTGCTGATCAACGAATGTTCTATCTATAGTGAGTAGTTTTTTATTGTACCATAATTCGCCTCTGAGAGAATCAAGTCCCTGATTTCGTAAAGAATATTTTTTTAACTTCTTAGATCAGTCTTATTTTTTTGAATCAGCCTAAAATATAATCATAACTAAAAATACTAATCTAAAAACAAAAAATAGACTCTAAAACAGTCATCCCCTGAGGGCATTTAGTCCCTGATTTCGTAAAAAATCTTTTTTTAACTTCTTAGATCAGTCTTATGTTTCTAAATCAGCCTAAAATATAATCATAACTAAAAATACTAATCTAAAAACAAAAAATAGACTCTAAAACAGTCATCCCCTGAGGGCATTTAGTCCCTGATTTTGTAAAAAATATTTTACTTTTTTATCTTTTCAGACTAATATTTTTTATTTTCAAAGTGGCAATTATAATCAATAAGATTCATCCAAAAACGAAAAAACTTCAAAATTAGTGCAAATTGAGAGGAGGCAGATGCCTCAGGGGATCAAATGTCTTACAACTTATTTTATACTTTTTTAGATAAACATTTTTGGTCCCTAAAATAACAATTAAATAATTAATTGAATAAATTTCAAAAAAATTGTTTTTTTAGAATTTTTGATTTTTTATGAAATTAATTTTTTTTTCTAAAATTATCCAAAATAACAATTAAATAATTAAATAATTAATTGAATAAATTTCAAAAAAATTGTTTTTTTAGAACTTCTGACTTCTTATCTTATGAAATTAACTTTTTTTATTTTTCATTATTAATTTTTTTTCTCTAAAATTATCCAAAATAACAATTAAATGATTAAATAAATTACATCATTTTTTAGAACTTTTAACTTATATTATAAAATAAATTTTTTTTGATTTCTAAAA
Source organism: Halicephalobus mephisto (assembly GCA_009193035.1). Classification (NCBI taxonomy): domain Eukaryota; kingdom Metazoa; phylum Nematoda; class Chromadorea; order Rhabditida; family Panagrolaimidae; genus Halicephalobus; species Halicephalobus mephisto. The sequence continues at coordinate 204,504 of SWDT01000038.1, read as the reverse complement.
TTGTCCAAAATAATAATTAAATAATTAATAAAATAAATTTTTAAAAAATTATGTTTTTTTTAAAACTTTTGACCTTCTTTGACCCGTGTCAATTTCGGAATTTTCTTCGTTTTAAACCAGTCCTTCTGGTCTGTAAAATGGCCTAATGTAACAACTACAGCCAAAAAGACTAATTTAAAAAGAAAAAGTGGACTCTAGGACTTTTATGCCCTGAGGGCATTTAATCCCTGACTTCATAAAGAATATTTTATTTTTTTAACTCTTCAGACCAACCTCTTTGGTCTCTAAAATTATCTAATATGGTAATCGTAACTAAAAAAATAATCTAAAAAGAAAAAATTGATTACACGATTTGTTCCCTCAGGGCATTTCATCCCTAATTTCCTAAAGATTTTTTTAATTTAAAAAAAATTTTCTAATATTAGTTTGATAGGTAGTTAAAATAGCTTAAATTCACAATCATAACTAAAAAAAGTAATCTAAGAAAAAACGATTATATAACATTTATGCCCTGAGGGCATTTGACCCTTATTTTCTCGAAAATTCTTTAATTTTTTTTTATTAATTCTATGAATTTCGAAATAACTTAAATTTACAATCATAACTAAGAATATTAATTTAAAAACAAAAATAGACTGACTTTTATGCCCTGAGGGCATTTGACCCCAGTTTTCTCGAAAATTCTTTAATTTTTTTTTATTAGTTTTATAGATTTCGAAATAACTTAAATTTACAATCATAACTAAGAATATTAATTTAAAAACAAAAATAGACTAGATGACTTTTATGCCCTCAGGGCATTTGACCTCTATTTTCTCAAAGAATCTTACTTTTTTTCATTTTAAAACCAGTCCTTTTGGTCTCTAAAATTGCCTAAAATGACAAGCATGACTAAAAGGACTAATCTAAAAAAAATTCGAAAGTAGTAGGTGCCGGAGGGGATAAAAGTCCTAAGGGATTTAACGTCCAAGAAACCGTTTTTTTTTATGAAAAAAATTCACTTTTAACAATCAAAGTGGTTAATTTAAGTTTCCTTTTTGGAAGTCCCTCAGGGAACCATTACTGACGATTGTTCATTTTCGTCGTTTTTGCCTCAATTTTGCCTCGGGCATCTTCGTTCAGACGTCGGAAAAAATACGAAACATCCCCAAATCCGATTTTCCCATGTCCTAACAATAAAATTTCCAGTCATCGAACTAAGACTTCCTATTGGGAACCGCCTTCGATATCATGGAACTGCCGTCTCGGGTTGCCTTATGGGTGGGAAGAAGCCATCGACGCCTTCGGAACTCAGTACTTCATAAAGTGAGTAGGCCAATATTAAACCTTTTTGACATACAAAGGAAGCAAGCCATTTTCGAAGGAGTATTTGACGATTTCTAAGACATCTATGAATAGCTCCGTGTATAGTCTTTAGGTCCCGAAAATTGAGGCCTATAAACTTTAATCGAGAAATCTGAAAATCGGTATTTTAAAATATTGTAAAAATGAATTAAGAAATTGAAGTTGTAAAGTACAGTAGTTGGGGAACTCCGTCGGGAGGACTTAAAAAACAACTTTTCTCCTAAGTTTTGAACAGGACGACTTGCATATCCTGTGGACTTCCAGGGGATCGAGTACGGGACTCGGGGTCTTCTCCAGGCTTCTCAAGTCTTCCGCCATTCCCTCCCCAATCCAAATAAATCTCAAAAATTCCACCAAATTCTCAAAAATTTAGAAATTCGTGTCGGAACTGTCTTGTAAAAAAATTTTTTTGATTTCGAAAATATCATTACCATTATTATTACATCTTTATTGATTTGCATAAGTATTAAATTCCACTTTTTGGTCTCAACTGGAAAATCCAGAAATTCCCCTCGAGATAACTTTGTAAAAAATTTGTTGTTGAATTTTAAAAATACTTAATAGTTTCAATGTTCTTTATATTTTTCTTCTTTGGCCTATGTTGAGTAATCCGCGAAATTTTTTTCGGAAAAGCATTGAAGTCGAACCCGAGTTGCACGCTTTTTTGAAATCCACTGTGTCCAATTGTTGGACTTTATTATTCTATTTCGTCGATGGAAATTTTGAAACTTTCTGTTTAGACAAGAATCCAAAAAAGATAAAATTTCTTGAATTTTTTATGAATTTCCTTAAATAGGTTAAATTTTTCACAATTAACAAGATGCTTTATCTGAAATGGTTTTTGGGAGAAATTAAAGTTAGTTTTGTGGGTTATCAGGTAGGTATTTGTTGGATCGCGGACTTATTTGTCTGACTGCAAGTCCTATAATGTTGGTCCTGAAGGGAAGTACCCTGAGGGCCAATGGGGGTTTATGATTATGAGCTGAGTGGGGGATTAAGTAGATTACTCAGTAATTACAGTAGAACTTGGATATAAAATACCCCGTTATAACATATCTCTTGTTATAGCATACGGTCTGAGTAACTTTGGTTAGTCTGCCTTTAAATTTATCCCCACTATGATATATCCTTTCTTATAAGATACACTTTGGCCGATCCAAGGAAGTATCTTATATTCAAGTTCTACTGTATCAGAGTTGTTTTGTATATCCTGTCTCCGATTTAATAAATCAACTTTGAACCTATTCCTCATCTCCACATGGACCAGAAACCCCTATCCAGGACCTAGCAATGTTCAAAATCCGTGTTTAACTTTTTCTGACATTTTCGAAAAACGAAAAAATGAAATAAATATTTAGAATTTTATATATCGAGAATTAAAAATTTTTATCAAAGTTTAGGGACATTCGTTTTCTGATTTGACTAATTTTAATAATTTTTTTGCAACTAGATGTATTTTTTGAACCGATTACGACTATCCCGTCTGCTTTCCGGGAAAGTGACTAAAAACTCGAAAAACCGAATCCTAAATTTGGATATTTTCCTGATTATTTTGCTCCAGAAGATCCTCTAGCAAAAATAAAAGATTCTGGATCAGTATTTTAAGAACTTTAAAACGATTTTTAACTTATTTCAGAAAACCACTTTGAATGGATTTCTTTTGTGAATTTCGAAAATTAAATATATTCGAAAATTTCAGTCATCTCACGAAAACGACTACTTATGAAGATCCCAGACAAGGCGCTTCTACATCGTCGACAGCGATGGAACCGAGCCAATCTGACGAGACTAGATCTGACTTATCCGAAACTCCTCCACTTAGGACATATGAAATCCATCGACATCCAAGTATTGGTTTCGGATTTGTTGCAGCTTCTCAACATCCGGTGATAATCCAATTCGTCACTCTCGGAGGTCCTAGTGACGGAAAACTTTTGGCAAACGACCAGATAATCGAGGTAAACGGGATCGAGGTCAGTGATCAAGGCAAAGATGAAGTTGTCGCTATGATCCGTGGCTCCGATTCTCCTTTAATTCTTACGGTTTCCCAAATTCCACTTAGAAAAAAAACAAAAAAACGAAATTGTCGAGTTCGTTTTGAAGACAAAGTCATCATCTCCAACGGAGAAATGGTAATTTTTTTATTTTATGCAAAATTTGTTCCAATTTTAAGGATTTCAAAAATTAAAAAATATATTTAAAAAGTTCTTATGTGGAATTTCAAAAATAGTTTTAGGTAAATTTAGAGTAGAGTTAGAAGATGGGATTTTAGATGTTTTTAGATTTGGACAAAAAGTGCCAAAAATCAGGTGGTTTGGATTCTAAATCTGAAGTTAATTTTTTTTATTAAAAATTCTAAAGTTAATTTTTTTTATTCAAGATTCTGAATCTGAAGTCAAAAGTTGATTTTCGAAATTTTAGATTCGGAATTCAGAAGGTAATTTTAAAAATCTAAGATTCAGAAATCATAAGTCAATCTCCAGAATTCCGAAACTGAACTTCATAGTTCTAAAATCAGAAATCGATCTTCATAATCTCGGATTCTGAAATTAGAATTGACCTTTAGAACCCAGGATTCTGAAATAAAAAGTCAAAAATTGACTTCTAGAATCTCACTTTCAGAAGTCAAAAATTAACTTCTAGAATCCGAAATTTTGAAAATTAATTTTTATTTTCGATTTCAAAATTGGAACAAATGTCAAATTCGAAAATATTTATTTTAAAATTTAACTACAGAACGATTATCTGCCGATGATCCCAAATGTCCTACGGGTATTTCTTGAGAACGGTCAAACCAAGTCCTTCAAATATGATCACGAAACTTGCGTCCAAGATGTGCTTCATAGTCTAGTGGAAAAGCTCCAAATCAAGAACGGGCACAGATTTGCCTTATCTTCTGAACAGTTTATTTGTACTCGATCTCCTAAGCTTACTGTATTACGTCCGGATCAGTTGATAAATGAGGTAAATTTTTATAAAAATACCGTAACTTTTTTCCGATTTAACTAGTGTATTTTTAATTTTCATTTTTTATAAAAACATAGATACAGTAAAACTTGGATATAAGATACTCCCTTTATAACATATCCTTTATTAAAAATACGCTTTGGCCGGTCTCAAGAGGGTACCTTATATTTAAGTTCGACTGTTTTCGAAATTTCTAAACTCGAAATATTTCGAAATCTCTAAACTTGAAATACAGTAGAACTTGGATATAAGATACCCCCTCTATAACATATCCTTTGTTAAAGATACACTTTCCCCGGTCTCAAGGGAGTACCTTATATCCAAGTTCGACTATATAAGTAGCTTTAAAACCTAACTAGAAGATCAGGTACCCTACACGAAAAAGTAACTTTTTGAATTAGTAACAAATGAAAATCGTCACTATTAAATTTTAATTTTCATTACAAATACCAAATATTCATGAAAAATATCAAATTTTACGAAAAATGTGACGATTGTTGCATTTTTGTCACATTTTGGAATTGTTCCGGGACCAAAAGTTACTCTTTTGTGTATATACTCTGATGTAGAAGTTTTTAGATATCTCTGAAAAATGTTCAGGAAAACAATTATGAAATCATAGTTCATTTTAGTTTCTATTAATTTCTAAAAATTCGTTTCGGGACCATAACTTTAAAAAACCTATTTTTGAGTTTTAAAATAATGTAACTATTATTAGAATTTTTTATAATTAAAAAAAATTAATTTTACACTTTTTGGTCTCGACTGGAAAATTTCAAAAATTCGTGTCGGGACAAAAGTTAAAAATTTTTTTTGATTTTTTAAAAATTATAATTATTATTAGAACTTTTTAGAAAAAAAATTAATTTTACACTTTTTGGTCTCGACTGGAAAATTTCAAAAATTCGCGTCGGGACCAAAGTTGAAAATTTTTAAAATTTTTCTGTGTGATTTTAGATCGCATCTCAACCTTCTGCTCAGTCTGCGAGATGCCGATTCAGATTGACCTTTGTTCCTCAAGACTTGCGTGAATTCCTCAATGACGACCCTAATGGATTCAATTACCTCTACGAACAGTGCGTCAATGACGTCGTCGCTGGTCGATTCTCGTACGAAATGAGATATGAAGCTTGCATAAGATTAGCCGCACTTCATCTCAGACAAGTGGCAATCGATACGAATGGGCTGAAACCGGACGGACGGGCCAGTATTACAAAAATGGAGTAAGATTCGGTTTCATACAGTATGACGTAATTTTGGAATTGCTAGATATAATTCAGTTTACCATACAGTAACTTCCCATTACTGTAGACTATTCTAATCTCCTTAAAGAAAGCTAAAGTTTACGTCCTCAAAGATTACTGTAAATTTTTTTCAAAAATTTAATAATGAAATTCCACAACTTTTGTAAAAAAATCTCCGAATTTTCTGACGTAACTTCTGAAGCAAGTAGTCTACAGTAATTCCTAATTACTTAAAGTCGTCTCAAAGAGGTCCATAATAGAAGTTGTCGGAGATTACTGTAGACTATTTGCTTCGGAAGTTACGTCAGAAAATTTGAAATTTTTTAAACATGAAATTCCACAACTTTTGTAAAAAAATTTTCCGAATTTTCTGACGTAACTTCTGAAGCAAGTAGTCTACAGTAATCTAGAGTAATTTAGAATATACTTAATTCGATCTAGAATTACACATTACTAGGTATTACTGTAGGTCATTTAGTTCAGAAATTGTAAAAAAATACAAAGTTTTAAAAATATTGAATTTAACAATTTTTGTAAAAAATTTTCGAATTTTCTGACGTAACTTCCGAAGCAAGTAGTCTACAGTAATCTTGAGTAATTTAGAATATTCTTAATTCGATCTGAAATTACACATTACTAGGTATTACTGTAGGTCATTCTGAAGTAACTTAGATCTTCAATTCCCTAGAGAAGATTCCAACAACCTACAGTACTTCCCTATCGTCGTCTGAATAGTCCAATTACAGTCAACCAAAATCACGAATTTTATTGTTTAAAAATAATCAAAATTTTTTTCAGAAGGGAATATGGATTAGCAACTTTTTTACCAACTATCTTGCTCGAAAATGTCAAAAAAAAAGAAATAAGAAAACATTTAAGATTTTATTTGAAAAAAGACGACGACGAACAACCCCAAACTCGGTGTCACCAGAGTATCAGCCCCAGAAACTGTACCCCAATGAAGAAGTGTTCCATCAGCGAAGAATTACCATGTTTGTTAATTTCTAAATTATTTAATTTTTAAATTATTTAATTTTTAAATTATTTAATTTTTAAATTATTTAAATTTTTAAATTATTTAATTTTTAAATTATTAAAATTTTTAAAAATTTAATTTTTTAAATTATTTAATTTTTAAATTATTTTGATTTTTATTTTAAACATTTTAATTTTTAAAAGTTTAATTTTTAAGTTATTTAATTTTTTATTTAAAAAAAGTTTAATTTCTAAATTATTTTGATTTTTAAATAATTTTAGTTTTTAAATTTTTAAATTATTTAAATTTTTATTTTTAGATAATTTTGATTTTTCAATTTTTTAATAATTTTAATTCCAGCGTTTTCTGTGTGTTCGGTGATTGGAGATGCCAACAACATCGGGCAGAGTCTGCGGTTACGGTATGTGCAGATTGTGTCCCATCTGCCGACTTTCGGAGGTCGGTGTTTTTCGGTCACTTTTAAACAAACTCATATCGATATGATTATGCAAATTGACCCGACTCAAGGGTTGCTTGTTCGTCATCCGGGAAAACTGGCTCAACCGACAATATCCATCGATTACGATCTGATTGATTATTTGCATGTTTGTCCGGACACGGATGTCCTTCGGTGTATAACCATCAGATTACGAAATACTGCTCAACAAGGTTTGGAATTTCTCGTTGACAAAGACGACATTGGAGATCTTATTCTTTATATATCTGGTTACTGTAAGGTCATCCATGACAGAGATATCCGGATAGAATATAGCTCCGAACCAAGTGATGATTTCTCCATCGGACATCAGGCTCCACCGTACGAAGGCACTCATTTCGTTTATCCCTCCGGCTGGAACTACTCCGCCGAAGCAGGGCCGGGAATCGAGGTCATGGCCAACTTCGCCCACGGCCCCCCACCGTACGCCCAAGCCATCGGAGCCACTAGTCTTCCAGAAGACGACACTCCTGAGACGATTACTGTAGACTGCAACGAAGGAAGTAACCCTATTCGGAATCCCAAATGCAATGGAGACAAAAAACGAAAAAGTCCGGAATTCGAGGAATTCATCGACGAACCTTCTCCTGTTCATAGTCTTTCTGAGAAGTTGATTAATATTCAAGACAGTCCTTCAAAGAGAAAATCGAAATTACAAGCCGTGACGGATTCGTTACTGGTTAAAAATCGGTCTTTATCTCCAAGATTCCGCGATTCAATAAGAATCCACAAACAACGGTTTTTTTTATTTTTTATTTTTTTTAAAAAAAAGCTAATTTTTCAGACATTCTGTTCCTAATGGAACTCCATTATCTTCTCCGAAAATATCTCGACGATTATCGTCATCGAGTGATACTGATTGCAGCCAATCCCCTCTGGCAACGAGAGCAGAAATTTTGACGAAAGTGTCAAATTCGAACAGTCCTGTAAACACGCTTCCTCGTCCGACCCTCTTCATCAAAAGGAATTCTCTCACGCAAAACAGAATTTTCGACATAAACAAGGCCAGTTTCGGCCTCAATTCTCCTGATCAACTGCCTCAGGACATCAAAATTGAAACAATTATCAATCCAGAACGTTTTGACGTAAGTTTTTTAAATTTATTTCTATCACCAAAAAAACTATTTCCAATCGAATACTGTCTTAGGGAGCTTGTCTAAAATATGCAAGGCTTACAGGAGCAGAAGGTCCCAAAAAAACACCATGTAAGCCTTATATATCTTAGACAAGCTCTCCTATAGGTTATTTTGGTTTTTTTTAATTTAGGGAACTTGCCTAAAATATGCAAAGCTTGCATGGGGCTTTTCTGGACTCCCCTTCCCCTGTAAGCTTTACATATTTTAGACAAGCTCCCTTAGTAAAATTATTTTAAAAATTTTCCACCTATGAAAATTAAATTTCAAAAATAAACAAAAATTATAAACTTTAATCGAGAAATCTGAAAATCGGTATTTTAAAATTGTAAAAATGAATTAAGAAATTGAAGTTGTAAAGTACAGTAGTTGGGGAACTCCATCGGGAGGACTTAAAAAACAACTTTTCTCCTAAGTTTTGAACAGGACGACTTGCATATCCTGTGGACTTCCAGGGGATCCAGTACGGGACTCGGGGTCTTCTCCGAGCTTCTCAGGTCTTCCGCCATTCCCTCCCCAATCCAAATAAATCTCAAAAATTCCACCAAATTCTCAAAAATTTAGAAATTCGTGTCGGGACTGTCTTGTAAAAAAATTTTTTTGATTTTGAAAATATCATTACCATTATTATTACATCTTTATTGATTTGCATAAGTATTAAATTCCACTTTTTGGTCTCGACTGGAAAATCCAGAAATTCGTGTCGGGACTGTCTTGTAAAAAAGTTTTTTTTTGATTTCGAAAATATCACTACCATTATTATTACATCTGTATTGATTTAGAAAACATTAAATTTCACTTTTGGTCTCGACTGGAAAATTTCAAAATTTCCCTCGAAGCAATTTTATAAGAATACTCATTTTTTATAATAGTATAAGAATTGTTTTCCTGAGGTCACGTGGTATTTGTGGACCAAATGTCGTCAGATATCAAATAGCTTTTGGATGTTTGAAAATCCTCAATATTAAAATGCCACCCTACTTCAGTCCATCTGTCATTCAAAAATAATTTTTTTATTTTCCATGATTTCTAATTTTATCCATTTAAATTTTAAAACTTAAAAAATTTCATTTATTTTCAAAAATGTTAAAAAAGTTTTATTTTTAAATTTAAATTTTTTCAAATTTTTTTATTTTTTAAATTTTTCCAAATTTTTTTATTTTAATTTTTTTTAAATTTTAAAATTTTATTTTTTTTTTATTTTTTTATTTTTTTAAATTTCTTTATTTTTTTTATTTTTTAATTTTAAAATTTTATTTTTTTTTTAAATTTTTTAAATTTTTTTATTTTTTTAAATTTTTTTATTTTTTTTATTTTTTTATTTTTTTTATTTTTTTTATTTTTTAAAACAGTGAAAGATGGTTCGATTGAATTCCAACGCGTGACTGAGTGTGCCAATTAGGTTTTTTCGGTTGAGAATTTGCATCAAATTTCAACAACTTTTTTTTCATGAGCAATCTTCTGCAAAAAATTCACCCACATTAATACTTAAATTAATACCATTTTTATACAACAAACACAATTTTATAAAAAATTATAAATTTTTAGAAAAAAATTTTTTTTTAATTTTTACAAAAAAAATAATTTTAAATTTAAAAAAAAAATAATTTTAAAATCATTTTTTTTAATTTTTAAATTTTATTAAAAAAAAATAATTTTAAAAATTAAAAAAAAATTAATTTTAAATTTTTATAAAAAAAATAAAAATGAAAAATCTAACAAATTTTTGAATTTTTTGAAGATTTTTGTCGAAATAATTTTATAAAAAATTTACTTTTGAATTTTTATTATAATTTGATTTTTTAAATTTTCGCGAAAAAAAGAAAATTGTAAAAACGAAAAAAATAAATTTCGCAATTTTTTTGTAAATTTTTTTTGCGGAAATTCGAAAATTTAAAAAATTATAATAAAAAATAAAAAATTTTAATTTTTTTCGGCGAAAATTTTTTAAAAATTCGAAAACTTAAATAAAAAAATAAAAAATTAATAAATTTCGTAATTATTTTAAAAAATTTTTTTCACTTTTTTCTTTTTTAAAATTTTAAATGTTCCTTAAAAATTCTGGAAAATGTTAAAAATTCTCGTCATGACAAATTTCGCAAGAATACGTTTTTTAATTTTTTAGAGAAGTATAATTATTGAATTTTTGGAAATCACAAAAAAATTAATTTTTGTAATTTTGTGTCTCGACTGGAAAACTTCGAAATTTCGTGGTGAGACAATTTCAAAAAAGTTCATTTTTAAAAAGTATAGTTATTTAATTTCTGAAAATCACAAAAAAATTAATTTTTATAATTTTGTGTCTCGATTGGAAAATTCCAAATTTCGTGATAAGACAATTTCAAAAAAGTTCATTTTTATTTTTTTTGTAAAAAAAGCATTATTGAATTTTTGGAAATCACAAAAAAGTTAATTTTTATAATTTTGTGTCTCGCCTGGAAAACTTCGAAAAAGTTCATTTTTATTTTTTAAGTAATATAATTATTATTATATTTTTATACAATCAAAAAAAATTAAATTTTTTATTTTTATGTCCTAATTAGAAAGTTTCAAAAATTCCCTTCGGAACCACTTTCTTTCAAAAAGTTTATTTTTAATTTTTGAAATAGTACTACTATGATTATATCATTATAGTGTCGAAAAAACGATAAATTTGAATTTTTTATGTCCCAATTAGAAAGTTCAAAAATTCCCTTTGGGGAAATTCCGTAAAAAAGCTCATTTTTAATTTTTAAAACAGCATGACTAGTATTGTATCTTTGTAGTCAGAGAAACACTAATTTTTACTTCTCTTGGTCTCAACCGGAAAGTTCAAAAATTCGTTTCAGAGTTGTTTAAAAAGTTTATTTTTGAGTTTTAAAATAATATTATTATTATATTTTTTTGAAATTAAAAAAACTAAATTTTAACTTTTGATCTTGACTGGAAAATTGTAAAAATTCGTTTCGAGACCATAACTTAGAAAAAGCTTTTTTTGAATTTTAAAATAATAATATTATTATATCTTTTTAGAATTAATTGAAAGTTAAATTTTGCAACTTTTGGTTTCAACTGGAAAATTGTAAAAATTCGTTTCGAGACCACAATTTAGAAAAAGCTTTTTTTGAATTTTAAAATAATGTAATAATTATAAATTTTTAGAATTAAAAAAATTAAATTTAATTTTTGGTCTCAACTAGAAAATTGTAAAAATTCGTTTCGGGACCACAATTTAGAAAAAGCTTATTTTTGAATTATAAAATAATGTAATAATTATATATTTTTGAAATTAAAAAAACCAAATTTCATTTTTGGTCTCAATTAGAAAATTGTGAAAATTCGTTTCGGGACTATTTCATAAAAAAATTCATTTTCGATTTTTCAAAATTGTACAATTAATAATGTCTTTTTAGAATTCAGTAAAAATTAAATTTTTCACTTTTTGTCTCGACTGGAAAGTTCCAAAATTCCTTCCGGAACCATTTCGCAAAAAATAATTTCGAAAATAACGTATTTTGACTTTTTTCAAGAGTCCAAAAATCAAAAATTTAAACAACACTTAAAACCACGTTTTTTACTAATTTCAGTGAAAAACCAAAAAAATGGAAAAGAAACACTTGGAAGATAAATTACTTTTTTTTTCATGTCTTGGTTTTTTTGACAAAACATTTTTGAAAATCATGGTTTTTTCTGAACCACTTTTTGGAATGGCATCCAGCTTTCGTTTAGCCACATCATCCTGCTTTTCAATTCCGCCATATCCGTTTTAAAACGAAAAGTGTCTTTATTGTACTTGAAAAATCCGAAAATCACAATTGTTTCAAGCGTCCAGAGACACTGGGATTCCGAAAATTTATGTTCCAATTTTAGATTTAGAACTGAAAAAGATTTACAATAAATTAATGAGATTTGTAAATCCTGGATCTGAAACCAAGTTGACCTTCGGAATTCTGAAGACTAATCTCCAAATTCTCATTTTAGAATTTTTGAATATCTTTCAAATTGACTAAAAGTAGTTACAATGAGATACTCGAATCCATAGGTTCTGAATGTGAAGTCAGAATTAATAGTTAACCTTCGGAACTCTGACTTCAGATTCAGAATCCACGGATTCGAGTACCTCATTGGATTTGTTGCTCAAATCTAAAGATATCTAGAACTGGTTGTATGACGTTTATTTTTTTGACATTTGTCCGAATTCTCGAGTTAGATTTAAACAAAAAGTACTTTTAACAACGTAACCAGCCCCGTAGGTTCTGAATCTGAAGTCAGAATCAGAAGTTGACCTTCAGAATTCCGAAACCTAACCCCAACTCTAAGAACATCTAAAATTCCATCTTCAATTTTTATAAAAACTCAAAATTCACCTAAAACAACTTTTAAAATTTCCAAAAACTTATTTAAAATATTTTTTTAACTTTAAATTTTAAGTTACTAAAATTGGAAGACAATTTTTTTCATATAAATGTCGTACAATCTGGAAACCACGTAGATGGGATCTGAGTCACCATAATTAGCAATTTTCTTAATGATTTTTTATTTTTATTTATTTATTTAATTTTTCAGAAAAACCACGTCGAAAACGTTCTGTCTTTGTTTCCGGATAAAGTCTGTACGGATTTGGATATTATCGACCTTACGAATAATTTCGAAAACGAATTTGACGGTAAGTTTTTAAATTTTATAAAAAAATAAAAAAAATTGAATTCTCAAGCGAATTATGACGAAAGTTATGGTGTTTCTGAATTCTTGGAGTTCCCTGGAGTGTCTTTGTAGCGCAGAATTCTGAAAAGCGAGAAAATAAAACTCGGTTTTTGACATGGCTTTCGATCCTAGTCCATCCCCATGTCCACCCAAATTGGCCCGAGTTTCCTCCGTCGGAAACGACGCTTTCTGGCAATACTCGAACGTTTTTGAGTTGATGTATCTTCTACAACATTAAAAAATATACATTTCTAAAGAAAAAAATTTATTTTTACTTTTTTTTTAAATTCAATATGTAAATATTGATTTATATTTGGATTACTGTATCTATGGTGAAATGGTTTCAGAGCGGAAACACGTCCGCTTTGTCGAAAGTCAACCTCCCCCGAAACCCCCGAGGCGGTCTTATTCACCTCCTCTCCACAAGGTACCCAAGGACTCCTCCGGCAAAAACGCCCTTGGCCACGCCCAGATCTCAAACAACAACATTACTGGAAACGTTTTCGACGAATATTCCTCAGGAAAATCCACTCACTTGTCCTCGAGCAAAACCTTCCCTATGGCAGACAAGGATCTAGATTTTGGAGATGATTTTGTTCCACGTACTTTCGCCATCGCGAGAGAGGTAAGAATTGGGTTACTGTAGTGTCCAAGGCTATCATTGTTAAAATTAAAAGTAATTTATCCACGAAACGGTCTCGACACGAATTTTTAGAATTTTCTATTCAAGATCAAAAAATAAAATTTAGTTTTTTTTAATTCCAAAAAGTCCTAATAATATTTTTATTATTTTAGAACTCAAAAATAAGCTTTTTTAAATTATGGTCCCGAAACGAATTTTGAAATTTTCCAGTCGAGACCAAAAAGTACAAAATTAATTTTTTTTAATTCTAAAAAGATATAGTAATTATTACATTATTTTAAAACTCAAAAATAAGCTTTTTTAAATTATGGTCCCGAAACGAATTTTTACAACTTTCCAGTCGAGACCTCAAGTTGTGAAATTCGACATTTTTGTGATTTTTAAAACCTCAAAATACTATTTAAAAACTGAAAAATAAGCTTTTTCTAAGTTATGGTCTCGAAACGAATTTTTACAACTTTCCAGTCAAGACCAAAAAACAAAATTTGGTTTTTTAATTTCAAAAATCTATAATTATTATTACATTATTTTAAAACTCAAAAATGAACTTTTTTAAATTATGATCTTGATATGAATTTCTGAAGTTCTTTAATTATTAATAATTTCAGGAGTGGGAATCTGAAGAAGGACAAAATAAGCCCCAAGTCCGTCGGATGTCCCTTAAAGAATTTACTGGATTAGAACCTTCAAACTCTCAAACAAAGTTTGTTTTTTAATTCATATTTATTTTTAAACTTATATTTTTTTAAAATTAATTTACTTTTTAGAAATTAATATTTTTTAAATTTATGAATTTTTTAAAATTAATTTACTCTTTTGAAAATTTATATTTTTTAAAATTAATTTACTTTTTTAGAAATTAATTTTTTTTTAAATATTTTTTAAATTAATTAATTTTCTAAAAAATTTTTTTTAAAATTAATTTACTTTTTTAAAAATTTATATTTTTTAAAATATTTTTAATAATTTATTAATGTTTTTAAAATATTTTTTAAAATTAATTTACTTTTTTAGAAATTAATTTTTTTAAATTTATATTTATTAATTTTTTAAGGATTTCAATTTCACCCATTTTGGCTCGATTCCATCGAACTTCGTTTTCGAATTCTGGAGGTGGACATCTTCTGGACAAATTCTGTATCCGACGTAGATCCTCCAGTGGACTTCATCGGGGACCACTTTCTGACTTGTGCGAAACAGGAGAACCGCCGGTGACGAATCGTTTCAGTTCCACCCTTAGTTCCCCCTCTTCCAAGACCCCCAGACTTGTCCATGAACCAATCGATTTCAGTCAACTAGACCAAAGGTGAGTTGGGAAAATTACAACTGTACCGTACTTGGTCCCTTGGGGCATTTGGTCTTTTATTTCATAAAAAATACTTTTTCATTTTTAGACTAGTTTTATTGGTAGTTAAAGCGACTTAATATGGCCATTCCGGCCAAAAAGACAGGTCTAAAAACAAGAAAATGAACTGTACAGCAGTCATCCCCCGAGGGCATTTAGTCCCTAATGTCGTAAAGAATATTTTTTAACTTCTTAGATCAGTCTTATTTTTTTGAATCAGCCTGAAATATAATCATAACTAAAAATACTAATCTAAAACAAGAAATGAACTCTAAAACAGTCATCCCCTGAGGGCATTTGATTTCCTAATTTTGTAAAAAATGTTTTTTAACTTCTTAGATCAGTCTTATATTTCTAAATCAGCCTAAAGTATAATCATAACTAAAAATATTAATCTAAAAACAAAAAATGGACTCTAAAACAGTCATCCCCTGAGGGCGTTTAGTCTCCGATTTCGTAAAAAATGGTTTAATTCTTATTATTTTTAGACTAATCCATTTGGTAACCGGATTAGTCTAAAATGGCAATTACCATCTGCAAGACTAATCTAAAAAAGGAAAAAATTGAAGTTAACACGAGTGGGGGTAGATGTCCCAAGAGATCAAATGCCAAACAACTCATTTTTCACTTTTTTTGGACTAATTTTTCTGATTCTTGAAATTGCTTAAAATAGTAACGATGACTAACAAGACTGGTCTAAAAAAGAAAAAATTTTAAATTAATACGAGTCCGGAAGGATAAATGTCTCAGGGGATCATATATTTTGCGATATATTTTATACTTTTTTAGATCAGTTTTCTAAAATCTCTAACATAACACAAAATTCCAATCAAGACTGATCTAAAACGAAAAAATTTTAGATTTTATAATTCTAGGGATAAACGCCTCAGGAAATCAGATGTTTTAAAATTTACTTTTTATCTTTCTTGATCAGTTTTCTAGAATTTCTAACATAACACAAAATTTCAATCTAGATTAATCTAAAATGAAACAATTTAGAATTTTATAATTCCAGGGATAAACGACTCAGGGAATCAGATGTTTTTAAAATTTATTTTTTATCTTTTTAGATTAGTTTGTTTATTGTTCGAAATGGCCTAAAATTCCAATCAAGACTGATCTAAAAAGGAAAAATTTTAGATTTTATAATTCCAGGGGTAAATGCCCCAGGGGATCAGATATTTTAAAATTTACTTTTTATCTTTCTTGATCAATGTTCTAAAATCTCTAAAATGACCTAAAATTCCAACCAAGACTGATCTAAAACGAAAAAATTCCAAACTACATAATTCCAGGGGTAAATGCCCCAGGGGATCAGATATCCCATATTCTATTTTACTTTTCGTTTTCCGTAATTTAATTTTAAAAAAATTCACAAAAACTATTTTAGGATATTTCTTCCCAACATGCAATTTGAAAACTGCTTTAAATTGGCTTATTTCGAAATTTTGTAACTTGTTTGTTTTAGGCTGGCCCAAATGCGTGGTAGACTGAGTTCGGCGATGGAAAGTGTCCCGAACGAGAGTCCGAGGAAAAGAAACACTATGGACTTTGAAAAAGGAAAAATGATGCAAGAACTAAGTCATCTTGCTTCTGGATGCAAAAATATGGTAAGAGCAACAACATTGTCGAATCACAGTGAAGAACAATGGAGAGGAATTGTTTTGGATACTGTAGATAGTGCTGATTCTGTAACTGAAATTTCTCAAAGTTTATTAAAAAAAAGTAATTCTCTTTATCAAGCCCAATTGATGACGTCAAAAGTCGACCAGATGTTGCGGGCCTTGATGGAGACGGTCCACGACATGCAGAAAGCTTACAAGGCCGAACAATACGGGGAAGAAGCCAAACAGCTCGTCAGAAGCAGTACAACCCTAGCTGCCACTTTGAATCAGTTAATCCATTCTGTTCAAAATCTCTAACTCCAAATATTACAGTAATATCAAAGAATTTCATTTATAAACTAATATCTGGGAATTACTGTAATTATTTAAATATTTGTTCCAGTCTTTAAAGCAGTCAACATCAAAATCAAATCCGCAGGTTGCATGCAACATTATGGCAGATAAGTCGACATCAAAATCAAATCTGCAAGCTGCACACAATGTTTATGAAAATTGGTCGGTATCAAAAATCGAAATAAAACCTGCAGGTTGCATGCAACATTTATGAAAATTGATCGACATTGAAATAAAATCTGCAGATTACGTGCAACATTTTGGCAGATAAGTCAGCATCAAAACCAAATCTGCAGATTGCATGCAACATCATAACGGAGAAGTAGACATTAAAGTCAAAATCAAACCTGCAGGTTGCATGCAACATTTATGAAAATTGATCGACATCGAAATCAAATCTGCAGATTGCTTGCAATATTCTGACAGATTGACCTACTCAATTATCGTATAAAAACTTATTTTTGATCTGATGTTGACCACTTTACAGATCTCGACACTGGGGATTACTGCAAATATCCAACGAACAAAATTAACTTTTTAAACATTCTTCGGTGCTTTGATTATTGATGTTTGTGGATTTTTTACTGATAAAAATAAAACGGCTGATCATTTGGTTCATTGATTCTTGACTTTTGACGAAATTTCCTGAAAATATAAAAAAAAATGTTTCAACACGTAGACGACAGTTTTTTTTGTTCAAAAAATCGCCTTTGAACATCTAAGTTAATTTTTTAAACACTTTTCCGGGACATTATTGTCATGTTATATTTTTTAAAAAGTGATTTTCAACATTGATTTCGTCGTGGATTTTGAAGTAGTCCACGCAGTTCTAATCGCTCGAGGGGAGGAACAGTCCTTTTTAGAGCACAGTAAAACACAAATAACACAAATATAGGGGACAATAGGATAGCATAGGGGTCAAACACAAGAAGATATATCAGGGCTTTAATACCTGCTATGTGAATGATGGGGGTTTATCACCTTCTTTAAATACTAGGAGTTTGAGCATCACTTGACTCGTTTTCAGGGATATTTAGACTTCTATGGTCTTCGGGAGATCTCGCGTCGGAACCGGATCCACATTCCGCGACAGCTTTATCAAATTATTTTTTGCATAATTTTCATGCAAATTTCGACCCTAGGGATCGAACCTGCGGGACCCGAACGCCATGTCCCATTGTCGTCCGTTTTAACAAATCGTGGACAACGTGAGCCATATGTGGTACACAACCTCCGGAAGGTGCACATATTTCATAAGATTTATTTTATGATTTCAAATTTTCTTTATTTTTTAATAACAAATACCTCCAGATTGAGCGAAATATTGACGGATTCGGGCCAGAGAAAAAAGAAAAAAATATATCACTTTGGATCCATGGCACACAAAATCCAAAAATGTACATTGTCTGTTTTGAGTGAACTGGACGAAATAACGTCAACAACGAACCCTCCAATGTCAAAGAACACCCAGTCGACGGAACTACTGCTCTTTGGACAAGTATCACTGGATTTTGGTTCATTTATAACAATCGTACTATTCTAAAATTAAAAATGTTTTGTTTTGAAATGGTCTCAACGTGACATTTCTAAACTTTTTATTCAAGACTCAAAATTATAAAATTTGATATTCATTTAATTCTCAAAAAACAATGTTATTATTATTACTTTAAAAGTCAAAAGTAATATTTCTATTAAATGGTCCTGACGCGAATTTTCAGAACTTTCCCTTTGGGACTCAAAATTATAAAACTTGATATTTATTTAATTCTCAAAAAACATAATAATATTATTATGATTTTAAACGTCAAAAATAACTTTTTTACAAAGTGGTCCTGACGCGAATTTTCAGAACTTTCCCTTTGAGACTCAAAATTGTAAAATTAGATTTTTAATTTTGAAAAATAAAATAATAATTGTAGTCTTTTGAAAATTAAAAATAAACTTTTTATAAATCCTGGTCTTGACACGAATTGCCAGAATTTTCAGAATTATCCTGGAACTGAGTGTTGCCAGATTTTCCACTTTTTGGTTTTCATAAATCTCTCTCTGCGTGGGAATTCGAAAATTCCAAATTTGTTTTTTATTTTTATCTTTTACAATGTTCGTCACACTATTGTAAACATAAATTAATTTTCCTACAAAACTGTTTTGATACGAATATTTGGAATTTTTAGAATCCAAAATTTCGATTTTCGAAGTGATTTTATAATTTTGCGATTTCTGAATTAATTTTTAAACGTCTTCCTTAGGTGCATCTGCTCCAAGGTCTATAAAGAAGTCGACATCAAAGTCAAATTTGCAGTTTGCTCGCAACGTTTAACAAGATTGAGCATTATTTAGATACTAATATTTATAAAATTTCCAAAATAAAGTTAAAATCCTTAAGTTGCTCGCAACGTTTAAAAAAGTCAACATTAGAATCAAACCCGCAGATTGCACGCAACATTGTGGCAAATAAGTCGAAATCAAAGCCAAATCCGCAGGTTGCTTGCAACATTCAACCACATATGTCCAAATCAAAGTGAAAATAAAACTAAAATCCGCAGGTTGCATGCAATGCTTTAAAAGTCGACATTAAAATCAAAGCCAAATCCGCAGGTTGCTTGCAACATCCAGCTAATATATCCAATTGTTCCTCAAAATTTAACTTTAATTTTTGTCTAAATTAAAACAATGAAAATTTCCAGATGAAGGTACATAAAAAACAAAACCAATCATCTTTGGATTTTGATTCCGATATATAAAATTATTTCGAAATATCCAGAAAATCACTTAAATTCCAAAAACGAGTTGTTTTATATCCCTAAACGGATTTCAAAGAAGATAACATTCCAATTTATTGATCAAAACTTAACGACCTAGTCAAAACCGCTTTTTTCATTTTCATTTAAAAACAAAATAACCATTATGTAACTTAACCAAAAGACGGCACGACATATGGTCGTTGATTATCGGTACATTCCGTCCGCCAGTCTAGATTTTTCCTTCTCGCCAGTTCTATCCACATTCAATCAGTTTCGGTAGAGAACGAACGAACAAATGTGTTTGACTAACTTTTTCGTTTTTGTTGTTAGTCTGACTGCTGCGAGCTCATCGACTCGCACCGACAAGAAAGAAGAAAAATACGAAAATGTGATCCCCCCCGTGTTCAGGCGTAACATTTCTCCAGGACACCACGTGACATTACCGATTTATCTAAATCCAATCTTATAATCCAAATTTTCTATCCCAATCCAAAAAACAGTAGCCATCCCATATCATTGATAATTATTGATTAGATATTTTTCCGTTATCGCAGTCATACCTTTCCCCACAGCCAAGTTTACCTTTTTTTCCAAGTTAGTCATGTTTGTAGTCAACATTTACCAAAACAGGCGCTTAGGAGAATAGAAATAACGACATAGCTCTTCTTTGGCACACATGCCAACGGCAATGTTTGTTTGCCACCCTTGAGTCCCTGCAATCGACTTGCAGTTTCTTTTTTTTAGTTTTAAATTCTCCAACTTTAAATCTTCCAAAACTTGCATCATTTATAAAATTCATTTCTTTAAATTCATTAATATACCAACTTTGTTTTTTTTAAACCATCCATATATCGAATTTACTTTCTTCACATCATCCATATATCGAATTGATTTTTCCCCAAGTCATCCATATATCGAATTCATTTTTCTCCAAGTCACCCATATATCGAATTGATTTTTTCGGAACATCCATATATCGAATTTAGCTTTTCTAGGCCCGTTCATATATGAAATTAGTTCCTTCACAAGTCGCCCATATATTGATTTCCTTAAATCATCCATATGCAATTAATTTCTTCAAAACCATCCATATATCGAATTCACTTTTTTAAATATCCGCGTGACATCATTCGATTCCTTATATCTCCACATCGATACTTATTTAAATCCTCCCGAAAAAACTCAAACTATTCTGAACATTGTTCGTTTCAGAGCTGATATTAAACCATGTCAAAGGAGGAAGCCACGACCTCCAAGGAACCCATCCACAGTGGGCATTTCATGATTTCGAATCCTCACGAAGTCAAAGTGGACGAAGATGAGGATTTCGAAGTCGATGTTGTGGATGTGGACGATTCGATGACAGACGCCGGAATAACTACCGATCAAAAAATAACTAGACCCGACAAGGTAACAACTAAAAATTCCAAACTTCCTTTAATTTTACTTTTTAAACATTAACTTTTCAGGATGAAAAACCAGTCACTTTCTACAAATTCGGTCCAGAAAAAACTCAGTCCATTGCTATTGACGTTTCCTTGAATAAGCTCAAGAAATGCATCAATGTTGCATATATGAAACTGACTACCCCTAAGTGGAAGGATTTCAAGGGACTCAAGTTACAATGGAAACATAGGATCCGTCTAAACAACGTCATTTGGAGAGCGTATTATATGGAATGTAAGTGTTTCTCATGCGAAAAACTTTTCATTGATAATTTCAGTTCGAAAACCTGACAAAAAGAAAAAATACTGTTATTTTGCCGTGCCCGACGACGACACCACCCATACTAAAATAGAAGGAACCGTTCTAGAAGGCATGTATTGGAAACGAAGAATGGAAGCCGTATGTGCCCAATACAAAAGATGGAGGACCTTCAATCGTCCGGCAAAAAAGAGAAATTCTACTTGTTGCAGAAAACGAGAAAACAGTTGTAACTGTATCACTAACAGTATCACCAGACCAGCTCAAAGCAGAACTCCTCAAAATATGTCTACTTATGAAGATATTTTCGACGTTGATGAATTCGACAACGAGTTCACTAATTCTCTTTTCGAAAGTTTGAATGCTCCATTCATGTTCCCAAATCCGAAGGAATTCGGCAACGATCAGATGGCAAATGCGGATATTATGCAGCCCTGTTTGTTGTCTCTCCAACCGAGTATTGAGGAAATCATGGCCGGTGACGGGAGTGGAATGGACATGGAACAGCAAATGATGCAATCTCAGATCATGAACGGTGGTCATCAGCAACTTTCACACACCGATTACCGATCGAAGGAATACGACAATCCTAACGTCATTATGGATTACAGTAATCAACAACCAACAAGACAATCATCGACAATCCCGCCGAATGGGTTAATGTCAACACAGCATTCTCAGCCGTTGTACTCTAGAGCGATATATGACTCGTTAACCCCGATCAACAACAGTCCCCAGCCGTTTGCGAGTGAGGAAAGCACAGGCAGAGCGTCATCCACAATGTCCTTCGGAGCCCCCACTCCCCAACCCTATATCCCTTCCCAAGTCATCCCCGCTGTTTCTGGAGGGAATGTTCTCCAGCATCCTTCTTCTAGTCCTGCCCTTGTAAATAGCCAAATCCGGAGGACAGGGAGTCCCTTCCAGACTCATGAAGTGTTCCGCCACCGATTCATCGAGTCTAATCATCAGCAACTTCTTCATCAACAACAGCAACAACAATTTTGGATTAACACTGTTCAACAACAGCAAAATTACAACAATTTGGAACATAGTAGAAGGACGATTCAAATGCTACAGTCTCCAAACCAGAATTCTCCGATCAACATGGGAAACGGCGGAATATCTTTCGGATCTCCGAATGCTTTGATCAATCTGACAACAACACCATCGTTGACGAATTTCATTCAGAATCAGCAGTCGATTATTAACAATCATCCGAATCAGATAATGCAAGGAACAGCGTCTCCTGTCCTGGCGAGGTACTTGACGACCAATACTCTGAATCAGCAACCTCAACAATCTACAGTTCTCCCGGGATTGTTGTCAAAACCTAATGGAATTAATTACAACCAAGATCAGAACATATTCGTCCAGGTCAAGATGGAAACCAAGCCTTTCCATCATCAGATCGTTCCAGATTCCCCCGCCAC
Source organism: Halicephalobus mephisto (assembly GCA_009193035.1). Taxonomy (NCBI): domain Eukaryota; kingdom Metazoa; phylum Nematoda; class Chromadorea; order Rhabditida; family Panagrolaimidae; genus Halicephalobus; species Halicephalobus mephisto. Next base: position 181,837 of record SWDT01000038.1, on the reverse strand, counting down.
GGGCGACATTTACAGGCCTATTTCGAATGCAGTTGCAGCAGGTCTGCCAACTCCCAATCAAGATTCCGGTATATTCCCTGCTCCGGAAAGACCAGGGTTATTCAGAGTAAGTTATTTTTCGTTGCGTCATAAAACCTACAGGAAAGACAAAAACTTTACAGCTGCTTAATATAACAAGTACAAATAACGAATTATATTACAGCTGATGTTGAAACCTTTTCAATAGACAGTAGACTAGGTAATTAATAAGTAGGCGTTTCTATTTTGAAATTGTGTATAAGATAGGGAGAGATTGGAAATGTTTCATATATCAACGACGGCGCAAGAATGACAGCGAATTGATACTTAAAACTCTTAATAGACAATAGGCTAAGGAATTAATGAGTGGAAGTTTTCACTTTAAAATCACATAGAAGATAGGAAATATTAGAAATGTTTCACATATAAAAATGACACGGAAAAAATAACAACGCAGTCGATATTCAGTTGTCAGCTAATAGATCAGCTGATTGCAGAATAAGGGTTTTCATATTTGAACCGCGTGAAAGATAGGGAGAAATCTGATCTGTTCGATATACAGAAAATAACGCGAAAAAATAATAAAAGTAATAACAAAGCAACGAAAATAATAACAAGAACAAAACTGAAAAAACTTTTCTAAATACAGTAAACCAAAGGCAATTTCTCTTCAGGACCCCTCTTTCTAGTTTTAACTTGTTTTAGAATAATTTCAGGGATTTAAAAAAAATTAATTTTTTAGAAATATTTAAATTATTTTAATTTTTTTTAAATTACTTGAATTATTTGATTTTTTTGAGTAATTTTCATTTTTAGAATTATTTGATTTTTTTAATTTTTTGAATAATTTTAATTTTTTGAATAATTTTAATTTTTTTGAATAATTTTAATTTTTTGAATAATTTTAATTTTTTAGAATGACATAATTGAGCAGTCGAACTCAGAACCGCCTCCGACTCAAGCATATCCTTCCACGAGCAGATTTCAAAGAAAACGAACTCATCATAGTATATCTAATCGGGCGTCCCCGAGCTACACCCAAGCAGCTTCTACTTCTAGTTCAGATGCTATGATGTCGGATTCAGAAGGCACTATGGAAGAGAAACCTTTGGAAGTAAAACCGAAAAGAAGGACGACTTCGTTAAGGACCCAAGTGGATGGGAATATGCTCCCTGAAGAGAGGAAAAGAATCCTCCATCTTAATGCAGAAAAAAATCGACGAAATGCTTTGAAAGATGGTTTTGAAACTTTGACTTCTGTGATTCCGGCCATCGAAGAAGCCGGTGTGAAACCCACAAATGCGGTCGTTCTGAATCGAGCAGCAACTTTCATTCGGTCTCTGAAATCGGAATCGGAACGGAGGAAAAGTGATCTCGAAAATTGCAAAGAAAAAATAGAAAAAATGAACGCCCGAATTGCGTAAGTTAAATCCACTCGAAATCTCATCCGTGATCGATTTCAGCATGTTACAGTCTAATTTGCCTTCTTCGTGTCGATCTCAAGGATCAGCCGGTTCAAACACGAACATCCAAACTCAAATCGAACAATCTTACGAAAAACATGTCAAAGACCGTTCTCGTCAAGATTACAGATACTGGTTAATGTCTCAGATGATGAAACCATTGATTTTGAATTACGCGAAATCCGTCCATTCAGATCCAGAGGAAGTCGAAAAAGTGCTCGAATCCGCCCAGATCTGGTTGTCGAAGCAGTGGAATGTCGGCGAACTCCGTCCTCTGGCCTCCAGAATGCTGGTTTTTCTCGCGACGGAACTCAACGTCCTCAAGAACTCAGCAGCTTTACCGGAACATGTAGCTAAAGAAATAAACAAAGCAGCTTAATAGTGGTCTACAGTACGGTCCAAAATCCGAAAACTATCAATTGTAACTTTTTCCAAAATACAGTAATACGAAACTACTGTATACTTCCAAACTCCTCAGAATATGATCTACAACTTGACCTCGACGATGTTCCTAAAATTTCCGATTCGAAAATTACGGTATTTTGAACAAGTTACAACCGGCAGTTTTGGGGCTTCATACCGTACTGTGCTTAGTTTCCAAAAAACCAAGAGTGAATATGGGTTGGAGTTGTACCTAACCTGAGGCATAGATTGTTACTTTTCTTTGAAATCAGTTTCAAAATACAGTAGAATTTACAATTTCAAATCATTAAATATGATTTAATTCTTTTTAGAACAATGAGGAAGTACTGTAAGTTGTTAAATTCTGCCCAAAAAGATCTAGAATTATAAATTATTAGAGAGTACTGTAGATCATTTGTTTCAGAAATTGATAAAAAAACGAATTTTTTTTAAAATTGTCAAATTTAATTTTTTTCAGAAATTTTGTTTTTTACAACTTTGGAATCAAATAGTCTACAGTAATCTCTAAAAACTTGAATCTAAGGTCTTTTTGAGTAGATTCTAGTCACCTACAGTACTTCCCTATTATTCTGAAATGAATTAAATTATATTTAATAATTGAAAATCACGAATCCTACTGTAGTTATATCATTGCTCAAGACATAGCTCAATTAGAATTGTTTTAGTTCACATTTATTATTGAAAATGAAAAGACGAAATTACAATACGTGTACGGTAGTTATCCAACGGCCTTTGTTTTTCTCAAGGCTTTGAGCACGGAAATTGAATATAAAATTGGAATTATTTGAATAAAGAAATCCCTGTTCGAAATTACTTTTTAAATTTATTTCGAACTCAAACGTGGGTAATTAAATTAATCACAATAAACATGTTATAAAATACGAAAGCAACACGATCGATAAATCTTCGTTAAGACTGTTAGAAATTTTTTGAATCGATGACGTCATCGTTGTTCCGATAAAATATATCCTATTTTCATTAAATATTGTTCAAAAAAGTATTTTCGATTTATTTCGAACTCAAATTTTAATAATTAAATATTATAAACAAATTATAAAATACGAAAGCAATACGATCGATAAATCTTCGTTAAAACTGTTAACAATTTTTTGGATCGATGATGTCATCGCCATTCCAATCAAATATATCCTATTTTCATTAAATATTGTTCAAAAAAGTATTTTCGATTTATTTCGAACTCAAACGTGGGTAATTAAATATTATAAACAAGTTATGAAATACAAGCAACACGACCGATAAATCTTTGTTAAGACTGTTAGCAATCTTCTGGATCGATGACGTCATCGCCGTTCCGATCACTCTCTGGATACATTTTGTAATCTGTTACTCATGAATACTGTAATTTTCCTCATCAACACACTTGACAAGAGAGTCTGCAATGCATCAACATCCATCGGGGGTTGTTTCTGCATTCCCCTATGAAGCTCCAGAAGGGACACAGTTTGTGGTTGTTTTTGCAATTAGGTCTGGGTAGGGGGTTGTAGACGTCTTCCAGCCGTTCCCCGCAGGATTGACAGGCTTCCTGACAGTTAGGCCTAAAAACGAAAATAACTATCATCACGAAAGTGTCCCGACAACAATTTTCAAAAACACAAATTACAGTAACTTAGAATTTTGTTTTCATATAGAAGTTGCTTCGTAATCATACATAAAAGTAATTTTTTTACGAAATAGTCTGAAGACGAAAATTGCATGAACTCGTCAGAAACTACAGTAACTCAGAATTTCAAATTTTAGTGAATAGTTGTTTCGTAATCATACATAAAAGTGATTTTTTTTACGAAATGGTCTCAAGGCGAAAATTACATAAACTCGTCAGAAACTACAGTAACCTACAATTTCGGTTTCGTGTTTTTACATAATTTCGTAATTAATTTTTGTAATATTTTTCTTAGATGGACTTAAAAGCTTCGAATTCGAGGTATGAAACCCTCTGTCTTCAAAAGTTGATTTTCATATATGAAATCATTAACAAGTTTTTAAAAAATAATATTCAACACTACAGTACCGTAATGTGACGTTTTTATTCCAAGCATTTTCTAATTTTTGCAATTTTTATTTAAAAATTAAAAATCGTTCTAAATAATCTTATATTTGTTATATAATATTTTAAAAATTATTTTGGATAACTATTTCTTATTTTTTAATACTTTTGATATAAAATTTCAAAATTTTTAAAATTCAAAATTATTGTTCAAAATTCAAAATTCTGCTTCTAGATTCAGAATCTATGAGTTTTATTACAGTATCATAAATATTTTTTGTTCAATTTTAAGAATATTGAAAATTAAAAAATCAGAATTAAAAATTTTTTTTCAAAATTCAGGATTATAAAAATTAATTTCTGATTCTGCTTCTAGATTCAGAATCTATGAGTTTTATTACAATATTATAAATATTTTTTCGTAAATTTTTGATTTCTAGAATCAAAATATAAACGCTTGGGACAGAAATGTCACTTAACGTTACAGTACTCCTTGGAGAATTCCTTATACTTAAAAAATGTAAAAAACCAAATATTTCTACGAATTAATCTGATTTTTAAGTACCGTAAATTGTTGTATCTTACCTCATCCAGAAGGGATTTTTCAAACATTCCCCTAATCCAGCCCAGAAAGTGCACAATTCGCTGTAGTTGAAACATGTTTTCCGAGTGGTAGTGGTAGTTGACGGGGTAGTCGTTGTAGTGGGTTCCGTAGCCGAGTAATATTCCGTCACAACAGTTGGTGATGGAGTAGTCTTAAAAAAATTATTAAATATCATTTTTACGAAACTTCATCCTTCATTACAGTATCCTATGTGAAATTTGTTTTTAAATTTTAATAACTTTCTTAAAATACAGTAATCAAACCTTTAAATTCTGAATCTCCGGATTCTGAAGATGGATTTTTATTTCGGAATTCAGAATCTGCGGATCTGATTACTGTATTTTAGGAAGTTTTTTAAAATTGAAAAAAAATCTAAATTTTGCGCCACAAAAGAGTTTTGTAGAATGATTTGAATTTCAATTATTATGTCTTACAAGTACTGTAGTAGTTGTTTTGAACTGAGTAGGAAGAGGGGGCCAAACCACGGGTCTCATTCCCTTCGAAAAAGTAGGGGGTCTTTTGGTCGGAATGGCATTGGCATTGATTATATGTCGTCTTCTTGTAGTTGGAGTCACCCAAGCAGCTGTTGTCAAAGGTTCCGTAGTAGTAGTTACTGTAGTCGGTTCAGGAGTAGTAGTAGTAGTAGTAGTGGTAGTAGTAGTAGTAGTAGTAGTAGTAGTGGTGATTTCGCATTTTATTCCAGTGGATATACATTTATCTGCTTTTTTCATCGTACAGTTGCAAGTTCCACATGTTTTGGGACATTTCACCCTCATCCAGAATGGATTACTGTTACATTCACCAGCCAAGGCCCAGAAGCAGCAAAGCTTATGGCTATCTGCACAGGGTTTCGGGGTAGTTGTCCGAGGACCAAAAGTGGAGTTTTTTTCTGTTCTTTTCTGGGACGGAAGACGAGGATTTGATCTACCGAGGGTTTCTGAAATAAAATAATTCAAAAAAAAATTCCTAAAATCCCCAACCTTTATTAATAAAAGCCGGAGCGATTTGAGGAGGTCCCAAGGGGTCAATGGTTTCTTCGACTATCGACGGTATAGGTTTCGCCGTCTTGGAAGTGATTATACCGCCTCCGAGGTTGTTGTGTTCAAAATCGAAGGGATTCGCCGTCGCCAAGAAGAGACTTTCCAGCTCCGGACTGAAAGTGGTATCTGGGAAGAAGAAATCCGCAAATCTGGTTTTTAATTCCAGAAGGCATAATTCAGGAACTGAAATTATTTTCATATAAAAATAAACAGCTGAATCCACAAAAAATCGCAACTTCTACATGACTCAAAATGTAAATAAATACATAGTATTTGGTCACATAAAGTTCTACAACGTTTATACAGTATCCTATTATGAAAAATCGAAACTATTGTGTAACATTTGGTTACAGAAAATTTAGTAACGTTTATATAGTATTCTATTATGAAAATTTATAATTATTGTGTATTATTTCGTTACAGAAGATTTTTTAACGTTTATATAGTATTCTATTATAAAAACTCATAACTATTATGTAACATTTGGTTAAAGAAGATTTCATAACGTTTATATAGTATTTTATAATGAAAAATCATAACTATTATGTAACATTTAACTACAGAAGATTTTTTAACGTTTATATAATATTCTATTATAAAAACTCATAACTATTTTGTAACATTTGGTTAAAGAAGATTTCATAACGTTTATATAGTATTCTATCAAGAAAACTTATAGCTATTGTGTATTATTTCATTACAAAAGATTCTAAAATGTTTATATAGTATCCTATTATAAAAACTCATAACTATTTTGTAACATTTGGTTAAAGAAGATTCTGTAACTTTTGAGTAATATTCTATCACAGAAATTTCTCATAAAACTTGTATGACATTCTGTTACAGAAAATTTCATAATTTTTGTATCATGTTGAGCATAACTTTTGTTAAACGTTAGTATTTTCTGTAGAAAACATGTCAGGATTCGTATTGTGGAAGGTTTCGTAACATTTGTATGACATTCTGTTACAAAAGATCTCAAACTTTATATATATATTGTCCGATGTAGCTTTCGTCAAATTTTAGGATTTTTCGTAATATGTTAAAATTTATATATAAATTTGTTAGATCATAGCTGGGGGCTCCGGATCCGCGTGTAGACGAGAAATATATAAAACAACTTTACAAGCCCAGAGGCACGAGATAAATCACAACTTTTACAAAATTATTGCGCAATTTTAAAATTCCTGCCAACCCGCAATCGTACAAATTTCGTTGGTCTTCAGGGTATTTCTCTTCGGGACCAAAGTTATACAAGCTTCTACTTAAATAGATCGTGCCTAATCCAACAAAATTCTAAATGTTCACAAAAATAACAATTATAATAAATTTTGTTGAAACTGATATCTCCAGCTGTATTTCGAAATTTCCTATTTTTACAGACTTCATAATCTCCGGTTACTGTACTTGGGATAAAAAACACAAAAATAAAAATTTGTTAGATCCAGAAAGAAACATCTGATTTTAGGATATTCCTCAAAACTGAAGTATAATTTCAGATACTGTAACTAAGAAGATTGGAGAATTTTTATATCCCAGCGGTATTAATTAAATTGTTTTGAGTTGATACATTCCGAGATCAGATTACATGTTAGAATAGGAAATTCCAGAACACAGCTGGAGACAGTGGTCCAGATGCATTCTTCGTCAAATTTGGTTTTTTCCGAAAATCACGTACGATTACTGTTGGAACCAGTTGTTCCTTGTGGTTTATGGTATCTCAATCTGCCTTACTCCACTTCCGCATATACTCAAAAGTACAAAAGCCCCTAGGGTGCCTGAGACACCAGCGTCATTTTTGACTCCCTAATTTCCGGAGTGTAAATCCGAAAATTAGGGTATTTGTGTACCTTGTGTTTCGCTAAATGACTGTATTATTGTTGTTTTAATCGTAGTTCATTTTTCTGTTAATTAAAAAATCAAAAATTAATTCGAAATTTGCGCAAAAGTTGAGATTTTTAAATCTAATCTTACGTGGATGACAGCCGATCTCGACGTTATTGATCAAGTTGGAAGAAATCTCGACGGCACAAGCACTAGTTGGGACTTGTCGGACGTCCACCTCAGGACATAGGGAACACTTGATCCCTTCACTTTCAGTCAGAAAATTAATCAACGTGTCCGAATCTGTAGAAACACTAGTGCCTGAAAATTTCTTAATTTTATTTACTTTTTAATAAAACTCACAAATATGGGCGTTTTCCTCGATCCATCTGTAGATGTTAGGCGGGACGGTCTCGGGATTTTGGACCGATTTTCCGGCTTCGACGAGAAACAACAATAACCAGCACGTCCGGGATATCTGTGTCATCTGCTCCAGACTGCCAAGTCTAAAACGAAAACTTAAGAAAAGTGGCCAAAATCCCAGAGGATCAAGACGCCTGAGGCAAGATTGACATTTCATTTCAGCAAAACACATTTGAAATCGTTTTAAAAAAAATTTTTTCCAGATAAAAATAAACTTTAACAATATTGGAATTTTCGAAATATTATTTTATTTTAAAAAATACAATGATATATGAAAACCGAATTCGAAAGTGGCAATTTTCCGTCTTTTTTGGAACGAATAAATCTGTTCGAAATAATGGGATGCAATCGGGCAAATCCAACGAGGATTTACAGTACAAAGGAGGATTTGGGAGATCAGAAAACTTCCTCAAACGCGAAATATAACGGTTGCCTCCGGCGTTCGTTTCAAAAATCCGAACAAATCGAAATATTTAAATTTTAATTCATCTTTAAAAATTTCTAATCAAAAATTGTAACTCATCTTTAAAAATCTCTAATCAAAAATTTTAATTTATCTTTAAAAATTTCTAATCGAAAATTGTAATTCATCTTTAAAAATCTCTAATCAAAAATTTTAATTCATCTTTAAAAATTTCTAATCAAAAATTGTAACTCATTTTTAAAAATCTCTAATCAAAAATTGTAACTCATCTTTAAAAATTTCCAATCGAAAATTTTAATTTATCTTTAAAAATTTCTAATCAAAAATTGTAATTCATCTTTAAATATTTCCAATCGAAAATTTTAATTTATCTTTAAAAATTTCTAATCGAAAATTGTAATTCATCTTTAAAAATTTCCAATCGAAAATTTTAATTTATCTTTAAAAATTTCTAATCGAAAATTGTAATTCATCTTTAAAAATTTCCAATCAATGTTCGGACAATAAATAATTATCTTCAAAAAAATCAACGAAAAACAATAAAATTCGGTCGTTTCTTTAAAGTTTAGCCCCACTAACCTCTATTTAATAAAATTGCAAATATTCAATGTTTTTAATACAGTTCATAGTAACGGATACGTCCACTTCCATGTTATCCCCCTCTTCCGACCGTAAGTGTTTGCACTTCGCGCAATCCCTATGGCGTCTAAGTTCATCAAATCTGCACTCGTGTCTTGTAGAAAAACCGTTCATGTAAAATTTTAAAAATCGACCATTTTCATGATTCGAAAAAATTCCTAATGCAATAGTTCAGACACCAAAGGAACAATTATATGACGTTTATATTTAAAAGTTTACTTTCCAATTTTAGTAACTTAAAATTTAAAGTAAAAAAATATTTTAAATAAGTTTTTGGAAATTTTAAAAGTCGTTTTAGGTGAATTTTGAGTTTTTATAAAGATTCAAGATGGAATTTTAGATGTTCTTAAAGTTGGGGTTAGGTTTCGGATTCTGAAGGTCAACTTCTGATTATGACTTCAAATTCAGAACCTACGGGGCTGGTTACGTTGTTAAAAGTACTTTTTGTTTAAATCTAACTCGAGAATTCGGACAAATGTCAAAAAAATAAACGTCATACAACCAGTTCTAGATATCTTTCAATTTGAGCAACAAATGCAATGAGGTACTCGAATCCGTGGATTCTGAATCTGAAGTCAGAGTTCCGAAGGTTAATTATTAATTCTGACTTCACATTCAGAATCCACGGATTCGAGTATTTCATTGTAACTACTTTTAGTGAATTTGAAAGATATTCAAAAATTCTAAAATGAGAATTTGGAGATTAGTCTTCAGAATTCCGAAGGTCAACTTGGTTTCAGATCCAGGATTTACAGTTCTCATCACCTTATTGTAAGTGCTTTTTAGTTTTAAATCTAAAGTTGGAACATAAATTTTTGGGACACTAGTGTCTCTGGACGAAAGGAACAATAGGCATTTGATTGATTGCGAAAGAGTCAAGGGTCTCTCCAGTCCAATTAGATTAACATTACTACCCCCGATTAGGACATGGCTCTTCGCGCAGTACCCTGGTTTTGCTTTATGTAATTTTTCTTCCAGTTTGACCAATTGACAGATGACTCGAAGATTAGCGACCTCCTTCCCCGTCGGCAAAATGATACTCCCGAATGGTTCATTCAATCCTTGATGTCCCATAATCCGTTCCGGTTTTTCGGGACACAAGTCAGTGTTCCTTTTTCGTCAACAAGAACATAATTTTGTTGCAGTTCTATCCTGTGCCGAGGTTCCCAACCAGTCAACTTTAAAATTAAAATTAAAATCGCAGTTTGCGTGCAAAATTTAGGCAGGTAGAATATCATATTTTTTTTAAATTTTCTAAAATAAAAATAATTTTTAATTTTTTAAAACAAAAATATTTTTTTTAAATTTTCTAAAATAAAAATAATTTTTAATTTTCTAAAACAAAAATAATTTTTTTAAAATTTTCTAAAATAAAAATAATTTTTAATTTTTTAAAACAAAAATAATTTTTAAAATTTTTCTAAAATAAAAATAATTTTTTAAATTTCTTTAAAATTAAAAAAAAATAACTTTTTAAATTTCTTTAAAATTTTTTAAAACAAAAATAAAAATTTTAAAGAAATTTAAAAAATTTAAAAATTAAAATAAAAATAATTTTTTTTAATTTTTAATTAAAAACAATTTTTTAAATTTATAAATAATTATGTATTTTTTTATATATTTAGTGTTGAAAATTAAATTATTTTTAGTACAAAGTTAGTGTTATTTGAAAATTTCGAAAATTAAATTATATATTAGTTTAATTTGAATAAAACTAATAATATTATTTTAAATGTTTAAGTTTCGTTTGTCCTAAATATTTCTGTTTCATAAATGTGCGAAATTACATGTTTTAGATAAAATTAAAGGGAAATTTCGAAATAATTAAAAGGTACCAATTGGGCTGTCAAAGCGTTGCAAGTTTTATTTTTATTTTTATTGTGACTTAAATTTTGGATTCAATTTCAATTTTAATTTCAAGTTTGACTTTAATTTTAATTTTGAAGTCGATTTTAACTTTGGAATTAACTTTGATCTTAATTTTGAGGTTGATTTTGACCTTAAAGTTGCCTTTGAGCTTAAATTTGATTTTAATTTTAATTTTTAAATCGATTTTATCTTTGATTTTAATTTTAACTTTGAGGTTAAATTTGATTTTAATTTTAATTTTGATTTTAATTTTTAAATCGACTTTATCTTTGATTTTAGTTTTAATTTTGAGGTTAAATTTGATTTTGATTTTTTAAATCAACTTTAAATTTGATTTTTATTTTTATTTTTAAATCGACTTTAAATTTAAATTTTATTTTTATTTTGAGGTTGACTGTAATTTCGGATTTTATTTTTACTTTAAAATTGACTTTAATTTTGATTATTATTTTAACTTTGATTTCGGCATTGGGTGCTTTTTGGACCTTAACGTTGGTATTTCTCTTTTTCCAGCAAAACTGAAAAATTCTCGTTTTTTCGTCCAACGAAGCATGTATTTGTTGACCGATTTGTCAAACTTGGTCTTCTCTTTCTACTCGTCAAAGCTCTCTTATCACTTTTCTTCGTTTTTAGGATTTTTAAAAAAGTCTATTTTTCTGGATTTATGTACATAATCATTGTTCCAAAAATCCAACTTCCGTTTTTGCCGCATTTCCAACAAGTACGAAAAATTTTGAATTGGAATAATATGAATTTTTCTCGAGGAATTTGATTACCACAAGTATTGCATCCGTTTACGAGTGTCGAAGCGAGAAAAAAGTTTTTTTCAGAAATAAATGGAGTTTTTCTTTGATTTCAACATTCAAATTTCTGGTCGAAGAATGAAGCTGATTTTGTAAAAAAATGGATTTTTTAAAATATTTTTATTTTTTTGTAATTGTTGATTCACTTACTTTTGATTCTTTACTGGTAAACAAAAAATGTGTTCAAAAAGGTTTGAAATTTTTTAAAATTTTCTTAATTTTTTAAAAAATTTTTTTATTTTTTTAAAATTTTTTAAAAAATTTTTTTATTTTTTTTAAATTTTTTTTAAAATTTTTTTTAATAATTATTATATTTTGCAGGGAATACTGTAATTTCTTGTGAAAAATTAACAAATGCTGAAGTAAAAGTATTATTTGAAAAATTAAATTCGACAAATTTCATCGAAAAATTAGAATCATTAAGTATTAAAAAAAGCCAACTTCATGACATGACTACTGTACCAAAGTTGAATTCCCTAAAGTCAGTTTTGTTTAATTTTCTTAATTCAATATTTATCTAATTTCAGAAAACTTGATTTATCTCAAAACCAAATCGAAGAACTGTCGAATCCGGGCCAAATTGTCTTCCGCGACGTCGCATATTTCGACATCAGCGGAAACTCCCTCAGGGTTTGACCATTATTCTAATTTCGATCGTTTTTAATGAATATTTTAGTTGCTCTCTCATGATGCATTTTCTTTTTTTCCGAATCTGGAAGAAATCCATCTAGAAAACAACAAAATCATGAGTGTCGATTGGGAAGTTTTCCGACTTTTCAAACTGAGGACATTGTATCTTCAAAATAATTATTTGCCAGTCATCAGTGAACACATGCTGAGATTTACGCCGAATTTAGAAATTCTAAATCTTTCTAACAATCAACTCACAATCGTACAAAGTAGCAGTTTTTACAATGCCCAGAGGCTATCTGTGATCAATCTAAGTCATAACAGAATTCAAAAATTTAAATATGATTCATTTTCGACTTTGAATCAAGTTTCATCCCTAGATTTGTCCTACAATAATTTCAGTATTTTACCAGGACTGGATTTGAAGCAGATTGTCGGACTTAAAACCTTAAATCTGACCGGGAATCCATTCGACAAATTAGTTGCCGGAGATATTTCATTGCCTATTCTAGAGGTCTGGTTTCTAATTTTAATTTTAGCTTAAATTACAGTTGTATGAAATTTATATTTAAAAGTTTATTTTCCAATTTTAGTAACTTAAAATTTAAAGTTAAAAAATATTTTAAATAAGTTTTTGGAAATTTTAAAAGTCGTTTTAGGTGAATTTTGAGTTTTTATAAAAATTGAAGATGGAATTTTAGATGTTCTTAGAGTTGGGGTTAGGTTTCGGAATTCTGAAGGTCAACTTCTGATTCTGACTTCAGATTCAGAACCTATGGGGCTGGTTACGTTGTTAAAAGTACTTTTTGTTTAAATCTAACTCGAGAATTCGGACAAATGTCAAAAAAATAAACGTCATACAACCAGTTCTAGATATCTTTAGATTTGAGCAACAAATGCAATGAGGTACTCGAATCCGTGGATTCTGAATCTGAAGTCAGAGTTCCGAAGGTTAACTATTAATTCTGACTTCAGATTCAGAACCTACGGATTCGAGTATTTCATTGTAATTATTTTTTGGTCGAATTTAATTCCAGGATTTGGAAATTAATTTTCGGGACACAAAGGCCCAGGACACAAGTGCTACAGTACTTAAATTACAATTTCAGGAACTGCAAATTAATGATTGTCCGAAACTGAGACTAATAGAAGCGGGTTCTTTTAGTACTTTGCCGAAATTGAAAAAACTGTCAATTTCAAACAATCCTAAATTATCTTACATTTCTCCTAATGCATTCAAGAATATTTCACAGTTGGACGAGTAAGGGAAATTTTTCATATATTCATTCAAGCATTGTTTCAGAATCGTCCTGAAAAATAATTCTCTCCAGAACATCGACGGAATTATTTTCAACGGAACTAAAAAATTATTTATTTCCGGCAATCCTCTGGAATGCAATTGCATTAATGAAGTTCTTTTAAAATTTTCAAAAGTACTTCAAGACAAAAATGAACTTAATTGTAAAGAAAAATCAGAAAAAAAATGCAAATCAGAACCATTTTTGCCTTTTGGAAATTCTCTCGAAGCTAATCTGGGATCTTGTTTCTCTATTTATTGCTCATCAACCACATTTTCTCCAGACGTGCTTTGGACTCTCTCAAACGGGTCCCAAGTTGTCGGCAATCAATCAGAAGTAAGCTTTCGGCAATTCTTTTTTTTTTAATTTTAAAATTCTTTTTTTAGAAAAATTTTAGTTTTTTTTTTAAATTTTAGAATTTTTTTAAATTTAGAGTTTTTTTTTAATTTTAGGATTTTTTTAAATTTTAAAATTCTTTTTTTAAAAAAATTTTAGTTTTTTTTTAATTTTAGGATTTTTTTAAATTTAGAGTTTTTTTTAATTTTAGGATTTTTTTAAATTTTAAAATTCTTTTTTTAAAAAAATTTTAGTTTTTTTTTAATTTTAGGATTCTTTAAAAAATCTTGAATTTTTTTTTAGAAAAACTTTAGTTTTTTTAATTTATGATTCTTTTCTAAGAAAAATTTTAGTTTTTTTTAATTTTAGAATTTTTTTTTTTAATTTTTAAATTTTTTAAAAAAAATATTTCAGGATTCTTGGAGCAGAATCGCAACCAAAAGTGATATTTTTCTTCCTTTTCTTTCTAACATAGAAGTAAAAAATGAACAAAATAAAATAAAAAATATCAACGAAAATACACCTAGAGTAACAGTAACTTCGGAACAACTGAAATTTGAAGCTGTTTTGCCAGAAGACGCTGGAAAATACAAATGCTCTATTGGATCAGGAAAATCCGTCGATATCAACCTTAAACTCAAATCCCCGACAATTAAATTAATTCCTGTGGAAGTTGGATCTCATTTCGTGACCGTATCTTGGAATGCTTCTTTGAAAATATGTGCATATAACCGCGTCGGTTCGTTTCTGACGGTCCAAGACGCAGATGGAGTGACGAGGAGGTACACAAGGCTGTCGTTACACAACCCCTGGCTCAGTTACAATGTCATGAGGTTGAAACCACTTCAGGTACGGTATTTGAAAATTATTAAAAATAATTTTTTACTTTTTTTTGACACAGGAAATTAAGACTCAGATTTGAAAAAAATTTAAAATAAGCAAATCTGCAAATTCCAAATCTAAAGTCAGAATTAATTATTGATATCTAGAATCAAGAATTCTGAATTTCTAAATTCTTAATTACTTTCAAATTTGAATTAAAAAGTATTTAAAATAAAGTAATAGAATCTGGAGTTAAAATTCAAATTCGATCTTTAAAATCAGAAATTCTGGATTTCTAGATTCATAATTACTTTCAAATTCGAATGAAAAGTATTTAAAATAGAGTAATAGAATCTGGAGTTGAAATTCAAATTCGATCTTAAAAATCAGAAATTCTGGATTTCTAGATTCATAATTACTCTCAAATTCGAATGAAAAGTATTTAAAATAGAGTAATAGAATCTAAAACCAAAATTCAAAACCGATCTTAAAAATCAGAAATTCTATATTTCTAAATTCATAATTACTCTTAAATTTGGACAAAAAGTAACTAAAATAGAGTAATAGAATCTAAAGTCAGAATTTATGATCGATATCTAGAATCAAGAATTCTATATTTCTAAATTCATAATTACTCTCAAATTTGGACAAAAAGTACCTAGAAAAATAAATCTCTAAATCCTAAATCTGAAGTCAAAATTGAAAATTAACTTTTATATCTAAGAATTCTGGATTTCTACAATCGAAAAATAAATCTGCAATTCTGATTCCAGATTCTAATTCTACGAGTCTTGTTCGTTTGAGATTATTTTTTCGATTTTAAAGATATCTAAATTTTTTCCGATGTTCCACGAAAGCACAGTTGTCCAAAATCTCGATCAATTTTAATCCATTTTTAATTGTTAAATCTTTCCAGAACTACACCATTTGCCTACTGTATGTATTCACCGAAGGCGTCCAGAACAGAAACATATATGAAAACTGTATTACGATAAAAACGACGGATACTGTAGCCTTCTGGAACTCCCTAAATCTGGGCGCTTTGTTGGTGATTCTTGGCATTCCGTTCTCCGTCTGGATAATCGTCCTGATCAGAACGATTTACTACAAGCTGCACATCTGGCGTGACAGCACAATAAGAGCGAAAATGAACCAAAGCATCAGCGGTCAGAGTTTTCTTTCTCGATCTTCCTCCACCCACGACCATGTTTTGTCGCCTTCTTCCATTTTCGAAAACAATTCTGAGGTAACTTATATATATTACGGTAGAAATCCCAAATCTTTACAAAAAAAACACAAAAAAGCGTAATTTTTGACTCCATAACAATTGCGAAATGTGACAAAATGTACTAATTATCACATTTTTCATGAATATTTCGCATCTGTAACAAAAAAATAAAACTTGATATATCAATGCATTATATCTAATGTATTTGATATATGAGTTGTTTTAATATATCCCTATATTCTGTCCAGTGCACCGATATTAAACTTAATATACCGATACATTACATCTGGTGTATTTGATATATATGAGTTGTTTTAATATATCCCTATATTATGTCCAATGCACTGATATTAAACTTGATATATCGATACATTATATCTAATGTATTTGATATACAAGAGATATTTTAATATATCCACACTTACATACCATATATCGGTATTTTACTTAATGTATCTGATAAATCAGAGCTGTTTCAATGTATTAGTATATTAAATATAATACATTGATATTAAACTTGATATATCGATACATTATATCTAATGCATTTGATATATGAGTTGTTTTAATATATCCCTATATTATACATCATGTACTCATTTTTGTGTGCCGATCAACTGAATATAATGCACCTATGTTCAGTTCATGAGCTAATACGTTTGAGCTATTTTGTGTATAGTGGGGTTTATATATCCTTAGATATGTTTGTTGATCCTGGAAAGTTCCCTAATTACCTACTAGTTCAAAATTGCACTTGAACAACTGAGCAGAAACCCTCCTTGACATTTCCATATGCCGTAATTATAATTATATAATATGTAAATTTTCAGAGAACAGTACAAAGCACGAGGATGTCCGTCCTAGGTCCTCTGATAGAGGAACCCAATGGTTATTCTCTAGAATACGAAAATAATGCGGCTGTTTAACAAATATCATTTTATGTCAAAAATAAACCCGATTAAACTAATACTAAACCATTTGGTAGCACTTTTGATGATTTGGAGGAACCCGAGTTTTGAAAAGGACGGAATCAACCCGGTACTGAGAAAACAAAAGAGGATTGTACCCGAATACTTTCGTGAAAAACCTGATGCATTCATGTCGTTCTTCAAAGTGCTGAGGATCATTCGATAAGTTTTCTGCACAGTTAGGACATCTGGAAAACAATATAATTAAAATCGATATATGGAAGTGACATAATGTTCATATAAAAAAGTGATATAACATCGATATATGGAAAAGTTATAATGTTCATATATGAAAATATTATAATATCCATATATGAAAATGTTATAATTAATATCCATATATAAAAATGTTATACTATCCATATATGAAAATGTTATAATTAATATCCATATATGAAAGTATTATAACGTTCATATATGAAAATGTTATAATATCCATATATGGAAATGTTATAATTAATATCCATATATGAAAAAATCACCTGATTGTCCACTTGCTGGTTGTCTTGATGGGAGGCTCGCGGATTAGATGAGCAATAAGGAAATTCATTGCGATATCTTCACAATTCATAATTTCATCGACTTTCTGGTGGATGACTTTAGGTAAACTGTAAGTATAAGCATAGAAGTAACTTTTGTGGATAAATGCGGCCCCAGTCAAAATCATACTCAATTGACACGTATGATTACTATTATAAAAAATCCCATCTCCATAACGAGCGTGATATCTGGCCGGAAATCCGACAATTTTCCTCCGATCTTGTCTCCATACTCTAAAAGCAAAAATAATTTCAAATTGCTTCAAATCCATGTCGTCATCTAATGACAGAACAGCTTCAGTTTCGATCAAATCCAAGGGCAAAAATCTATTATTCAATGAATTCCTAGTGGCTTTGACGAAGTGGACAGGGACATGCAGTTTCGGCCATGTCTTCGGGGGTTCGCGGCCAACGTTGTTCCAAATAACAATAATTCTGTTCAAAAACGGCATTTCATATAAGTTTTCCAATTGCCAACGAAGGATATCGTCTCTGTTATACGTCACAATCACAACTGAAATTAAACACTTTACATTATAAAAGTCATATATGAATTTTCCTACGAAATAATTCTGGTACAGATTTTTCTAACTTTTTAAAATCAAAGTAGCCTAAAATTTTGGTCTTGTATGGGAGTTATTTCGCAATTTTACACCATTTCGAAATCGCTTTTCTAGGATCAAGTTGTTCTAGAATATCTCTAAAAACTTCTAAATCAGGATATACAGGATGCCTAACCTTCGAAAGTTAATTTTCATATATGAAATTATTAACAAAAATTTTAGAAATCACATTTAACACTGTAATATCCCATCGATATTAAATTTTTTCGATTTTTAATAACTTTCAATTTAAAAACACACCTGTAAACTGTTCACCAGGACGGTTGCCGCCTAATGCTTCCGAGAAGGTGTCTCCAGAACCCGGGGCAATCGGTCTCATTCCAAAACCAGTTTCTTCGTAAAATTCGGCTTCAGAAGGCAACGGAACATCGTCAAGATAGAATCTAGGAGATACTTGAGTGTAGAACGGATAATTATTCCATATTTTTTCTGAATATAAATTAAAAACTGTAAAATTATGAGCGAAACTTGGAGAAGACAAAGGAGATTCCATCGGACCCAATTTTTCGAAAAAAAGAGGCGGATGAGCCACTGGAACCAGATCCCGAGGGAAGTAAGAGTTGTCAAATAACGGCTTGGCTTCGACGTCTTCTGGATCTGTGCCCGGAATCTGGAGTCGATACCGTAATGCTGACAATATTGTTTGAACAAGTTTCTTCGAATTTAACAAATAATTTTCCAAAATGAATCTTCCACGTCTTCTGATTTCCAACTGGTCAGGAACGCTGATTGATCTGAGGATAAAGTGGATTTCGGGGAATCTGGCGTAAGGGATCCGGATAAGAGCCCGTCTCCAGTCGACGAACTCCTCGAAGGGAAGCGGACATCCCAAGGACATAACCACGGGAATTGCGCCGTTTTCGAGGGCTTCGTATATTCGTTGTTGAAAACTAGGAATATCCGGAAAAACAAAAACAAAAATGGATTTCCTTAAAAGTGAAGATCTCGAAGTTTTTGTTCCGCACAAGCCCTGCGGCTCTGGACCGGACATGTCACTTGAGCAATTTACAGTGATTTCTGCTTCGTCTTTGGAATGGATGATAGATCTTTGAAGATTTACAAAATCCGTTTTTTGGATTTCCGAAATGCCGGTTTCTGTCGATTCGAAGGAAACCAAAATTTTCCGATCATGGGGCAACAGCGGCGCTATCTTTTTCCATTCATCCGTTTCCTCTGCCGGGATCCTCAAAAAACAAGAAATATCATAATTCGGACGAAATAATCCACGAGAAAAAAAAGAATTAACAATTATCCCGGCTTTGACGTCATCTGAATCTACAGTAATCGGGTTGAAGAACAAAAAAACATGATTTCTGCCTTGGTTGAAATATTGGAATTTTTTAGAATCAAATTCATCGACGATTATGGCGATAAATAAACAAGCAAGATCTGGATTCATTGTTTTGGCTCCATTTTTTGAAAGTTCTTTGTGAAAATTAAAAGCTGTAGGATCTTTTTCGTTTTTTTGCAGATCATAAAGAAAAAAATTGAATTTTTTCGAAATTGAACATCGACTAAAAAACTTGATTATTACAATATTGACAAAACTCCAAACCTGTAATCTATCGATTCTTCAAAAAAGTTGAATTTTTGCTGAATTTTAATATTTTTGGGATTTTCGGAAGGCAAAAGTGGGTCGTGAGGAAGTTGAAGTTGAACGTTCCTCAAATCGCTGTATTCTTTCTTTTTTAATTTTAATTCTTTCACGAGTAATTCGAATTCATGAACAATTTCCTCGAGTTTGGAGTTGTTAGAAACTAGTTGTTGGTGGAGAAACTGAGCAGCATCCCTCTTGTTCGCGATGTCGTTCAGTTCGGCCACGAGCGAGTCCCTGATTCTTCGTTCTTCTTTGTTGATATCCTTGGGATATCCCCACTTCCAGTTACTTCTACGGCTACTCAAACATTCATCATATATCCTAAAAATTTTATAAAAAAATTAATTTTTATATAAAATTAAATCCATCGGAAATCCTACTTCAAATCTAGTTGACTGGACAGATGTTGATCTAGTTGGAAATACAAATAAAACGAAAACAATAGGCTTACAGTAATTACAAAAATAACAATAAATTTACAAGATGCATATTTGGCGGATAAATGCCGCCGGAACAAAGGAGGATCCATCAATCAAGACCAGTGAAAGTGAAATCTGTCCGCGGCAAAAAGTCAAGGAGCACAGAAGGCCAAAAACGCGCTTAAATTCTCGTTCAAATTTTAGAAATGGCATCTTCACTAAAAAATCAATTTAAATATTTTTACAAATCCTCTTATTAATTCCCAAAATTAAAACATAATTATCTCAAAAAAATAAAAATTATATTTTTTAAATTAAAATTTTTTACTTTTGTAAAGTTAAATAAAAAATAATTTTTAAATTGTTAATTATAATTATTTTCGAAAATTTAACCTTTATAAAAAATCATAAGAAAATTTTAAATTATAAAAAAATAAAAATCTGAAATTGAAAAAATTAAAATATTCATGTTTTAAAAAACCCAAATTTAAATCCCCTGAGGCAAAATGGATTGAATTATATTTTTAAAAATAAAAATTTTTCAATCTTTTGTGACTTTTTTGGAAAATAAATGAAATATTGTGAATTTAAAAAATTAGTTTCAAAGTTATTAAAAAATAAGTTTTCATGAATATTTTTCAGTAATTCATATATCAAAGATTGTTAGAAAACAAATAAAAATAGATGGGTTTTTTATAAAGTTGTCAATTTCGAACTAAATTCGAATCAGTTTGAATTTGAAATTCGGAAAGTTCAATTATAAATTTTCGAAGATTCGATTTTAAAATTTCGAATTTAATTTTTGGAAGATTTGATTTTAAAATTTAAATTCAAAATTCGGAAAGTTCGATTTTAAAATTTCGATTTTAAATTTTTGAATTGAAATTTTGGAAAATTTGATTTTAAAATTTAAATTTTCATGTTTAAAAAATGGATTTGAATCTAACAGTTAAGTTTGAAAATCAAGTAATTCTGTTAAACTAATTTGAATTCGAAGTTTGGAAGGCTTGACTTCGAATTGGATATTTTGAACATTTCATTTTAAACTTTGAATTCAATTTTGAACTGACTCGAATTTTTGAATAAATTTCAAAATTTGGAAAAATAAGTTTCAAAAACCAAAAATACTGGAAAATCTACAGTTCTATTAATCTTTGATTTGTATATTTTCCAATTAATATTTCCTTATATTAAGACAGAAACTAAACCATAAAGAGAGAATATGAAGAGATAGTCTGAATATCAGAGATATGGGATACTGTAGGACTTGAATGAGATCTTCAGTTTCATTATATAGAAGATATATAATTGTTGTCTGTGTCTTATTGTTGAGTACAGATTAGTGATATTCTTCCTGTTTCTATCCTAGCACTTTGGTTTAACATTATTCACAATTTCACTCCAATTTACTTTAAAAATACTCTTTTAAAGATTTCTCCAGATTCAATATTTTCAACTCACAGAATTCTGTCGAAATTTTAAAAAATTTGCAAAAATAAAATTTAAAAAATTTCGAAGGATATTTTTCGGTCGAAAAATCCCTTTAAAACTTTGTCTTTTGCCACATTCAACCAAAAATCCAAAAATTTCCACGAATTTTTTGAGCATGAAAATCGTATAAATTTCAAAGATTTATCGTCAACAACAATAACAAAAGCTAGTCCAAATTTGTCTAAAATTCCTTCTAGCCTATACCTCGTAAGTTAAAAAACAACCAGCGATAACTATTTTTTTTAAAAGAATTTTTAATCTTCAGAAGTTTTAGTCTTCAGAAGTTTTTGTTTTTAGAAGTTTTGTAGTTTTTTGTTTTCAGAAGTTTTTGTTTTCAGAATTTTTGTAGTTTTTTGTTTTCAGAAGTTTTTGTTTTCAGAAGTTTTGTAGTTTTTAGTTTTCAGAAGTTTTAGCCTTCAGAAGTCTCTATAGTATCGAGCGAAACAGACATAGTTCTGGATCGGACTGCGTGCAGGGACGTCCTTGATGGGGAAGATGACGCAACTGTTGGATTCCTCGTGGATTTTCATTTTTATGTGAGAATAGGGATTAGTTTTTGACGGAAACTCATAAAAAGTGTGTCTTAACTGTTCTTGTTCACAAATTTCTGCGAATCTGATGAGCCATTCATGGTCACATCCGGTGAATGCGATTTGGAAAACCGAAGATTCCGGGATGAAGATCCATTCTTTGATCAGACGAACCACGACTTCAGGACTTAATTCGTTGATTTCTGCAACGAAAGGAATACCGATTCTTAATTTGTATCTCATATCATGGGCAAATTTAAGAACAACGGAATCAGCACTGTCTTTCGAAATTTGGTTTTCTTGGTCCTTTGCGATTCTCAATTGACAGAGCGAGTCCATGACAGCGATGTGTTTCGGGGTCAGCTGCTTGCTTATCGGACACCAGAGATTGAGCTCCTATAATCAGGAACAACTTAACTATTGACACAAAAAAGAAAATAAACCTGAATAAAACTCGTCGAAAATTGACTTAGAAGTCCTTGTGCCAGCACAGGATTCTGAAGACAAATTCCTCTGACATTGACTATTTTAATCGAATTTTGTTTTGATTTTTCTAAGATCTTGAGGATTTTCGCGACGGCAGAATCGTGAGAGAGAGTGTTTCCAGATGAGGTGATAGTCAATTCAGAAACCTCCATTCGACAAATTTGAGAAAGCATTTCTGAAGTCAACTCAGTTACAGTACTACTGTCAGATCTCCTAACTGCCAAAGAAAGGGATTCCCCGCATCTGGCTTCCAATCTGCATCTGGTTCTTTGCAGATGAAACGGAAAGCTCTCAACTACAGTATTCAGTTTTCTGGAGACTTTCCTGCATTTACTGATGTCTTTTGCTGGAAGATACGTGAGGACCTTCAAAAGAACCTCGGTGGGCAAATTGGTCAAAGAATGCTGAAAAAACTGATTATTTTTCTCCATCACTGTTCTCTGTTCGAGGTTGAAGTCTCTAGAAAAATTGTCAATTTTTCGGGATTTCTAATTCCTAAATCCGAATTTTCCGAATTTCGAATTTACTGATTCAGTTTCGAATTAGTTCACAATCGGCATTTTTGGTCCTGAGCAGAGATGTCGATTTTTGGAAAACCTCAAATTTCGAAATTGAACTTTTCGAATTTGATTTATTCGATTTCCGAACTTGGATTAGTTGAAGTCATAATTGAAAGTCCGAAATCGAAATCTTTGGTCCTGAGTAGTCCTACTCAATCGAGTGTAGGCGCAATGTTCCGATAACGTTTATGGCAATTTGAATTCACTCAATTCAATATTCATCGAACACGTGAATCCAGCATGCATGTCGTTGGATCGTGTACCTATTTATTTGAACACAAGCTCTGTAGTGTTGGTCCCGAAAGGAAATACCCTGAGGGTCAATGGGGGTTACGATTATGGAGTGATAGAAAATTAAGTGGATTGCGCGGTAACTATTAAAGTTGTTTTTTATCTCTTGCCTCTGGCTCAATAAATCAAGTTTTTAACTACTCCGCATCTCCACATTGACTAGAAACCCCTAACCGCGATCTGTCACATACACATAATTAAAAACTTAAATATTAACTACTTAGTTAACAACAATTTAAATTAAAAACTTATTTATTTAAAACCCTACCATGTTACTGTAGTCCATCTGAACACAGATTGTTGGGCCCAAATTTTCTGAAATAGTTGTTTATTAGCTTCAGGCAAAAAAAAATACGGAGCACACCACCACCCGATCCGTTCTCTGAACGACTGATTGTCTCATGAACCCCGTCCATTGTTGCTTTCAGAGGACGGGACAAAAATTGCATTCGTAGCAATTTTTATCATTCTATGATAAAATTTATGCTCTTCGCTATTGTATCGAAAGATTTTCTCATGTTTTCTTCCATTTTGAACAACCTATAAAAGAAACATCCTGAAAAAAAGGAACGCCATCTTCCAAAACGAAACTTAATTGGTTTCAGAGTTGTTTTGATTCTTTTGATATCAAAAATATTTAATGAAAATAACATGGAAATTGTATAAACAGCAATTTTTATCAGTGTTTGCTGGTGTTTTGCAGTATATGAAGTTGTTTATTGTTTTTCGAAGTTTTTCGGCAAAGTGATCTTAAACCGTACAATCTACAGTAAGATTTTTGTTTTTCTTAAGTTTAGTATTTTAATTATTTAAAAAATAAGATTATTTAGAGTTCTATGAAAAATGATAATTTTTTTGTTTACACTAACTGTACAATGTTAATTTTCTCGAAATTTAAAAAATTTTTAAAGTTTGAATTTTTTTAGGATTTTATTGAATCGTTTTCAAAAAAAAATAATTTAGGAATTTATACTTATTGAATTTGGTTTAAATCTGACAATCTCAATCCTACCCTAACGTGCTCTGGGATCTCCAACTTTAAATTTCATTTTTAATTTCCAACAAGAAATTTAAAAATAATTAAGAAAAACGAAAATCTGATTATAAAACTTATTCGATTTTGGAAATTAACAAAAAATTTTGGATATCTAAATTATTTTTTTCCAAAATGAATTAATTCAACTTTTTTGGATATATCAACGTTGTTAAATAAAACAGATAATTCAAGATGAAAAACTTGAAAATAGGGTGGTCAAAATTATTGACCCCTTGATAATTATCCCTGGATTTGATCACCTTTAGCCATTTTGACCTTATTCAAACGGTCTTGCATAGTATAACAGAGCTTCTTGATGGTAGCCGAAGGAAAGTTTTTGACACACTGTTCGATCTTAGACACAAGAGCAATCTTTCCACCGAATTGACCATCGGCATAGATCATGTTGGACAAAACGTGCCAAACGCTCTCAATTATATTCAAATCGGGGCTTAAAGATGGCCAATTGACCATTCTGACTTTCTTACGACGGAACCACTTCATGACGGCGTCGGCGGTATGCACGGATGAATTGTCTTGTTACCAAACCCATTGATCTCGACCCATTTGACACTTACACCATGGAATGTAGATCTTGTCCAGATCTTCAATGTATTGCTTTGAACTGTATCGGCCATCAACCATCTAATATTGAAGAAAAAATTATTTTAAATAGACTTCCTAGATGGTTGCACATACATCGACCATCATGTCGCCATTGCTACAGATCGTACCAAAAATCATAACACCTCCTCCGCCTTGCTGATGCTTGATTCGTTGTAAACGAGTATCTCCGACACCATAGCTACCGAAACTGTCAGGACCGTCAAGAGAGAAGCGTTTTTCGTCCGTAAAAATCCAAGTTTTGAAGTCGGTCTCCAACTCGAGATGTCGAAGTGCAAAAGCCAGGCGTGCAACCTTATGAATACGTTTCGGCGACAACTTTTTCTTCTCGAAACTGTAAGTAGCATCATTGGCGCTCAGCGTACGACGAGAGACGGCCAAGTTGTAGTCCTTCTTGATAGTTACAGATGTCACTCGCTGACCACGCTTGACAGAAGCCACTATATGACGCTTGATTTGTCGAACCTGTCGATTGGAAATTGTTCGAGGACGACCTGTCTTCTTCGGCTTGACATTACGAAGAACCTTGCGAACAGTATTTCGGGCTATCTGAGCTTGTCGAACTATTTCTTTGATTGACTCTCCATCTTGGAAGAGACGCAAAATCTCAACTCTCTTCTCCTCGGAAATCATTCTAAATAGGTGGCTATATATCAACACATCCAACATTACGTAAATAAGGCACTTGCGGCAAAAAAAACCAGATCAAAACAGCAAAATCTGATGAGGGGTCAATAATTTTGTCCACCAGTATATTAAAAAACACAATTGAACAATTTCAATAAATAAACTTCTGAGAAAAATACAAATCCCATGTTAAATGATACATTTGCAACTTTGTACGGAATATATTTTGTGTGAAAATATTGTGAGATATGCTTAATTATTTATTTGATTATCCGAATGCAGATATACTAAATAAAGTAAAACAAATAACTTTTTTTCCGGATGAGATCGACAGAAAATGATCGAAAACACTTTATGAGGGGAAGAATTCAAAGAGTACCATCATTAATCTTCCTGGCACCTTGCTAAACTCCAACAGGCAGCCAAAAGCCATCTGTTGATGAAGGTCAATTTTTGGCCGAAAAACAGGCGCGATTATTCTCATTTCAGAGGTCCTTTAAAAATCCAAATCTGTACTTTTCGAAAACAATAGGAGCAATTTGTTGATTTTTTTATTTTTTCATGTTTTTCCAAATTTAACTTTTTTTCAATCTCGCAGACTCGTTTGCGAGACTTGTTCCAACATCGAAGATGCGACGCTGAAAAGTTTCTCTGCTTCCCGAGGGGGAGAACGATGACCATTTGTGCCACTAAAATTCAACTTTTTGCTGGCATTAAGAATTTGTCTTGCATTTCCTAACCCCCTTTTGGTCGTTGATTTCCTTGAGTAAGAACTTCCTTAAAATTCGTGCATATTTTTTTATTTTTCCCGATGAATGAATTTCTCCAAGAAGGTGGTCAGTGGAATGGACAGACGTTCATGTCCACTGAAAATAAAACACTTTTCAATCATGCTTGACGTAACTCGGATCTCGCTACATATGCATTTTTGAACGTTCGTCCTGGACAAGTGATGCATTTCAAGTGGCTCAGCACCCGAATCCATGTCAATTGCGCTATTATGGCAATCATAGTCCTAGTTGTGTAAGCCGAGAGTGTAGGCGGTGTCCATCTGGTCAAGAGGAGCGAATTTGCATAAATCGTCGCGCAGCTATTTCCGGCTTTCGAGTAACGTGTTCCTCAGTGCCATATTCCAACTCCAAAATTGTCTTCCATAGGTTGAAATCCTTTCCTGTATAAATACCAGTTTTACACTTATTGATGCGTAAAAGCTGTTCTCACTTTCGTTTTTGATCAACAGTTTCTTTGCGGTCATTGACTACTGTAAACTGGATTTTTGGGTACCTTACTACTGGTGTTCCGCTAATCCGACGTAATCTACACGAGGTCAAGCCGGGTGGGCCCTTATTCGGACTTAGTTCAAATATTTGCCGAGAGGAAGCCGGACTAACCCGGTGTGAGATCGGTTGCCAATTGTCCTCGACAGAAACCGCCAATTTGGCGACAGAAGCCGCCTTTGAAAGTCTTCCTTCGTCGAAACGATTTCTTTTTTCTTCTAAATCCCTCAAAATTCATCATTACTCAATTTATTTCCATAAATCCTTTAAAATTTGTCTTATTTTATCGAAATTATTTTATTTTCCATCTGGTTGTGCTCTTAAAAGTGTAAAAATTTCGCAGCTAGTCTTTAAAAACTTATAAAAGCAAAGTAATGCGTGTTTTCATCGGATCTAAGCCTAGCAGCTAACTAAAAGTTTCACCAATTATGTACATGGCCGTCTTTTGCGGCTTCAAAGACGACAAGTGCGGCAATTCTGGGAGCTCCACGCCGGATTACACGGCTGCTGACCACTTATCCTGGGAATCTTCAAAATGCCATTTTATAATGTTAATTTTTAAAAGTATATTTATAAAAAAATTATATTTTTTATCAAGATAACCCATTAGTACTCTATGTTCATCATAATGTCAGATTCATTTTTAAATGTCCGTCTGTTGAGCCGGAAATGACAGCTTTGTCCGTCCCATTTGGAACCTCTCGCGACTATCGAATTTTGATTATTACTTATTGTCAGGGTTATTGATGGGTTGATGATGAGTGAGTGCATGTTTCTCAGCAGGGGCTGTCAGTAAGCAGTGCCGGCCAAATCCCGAGACCTGATTTGGGGCACTCAAGTGCAATGAGCTTTACAAATCCTCTTGATTACAAGAACAAGCTCGGCGCTTCCTTTTTCTGGACAAAATTAGTTTCCAATAGGACAACAGTTTTCCTTAAGTAGTTATTTGTAATGATAAAATTATTGTATATTTTTAAAATAATTTTTAATTGTTTTATATCGTGGATTTCTCATTATTCATGTTTATTATTGACTACAATAACAAAATCGGGCTTAAATTCGACGGATTTTGGTGTCTAGGGGATATTCGAAGAGCAAAGGCTGTTCGAAATGTTGTCTCCGTTACTTTATTCCGAACATAAATCTCAAATTTTAATAATTAAAGATTATAAACAAATTATAAAATATGAAAACAACATAATCGATAAATCTTCATTAAAATTGTTACTAATCTCTCTGGATCGGTGGCATTATAGCCGTTCCTATTAGCGTCACAAGCGTTCAGAATTTCTCAAGGTAACTTCAGCAAAAAATTAACGCGAAATTCCTCCGGAAATGCCGCGTGCCACAGCGGATATGACACTGAGATGTCTAAAAGCTTGTGAAAAACCAAAAAGCAGCCTGTTCGAAGTCCAATATGTCGTTAAATTAGATTTTTAATTACATTTTAAAATATATTTCATAAAAATTAAGTTTAATTAAATAACTTTTTTAAAATTTTATACAAAATTTTTGTTTTTTTAAGTTTAATTATTTAAAAATTAATTACAGTAATAAAATCTGATCGTAAAAATCAATTCACTTTGTTTTTATACAGTAGTTTTATTTTTGAATTGGCGGCAAAAAGTCTTTTTGATAGCTATGGCAAGATTTATGTTCTTTGATTTCCCGCGATTAGGTCTTTGGAAGGCAACAATGTCTGTAAAAGCAAAAGTTGTCCGGATTTCATCGCGTCAACCTGAATTTTAAGGAAGATTTTTGTTTTGCACTCGTTGAAGGTTACAACTGTCGTGCCATACCAATCAACTCTGATGATGGCCCACTGTGAGTCGGTCAGTTGTTCTGTCTAGGGTGGTCGGGTCAACTAATAAGTCCGCCGAAGGGGCTTCCTGTGGTCCTAACTCATCTCGTTCATTTAACTCTCGGTTAGCCACAAACAGGATCAAACAGCCGTCTTGTTCTTTCTTGAGGATAAATTCGGATTTATTTTATCTTATGGTCAATATAAGATCTCTTAACGAAAAATTTAAAATCTTGAAATTTCTATATAAAACTAATCTGCGAAGAGTTCTTGAAGAAAAGAGCAACATGAGCATTTTCGGCGAATCAACAATAAAATCGGGCTTTGTTCGATAAAAAGTCACTTTTTGAGCTTAGTCACTCGGGAATTCTTCCGCGCAGTTCCATTCTTCAATATTTTCGAATATTTTTCATCAAGTTGCCGGCTTTTCCCTTTTTGTCCCACGAGTCGGCATGATTTACAGCATTTCTAGTGACTGCCACTTTTGTCGGGCTTCCGTTTTTCACATTGTATTCTGACTTTTTGCCGTCAAGAGTTCCAGATGCATCTTCAATAGATACGAACGTCTTTTTTGAAGAATAAAACGACAAGATTTCCGTTTTTGTTTCATATTTCTTTAGAAAAAAATTTTTGGGTACTTTTTTAACACATAAACTACAGCCCTTCTTGTTTGAAAAATCGTCCTTGAAAAAGTTAATTTTACACACTTTTTTAGGGACACTATTGCCATGTCATACTGTATTATGAACAAAAGTGATTTTTGACATGGATTTACAAAGTGATTTTTTGCATAATTTTCATGCAAATTTTGACCCGAGAGATCGAACTTGTGGAACATGAACGCCATGTCCCATTGTCGTTTAAATGTTAACTTTGGCCAGTAAGAAAAAATATAAGAAGAAAAATATAAAATAGAAAAAATATTAACCAATTATGGTATCCTAAAATTTTGCATAATGTTGTTATCACCATGACCTAGATACCTAAGTCCAATCCCAAAAACCGATTTCCACACATAATTAGTAATTTATCTCATATCTTATATTTCTTCCGTCTTATATTTCTTCGGCAGTAGGAAAAAATATAAGATGGAAAAAATATTAAACCAATTATAGTGTCCTAAAATTTTATATAATGTTGTCATCATCATGGCCTAGATGCCGAAGCCGATTTCCACACATAATTAGTAATTTATTTCATATCTTATTTTTTTCATCCACATTAACTTTAAAATTGAATTATATTTTTCTTACTGATCGGTCACTTTCGCAACAAATCCAGTGCCGATCTGTCTTGAAAGCTTTCAAGATGTAACGTGATCCTCCTAGTTTTTTGATTGAATAAAAACGAATATACACCTGTTTTTGCTGAATTAATTTTGTCAAAAAAAAAATTAAAAAATAATTCACTTTTAAATAAATAAAATAAATATTTAAAACTTTTTTATTAAAATTATTTTAAATAAAATTCATCGTAAAATTTTTAATTATTTTTAACATTTTAAATAAGATTGATTATTCATAATTACCAAATAAATAATAGTGGTTTTTAAATCTGTACTGTATAATGTCGATTTTTTCGAAATTGGATAAAACAGAAAATTTTCAAATTTTAAATTTAACAAACTTAATCCATCAGCTGTCTTCTTTAAAAACTTTGACGTATTCGAAAAAGTTGTTCCAAACAGAATATGTTTTAAAATAAGAATCTTTTTTAAATTTCTTGTTGAAAATTAAAAATGAAATTTAAAGTTGGAGATCCCAGAGTACGTTAGGGTAGGATTAAGGTTGTCAGATTTAAACCAAATTCAATAAGTATAAATTCCTAAATTATTTTTATTTTTTTTTGAAAACGATTCAATAAAGTCCTAAAAAATTCAAACTTTAAAAATTTTTTAAATTTCGAGAAAATTAACATTGTAGAGTTAGTGTAAACAAAAAAATTATCATTTTTCATAGAACTCTAAATAATCTTATTTTTTAAATAATTAAAATATTAAATTTAAGAAAAACAAAAATTTTACTATAGATTTTTTAAAGATGATTTTATTGAAAAAGTTTTTAAATGTCTATGTTATTTTTGTCAATTTAATCCTAAACCTAAAATTGGGACCTCTGGATGATGTTCAATCTGTTCATTTCCTTCTCGACCGGTCAACCCTATTATTTTACAATTTTAATTGCGCGTTGTTTTCGAGCATATAAACGTTATTTTTACGGCATATTCTTAATTACGACAAATTTTAGAAATGCGGAGGAAATCTTGCTCAAAATGAAGTGGATCATCTTTATCGTCCTCGTTTTTGTGGCGTTGATGGACGCGAAACAAGGATTCAGAGAACTTCCACATAATGTTTCTGAACTTGCTGGATCTGATGTTGTTTTGAGATGTACGGGATTTCCCTCAGGGACTGAACATGACCTTCATAGTCAATGGAGATCGAATACCGGAGCTTTATTGGGATTTCGACATCCGGGAGTCCTGCCTGGACATGGAGGTCGTTACAGCTACATCCGCGAGACTCCAGAAGAACTTCATTTAAAAATTGAAAAATTAGAAATTGAAGATGATGGAGCATTTGAATGCCAGATGGTTAGACGAGAAATCGGTCCGATCAGAGCCACGGCTTATGTCAACGTCATTGTTCCTCCTGATTCGGTTTATTTTAAAAATTATCAAGAAGGAACTGTTTTGGAACTTCAAGAAGATGCTGTTTTGAATATTACTTGCATAAGTCCCAATGCTAAACCCGCTCCAAAAATGTCATGGTATTTGAATGGCAAACTTGTCACAAATCAAGTAACATCTTGGGAGGAATTCAATCCCAACAAAACTGTTGTCACTTTTACGACATTGACATTGAGACCAACGTGGGTTAATCAAATTTACTATAACGAAACACTTGTGTCCCAGATATCTATATTTTAGAGATTTGTGTCCCAGAAGTTTATATCTTAAACATTTATGTCCCAGGAATTTATATCTTAAACACTTATGTCCCAAACACTTGTGTCCCAGATATTTGTGTCCCAGAAATTTATATTTTAAGCACTTGTATCCTAGATATCTATATTTTAGAGATTTGTGTCCCAGAAATTTATATTTCAAACACTTGTGTCCCAGACATTTATATCTCAAAGATTTGTGTCTCAGTTCTGCAGTTGGATTCAAACAAAAAGTACTTATAATAGGATAATTGGATCCGTGAATCCTAAATCTGATATCAGAATTAATAGTTGACCTTCAGAATCCAGAATTCTGAAGCCTAATTCCCGATTTAAAAAACATTTAAAATTTCGTTTTGAAGCTTTATAAAAAAACTGAAAATTTACAAAAAATGATTTTTGTGCTTGATTTTTAAGGTTGTTAAAATTGGAATTTAAATGCTTGGGACACAAGTGTCAGAAGACCAAATTTACAATGTTTTTACAATGGGTAATTTACAGCAAATCAGAGCACAACAAGATCTTAACTTGTGAATCTCTCCATGATGAGACTCGGACCCGATTACGGACATCTGTCACTTTGCATGTTCTCTGTAAGCTTCTATTGCAAAAATTGGATATATTAATCCTTTTTAGATTCGTCTGAAAGACCCAAAATCGACGTTCTCGGGGGCATTTCGAACGTGAAAGCTGGACAAAACGTGACCCTCGTCTGCTCGGCTAAAGGTGGAAATCCGCCTCCTAATCTCTCTTGGTTTTTAAACGACAGACCCATCGGCACTCCTTATATTTATGATTTCTCGAATCAGGTTTGTTTTCTTGGAAATGGAAAATCGGACTAGCGAAACTCAATTAGCTAACGGTCAAAGAAGATTGAGTGCGCTAAACAAATTTCTGAGAATCAATTGATGACTGCCCCAAGGGCCCGTTTGACATCCGGAATTGAATCATGAGGAAATGACATTTCAGATTACCCGAAATGAGTATTCCTTCATCGCCGAAGGAAGCGATAACGGTGCTATATATGAATGTCGCTCCAGTAATCGTCCGACTATTCCTCCACTTCGGAAAACGGTCACTTTAGCCGTGAAATGTGAGCCAAAATTAAAAGCAAACAAGTTTGAAATAAGGCAATTTGCAGATCCTCCGGCAAATGTGTTTTTATATGGGAACTCCACGATTCGGAGGGGCGAGCAGCTGAGTTTGAGTTGTCTTTCGAGTGCATCCAATCCTCCTTCTGCCATATCTTGGACTGTTAACGATGCCCCGATGAGATTACAACCACAATCAGACAAAAGAATGACAGCAGGGATAGCTACAGAATCCAACATTACAATAGATTCAAATCTGATCCTTAGCGAACAGAAGGAAGTTGTTGTTGTTTGTACTGCCACTAACGAAGAAGGATCCACAAGTCAACGCCACGTCATCCGGGTCCTGATTCCTCCAGAACAGCCATTTATCTACGGAGCCGACAGTGGTCCTCTGTTGGAAGGGGAGCTGCTGAATCTGACTTGCGAAGCCAAAGGGGGAAATCCGTCCGCCGAACTCTCCTGGTACAGGGGAATCGAAAAAGTTGGTTTTAATTTATTATTTTTAATGCCGTGTTTTACTAATCATAACCCCTTTTTTGAAGAGACATTCTAAACATAATTCAAAATCCAAATTGAAGTGGAAACAGGTACATTTAATAAGAGTGGAGGTGGTGGTCGTGTGTCGATTCATATATCGAAATTTTGTAAAAATATATTTTTTAATTTTAATTTTCAGCTACGAGGTGTCCAAGCAGCAATATCAGGAGAATTGACGTCCGCATCGGTCACCATAAAACTGGATCGATCGATGAACAACATGCCCTTCAGATGCGAAGCCGAGAACGGAGCCGTCGACGAGCCCTTAGTCGCGACAAAAGCCATCAATGTTCTTTGTAAGTTATAATTCTGTTATCATGTTATGAAATAATAACTTTAGTTCCTCCTCGACGATTGGTCCTTCGTCAACCAGATAACGATAAACGACAAATGACTTCAGGAGAACCCGCAAGATTGAGCTGCACTGTTCCTTCAGCAAATCCTCCTGCAGAAATAAATTGGGAATTCCAAGGAGGATCAAGGAAAAATGGAAGGATTTACACTCTCTCCTTTAACCGAACAGAACGATCTCAAGAATTCAACGGATGGCAAACCCAGCAAATAGTCACTTTCATCGCGGACGAGGATTTGGATGGGACTTCTGTCCAATGTGTCGCTTCCCATCCGCTCTGGATCAACGTTGTCGCTGCAGATCACAAACTTTCAATCTTCTGTAACTACTGTAATGTAAATTCATATATGAATTTCGGAAATTTCAGATCCTCCCAGAGCAGAAACCCAAGGCCCGGTTTCCATCGACATCGAAGAAGGATCTTCGTTCCAGAAAAACCTAACCATCGTTTCTAATCCTCCCATTTCCGGCTGGCGATGGAGAAAGAACGGCGTCATCTTTGATGGGATAATCGGCTCTATTTACGCAAGAGGATCCGTAATCGGAGGTCGTTCGGTCAGTGCCGCGGATTCGGGGATTTACACTGTTCTAGCTAGTAATTTACTCGGAACTGTCAATGTCTCCATGAAGTAGGTTTTTCTAAAATTGATATTCACGACCAGAACTGTCGGATTTCGAAATCAAGCAAATTCGGCTCTAATTTAAATTATTTCGAAATCAAACAAATTCAGCTCTGATTTTCCTATTTTCGAATTTAAATTATTTCGAAATCGGGAGATTCGGAAGTTCGAAAATCTGCAGTTCTGTTCATGACATACAGAATCATTAAGCAAAATTTTTTTTGAACTTTAAACTAATAGATAATTAAAAAATTTCCTAGGATTAACACGATCCATCAAGGATATTTAAAATCCTAAAAATCCTCAATTCTAAATGTATAACATTCAGATTTGTACTTTTTTACAGTATTTTTGTTTTAATTCTAAAAACTTCAAAAATTAGAAATATATTTAAAAATTTGTTATGTGGAATTTTAAAAGTTGTTTTAGGTAAATTTAGAGTAGAGTTAGAAAATGGAATTTTAGATGTTTTTAGATTTGGACAAAAAGTCTCTAAAATCAGGTGGTTAGGATTCTGAATCTGAAGTTAATTTTTTTTATTCAAGATTCTGAAGTCGAAGTTGAAGTTGATTTTCCTAATCCAAAATTCTGAATTTGAAATTTATTTTTTTAATTCAAAATTCTAAAATCGAAGTTGATTTTTTTAATTCAAGATTCTGAAGTCGAAGTTCAAGTTCAGTTTCGTAATTTAAAATTCTGAAATTGAAGTTGATTTTCCTAATCCAAAATTCTGAAGATTTACTTCTGATTCTGGCTTCAAAATTAGAACATAAATGTGATGGCATAAGTATCTCAGCTTTTAAAAAATAATTTCTTTCCAGAGTAACGGTTCGGTATCCAGCAAGGATTATCCACATTACATCCCCCGTAATTGCCAGTGTTGGAGAGGATGTGGTTCTTGAATGCGAGGCTGACGGGGTGCCTCAGGTCCAGGGGATGGTCAAGTGGATGAGAGGGGATAATGTCCTCAACAGCATCACTAGAGAACAAAAGAGGGCCGTTCTGAGGGTGAATGCATCTCATGAAACCAGCGGACCGTACATCTGCGTCGCTGACAATGGGGTTGGAGCTGCGAATTACAGTACTGCTTACTTACTTGTTAAAAGAGCTCCCAGAATCCTCCGGAATCCCGGATTCGATCGGGCTGCCGGGGCCGTCGGAGGGAGGGCGAAGGTCGTCTGCCAAGCCACAGGGGTCCCGGACGCCAGCTTCCAGTGGTCGATCGAGGGAGAAAACAACGTTATACAGTACAACAGTACCAAGTATCTCGTTCATGAGATCCAACTGGATTATACTAATTTCGAAAGCACTTTGTGGATAATGGATCTCAATGAAATGGACTACTCCAGAAGGGTCCGATGTCGGGCTTCCAACCAACTCGGACATGACCTTGTTTACATTACTGTAAGTACCCCGTCGGCCCCGGATGTCCCTACTCAATTGGACGTCCTGAAAGTCACCAACACTTCTGCCACCATCAGCTGGATGCCGGGATTCGACGGGGGAGCGGACCAAGTCTTCGAGTTGAAACTCCAATTAGATGGGTCTTCAGCAACAAGATCTTTCAACTTCTCGCGTCCTCAGGCGATAATCAACGACTTAGAACCAGAGAAGATCTATCGAGCTCAAATAAGATCCATCAATGAACACAACAGAGCTTCTGAATTCTCTCTTCCGGCGATTGAAATAAAAACATTGGACGACGACGGGATGCAGGTCCAGCACGGATACACCATCAGCGACTACTCCAAAACAGGAATCATAATGGGCATATGTATTCTTCTACTTGTTTGTTGTAATTGTTGTATTATGTGCTATATGAGACGGAAAAGCAAAAGAAGGAAACTCCAGGAAAAAACAGAATACGTAAGGACGACGTTAATGAACGCCGGCGACGGAACCATCAGACCTGTCCAGACATACGGCGCCGTGGGCGGTACTCCTGCATTCCGTCGACGTCCTGATTCTTCAAATACAAACAGATCAGAATTGCTGAATGATCGAGCAAGTGAAGATGATCAATCTGTCAGAACTATGATTGTAAGTAGTGCGAAATTCGAAAAAATTAAAAATTATTTACAGGAAGTGAGTCCAAACGGATGTATGCAAAGATACGACCCAAACTGCGTTGTCGATTATGACTTTAATCGTTAGTTTTATATTATTTTATTTTTTTAAATAGAAATTAAATTTTTTGGAATTTTTAAATTCCCGCGCAAAAGTCAAAAAACTTTGTAAAAACGGAAAATCTGACTTTATCTAAAGTTTAGGATTTTCTAGACCATTTCAATAATTGATGACAATAGAAATTTTTAAAAAAATTTAGATTTTTATAATAATGATTTTTTGGAATTTTTGAATTTGCGCGCAAGAGCGAGTGAAAGTAGGAAAAAGACAAATCTGGCAAATGATTGCCAAAAATGACTCGCTCTGTCTCCACTCTCGCGCGTTCTCTTTCGTTTTCCTCTTTTTTACCTAAATTTTAAAACTTTTTAGAAAATCCCAGACTTTCATGTTTAAAAAATCCCGTAAAAATATTTATTTTTGACGTCCACAGCAGTTCCAGAACTGTTGGAAATTCCCATCGACATAAATTTATAAAAATATTTATTTTTGGACTTTTTATAATATGATTACATTTGCATTCTTACAAAATCACAAACATTAAATTTTATAGTTTTTGATCTTTGCTTAAAATTCCTAAAAATTCATGTTGAGAAAATCCTGCAAAATTTTAATTTTTAAAATACTTTGTGATTAAATTTTTCAATTTCGGGTCTCGACAGGAAAGTTCTGGGAGTTCGTGTTGAGATTATTTCACAAAATTAATTTTTAAAATACTTTATAATTTGGTTTTTTTGAAACTGCAAAAAATTCAATTTTTCGATTTGGGTCTCGAGTGGAAAGTTTTAGAAATTCTCGTCAAGACAATTTTGTTAAGTATTTTTTCTGATTTTTATAATTGCACGATTGCTTTTTAGCTGACCTTTATTCTTGTCTGAACAGGAACATTCTGGATGCCCATGGAGTCACGTATGCCGCCATGCCGTATCCAGAACCCCCAAGAGGGGAACAAATAGGGTACCCCGGGAACTACACCCCTCTTCAACCAACAGAAATGTTCTACAGTAATCGTCATCCAGACATCCTCGTAGGTGGCCCCAGTGGAATGTCAACAATGCATCGAGGCTCATTAAACAATGGAAGCCACAACAACAATCTGCATCATCGTCACGAGTCCCCTGCTCTTTCGACTTTCGTCCCCTCAGGCCCTGTCCGAACAACAACAGATCCAAGTGCTCTTAATGGAGATTTGGTTTAATCTAATCCTGCTCATTTTCTGTTTTCTAATTAAACGGGTTCCGGAGGTTTCGAAATCATCGTTTTTCGCTCAAGTTGCCGGATTTTCGATATACTGTAATAATTTTTATTTTTAAAATAACTTTAAATAAAATTAATATACTGTATGTAAATTATGAAAATTCAAACCTATAAGAGCACCAAATAGTAAATTGAACAAAATTATGCAAATAATTTTGATGACTCTTTCGTGTTGTTCAATTTTGAGATTTTTAACTATGATTAAGCCCAGCAAAATTCCGCAAACTAATCCCGCAACGTGAGCCGTTTCGGCATTGACTATTTGCCAGTTCAGAGTCAGACCAAGTTGGATGAAATGAATAAAGATGTAAGAGCCGTAGAGAGCCAACCGGAAGTAACGAAGTGGCATTTCAGACCAATTCTGAAAAAGGATATTGAGGGATACACAGTACGACTTGTAATTTTAAAACTATTGATTGTAACTTGGTTTATTATAAAGTAATAGGAAAGTAATGTAGGTCATTGAATTCTGCACAAAGAGATCTAAGATTTAAGTTACAGGAGATTACTGTGGACTATTTTTTTCAAAAGTTATTGCAAAAAACGAATTTTTTTTTAAATATTAAATTTCACAATTTATGCAAAAAAAATTTATTTTTTGCAACAACTTTTGAAAGAAATAGTCCATAGTAATCTAAATAATTTAGAATATCTTTAATGTGATCTAAGATTTAAGTTACAGGAGATTACTGTGGACAATTTCTTTCAAAAGTTATTACAAAAAACGAATTTTTTTTAAATATTAAATTTCACAATTTATGCAAAGAAAAAATTCATTTTCTGCAACAACTTTTGAAAGAAATAGTTCAGATTAATTTCGAATAACTTAAATCCTAGATCTCTTTGTGCAGAATTCAATAATCTATGGTGCTTTTCATTACTGTATTTTGAAAAAAATTACAATTAATAATTTCAAATTCGTGGATCATACTGTATAAGTAATATTAATCTTCGATCGCTTAAATACAATACGGTATAACTTCAGAACTATTGGTTGTAATTTGTTCTGGACACTGTAACTTCTAAATCAGAATCTGCAGAAATACCAATGCTATTCCAGATTGTAACCTTGTTTTGAGTATTTTAGAAATATAGTCGAATTTGGATATAAGATACCCCCAGGGACCGGCCAAAGCGTATGTTACAAGAAAGGATATGTTATAGAGGAGATAAATTTGAAGGCAGACTAATCAAAATCATTCACTCAGACCGTATTTTATAATCCGAGATATGTTATAGCGGGGATATCTTATATCCAAGTTCTACTGTATTTCAAGTTTAAAGATTTCGAAATATTTCAAGTTTAGAAACTCCGAAATACAGTCGAACTTGGGTTATAGCATACTGTGTGAGTGAGTTTGGTTAGTTTGCCTTCGAATTTATCCCAGCTATGATATATCCTTCCTTATAACATACGCTTTGACCGATCCCTGGGGTATCTTATATCCGAGATATGTTATAGCGGAGGTGTCTTATATCCAAGTTCTCCTGTATACAGTACTTTTTTATTACTGTATGTTGGGAGAATTACAATTAATGACTGCTGAAATTGCGAATTTTACTGTAAGATTCTCACCATGATTAATTCAGCCATGTTGATTGCAAGAAGAGCGAAAACGGCTGCTGATGCCCCTACTAGTCGGCCATTGGGACAGATAATGTAAAATGAAAGACCTCCCCAGCAGGCCCCCGTCAGGTAGATCAGCCAGACCCTCCAATGATCTACTACCTCACATGGTACACAAAAAAGTTGAACAATTATATTCCCCATTAAATGTGTCAAACTAAAAATAAAATAAATTTTTTCAAATTTAAAAAAAAATAATTTTAAAAAATTTTTTTTATATTAAAATAACTCACTCTTTGTGGACGAAAATATAAGAAATATAACGATAAATTTGGTACCGTAATGGACCGTAAAATTCCAAAGCCGAAGCCACTTTGTCTTCGTTCTGGAAAGCGGCAAACATTACTGTTTGGATAATGCTGATTAAGATCAAAAAAACGGCCGGAGGACAACAAGTATAAGCATCTGTGTAGGTCCTGACTTCTAGTTTCCGACTTGCAGGTGTCGTCAAGTCCCCCAGGATAACCACGAACTTCTCCCACAAGGTCTCACGAGTCGAAGGCGAAGTCAACTAGAAAATTAATACTTTAATTGCCGTTAGGATAAAAAACAGAAGCATTATAACAATCTTCACTACAATAATAAAAAACAACCTATGTATATATCCTCCCACACGGAGCAACTAAGAATCTCACTCACACCCTACAGTATCCCGCGATCTTTGATATTCGAACTATTACTTCATATCCGTTTTTTTAGTTTATTTTTCTGTTCCAATAGTAACTTTGGTAGTTCAAATGAAGACCGAAGATAGTGTCCATTTTCAGTCACTATTTTATTAAAGTTGTTTCTTAGGTAGTAACTGTTAAAGTAGAAAAAAAAGTATGTTAATAATATTGAATAGAACAATAAGGACACAATTTACATATATTCTCCCACACGGAACAACTGAGAATTTCACTCACACCCTACAGTATCCCGCGATCTTTGATATTCGAACTATTTAGATCCGTTTTTTTAGTTTATTTTTTTGTCTTAACAATTACAAAAGTTATATTTAAAAAATATATAATTTATTGCAATTTTAAATTTCTATCTAAAAGGAGATTTATGAAACGGAAAAAATAAAAAATTTGATAAATTTCTGTTTATCCAAATTCTGGGATTTTCTAAGAAATCCACATTAAGAAATTTAACTTTTAAGAACTACTTTTAATTTTTGCAATAGTGTAATTTTTTTAATTTTTGAATTCGCGCGCAAAGGGCGAGTAGAAATTAAAAATGGTAAATTTGGCAATTCGCCATTAAAATTGATTTAATTTGTCCTCTCTCTTTCTCTCTCTCTCTCTCTCTGTCTCTCTCTCCCACTCTCTTTCCCCCTCTCTCTTTCTCTCTCTCTTCTTCTTCTTCTTTTCTTTTTTACCTAAAATTCTCAAATTTTTCAACCTCTAAATTTTTTATGGAATTTTTCCTAACAGAATTTTATCGATTTCTGCGATAACGTGATTTTTAACATTAAAACTTACAAGAGTTTCGAAATCTTCCAAATCCATAAAATCAGTAGTTTTCATTTTAGAAATTTTTTTTCCAAGAATTTTATTTTGTCGTTGACTAAGTCTTCTAGCTTGTTGAGAATCCAAAAATTGGGCCAATTCATCTTGACTAATTAACTTATTGTCATTAGTATCAATCTGAAAAATCACAATAAAAAAATAAAAATAAAAAAAAATATTTTTTACCCAATGAAATAATTCAATTAATTTTTCCTGTTCTGTTTGTCTAAGTTGATCCATTTTTTAAACATAATTTAAATTAAAAAAAATAATCTGTAAATAATTTAAAAATTAAAAAAAATAAAAATTTTTCAAATTTATTCAAAATAAAAATTTTTCAAAATACTTTATATAAAAATAAAAATTTTCCAAATTTATTCAAAATAAAAATTTTTCAAAGTAATTTATTCAAAATAATAATATAGTTGACAAAAAAAATCAAAAAAAGCAAATTTTTTGATAAGCTTTATTTGAGCGCACCTGCATACAACTCCCACTCCTATTTTCGATTGCTTTCGTCTTTCCGGAAAAAACCCTAAAATAATTTGTTCAGATCTTCCATGACTCAACCATCTTTGTAAACATTATTTCTTCCATTTCAGAAAATCAAAAAACGTTCAAATTCAATTTTTATAAAAAATAACATCTTTATCATTAAAAAAAATACAAAAAATTAAAAATCATAAAAAATATAACATATCAGGCTTAAGCTGCCAATGAACACCGAGTGTGTATTTCATTAAATTACAAAAAAAACTTTTTTAAATCTAAAATAATTTTTTTGGGATAATAAAAAAACTAAAAACTAAGCCAAGGCTAAACCACAAACTGACGATCCCCGTAAAATTCAAAATAGTACTATCTTTGTTTTAAAAAAATTAAAAAAAGAGGTTCCAAAGTTTGTTTGTAGCCATAGCAAAAGATCTGGAATGAAAATTTAAAACACCGGATAAACAAGAACCGGCGGATAAAAGTCTCATTTCGGATCAGACTGTCATAAGCTTGACTAGAAGTATTGCACAGTTCATATTTACATCACTTCTAACGAGGAATGGAGTAATCAATGATATCATTAAAAAAATCAAAAATGCAAAAATTAAAAAAGATTAAAAATATGACAGTACGTCTACCCGAAAATCACTATCTTCAAAACGACCGTAAATGAGATCTATATTACTGAGCTCAATTTCTCGGCCTATTCATGTGCATATTGAAGCCATGATCTCCCATTGTATCCGGAGCCATTGTAGATAATAATGATTGACTATTTCCAATTTGATTTGCATGGCAAACACATCTTGATTCTCTCAATTTCAACAATTCCGTTAATCTTTCAACTTCTCTTCGAAGTACTGTATTTTGAGTCTAAAAACTTTCATTAAACAAATAAATTCCAAAAAACAAACCGAAAGAGCATTTTTTTCTTGTTCAAGAAGATTAACACGTGTAATCATTTCATCATGTTCTTCTTTCTTCCTTTTACGATATCTCACAGCAGCTGCCTTATTTCTTTCAAGAATTGTTTGTCGCCGTTCATCTGGTGGCATATCACTCGTTATCGATCGCCGTCCTCTACCACCACGTTGAGTAGTTGTACCATCAGTACAACGAGAATGATATTTTCTCGTTGTTTTAACTGGTTCTTCTGAACGACGAGAATTTGCATTCGAAACACTCGAACTATTAGAAAACGAAGAATCATCCGAATGATAAAACGTTGAATTTTGAGAATTTATATTCTGTTCTGTAGCCATTCTCTTAAGTGGTGGGCCATTGGAAATATCTGGTTTAATATCCTGTGAATCCCAATTGGTGTCAATATTTAACACAGAAGTATTCGGTTTTTCCATGCTAAAAAACCAACCATATATAAAAACATTACAAAAAACTTACTCAGTAAGATGAGTAATATTAGAGGTATTTCCTCCACTTGATTGTAGAGTTGTCAAAGAATTACTATGTGTAATCAAATCATTAGTAGATGAAACTCCATTTGGAGCAGAAGTAGCTGGTTGATTAATTTTCTGAGTAGAAAATCCAAAATTTAATGTTTGATCCGATGTTATTCCATTTGTAGTTAACGGAGCTGTAATATTTTGATTAGCTTGAGAAATACTACTTGATGGTTGATTTGCTGCAGCCATTGCTGCTGCCATTTGAGGATTATTCATATTCATATTCATATCAAGTACCGCATTTAAAACATCAGCCGTACATGGTGTTCGATTTCCTTCAGTTTTCGTGGTATTCATAAATCCACTTTCACGAAGCTAAAAAAATTTCTTCCAAATCATACAAAAAAAATTAAAACCTTACTTTTCTTGTAAAATCCAAATCTGCCGAAAGCAAACTGATGTTACTAAATAACGTTGGAGATTGATTTAATGACGATGAAAGTTTGAGCATCGAGAGACCAGCAGAAGTAGGTAATGTTAAAGATTGTGGAACAAGACTATTTTGATCAAGTCCATCTTGACTTTGACTCAATTTTCTATTAGCCTCTCTGAATTTAAGTTCAAACGGATTAACAGCCAAACATTTTTGAATAATTTCAGCTGTTGATGGAACATCTAAAATAAATTTCATGTTTATAAAAACAAAATTCCAAAATGAATTATATATTTCCTCTTTTTTATCATACCCTAAATCAATGTTTCTTCATTTTATACTTATCGTGCGCTAAATCGATATTCCTAAATGTACATCGATGAATTAAAAAGAAAAAATTTTCTCCTTTTTCTAACAAGTTTTCGAAACAAATTTCTGGTTTTTAATTATCAATCAATAAAATGTTCACATTTTTCAATGTTGTCTAATTTTCAAAAAGCAAAAAATTTCAAATTTTTTAAAATAATCCTCATTGTTAAAACACATTTTAATATTCATCAGTATGACTCTTGTTCCCAATGCCAAAAGCATTCTATGACGAAATACCATGGTCCTCAAAAGTCGGATAAAACGTAAAAGAAAAAAAATGTTGACAAAATTGACAAATAAAAAAAATTCTTTTTTTTCCTTAAAAACAGACATTTGAGCAAAACTCACGTGTTTCATTTGGTGTTGGTGTTAATGAATTTAAAAACCAATCCAAAACACTGCCGCTCATTTGATCTTTAGAGCTCAAAAATCAATCACTAAATCCAAACTAAATATATCTTATGCCAATCAGCTAGCAAAAAAACATTTCATGAAGAATCCTTAAATTTACTTCAATAAAAAAGTACAAAATTACAAACGCAAAATTAATATCCACGATAAAAATTTTAAAAAAACATAAGATATAACTACATTAAGTAGCTTCAATTCACATGAATAAAGCCAAGATGAATAAAAGTCTTCGTCAACACATTCTCACAAGGCCAAAACAAAAATTCATTAACTATCTATTAATCTATTAATCCAAAAAAGTAGAAAAACTAATTACACAAAACGCCAGGTGTTTCCCAAATATAACGTCAAAAATAATTTAATAAATATAAAATTTATTAAACATATTTATCCTTTTTTCCACCATAAATTTTGCAACATTCTAACACTACCATAATAATTTATCATCATTTATACGAAATATATTTTTCAATTTCTTCTAAACTCGTAAAAATTCCCCAATTTAAGATCAAAAAAAAATCAAACGAGGTGTTTTGGCCGATAGCATTATATTCGTAACAAAACTACGTACAATCATTGGTTGACGAAAGGGCGTAAGGCATCAATACACCAAAAGAAACAAAAGA
Source organism: Halicephalobus mephisto (assembly GCA_009193035.1). NCBI lineage: Eukaryota > Metazoa > Nematoda > Chromadorea > Rhabditida > Panagrolaimidae > Halicephalobus > Halicephalobus mephisto. Next base: position 137,337 of record SWDT01000038.1, on the reverse strand, counting down.
TTCTCTTACGAAAGGAAGCAAAAGAGCAGAAACCATATTATGCAAGTTCCTCATGATCACCATAAACACTCAAGGCCTAAAAAAGTGTCAAAAGCTGTCTCTTCCATGTCTTCTAACAACACTATGAATAAAAGTCAGTAAGACCAACCAGTTAAATGACTTCCCTTTCGTTCACGGAAGCACTTTCAGTGCCAACTTTCAAAAAACGTTTTTGCCATTGACACCAAAAGAGAGAAAAGAGAAAAAAACGAAAATCTAGGCAAAAACTGGCACATTCACATAGAAAGCAAAAAATGTTCCGGACTTTAGGACAAAATGTAAAGAGCTATGTAGAAAAAGAACATAGAACATGTGCCCCGTTTCCTCTCAGTCTTGCGTGGCACTCAACAAGACCAAATGAGGGACCAACCAACTAACCAAGGCATAAAGCTCGTAAGAAAAAGGAAAACAGCCATACATACATACATCAGGCAATAGTTCTCGAATGAATGCTTTTTCTATTGCCGTTGTTGCCCGCCCGAACAGTCAGCAACTAGATATGGCAAAAAATAAAGGCTTGTAAGGACAACTCCATTTTTTCTAACCGGATGATGCCTCAAATGTTTCTACGGCTTCAAACTACTTCGACGGTTACTTCAGGGCAAAGATCAATTTACGAAATGCCACAATGAAGATAACATAATGTTTTCTTTGAAACCATTATTTCATAATGTCATTTAAGGATTAACTCTCAAAACAAATACCCCAAAAAATACCATAACCGAAAATTAATACAAAACAGCTATATATTTTTAGCAGTATAAATTAAAATTCCCACAAAACCGTACCTGCTGATAAGAAGGCATTAGTAAAAAAAGCGGATGAAGGAGAAATTCCGGACATAATTCGAGGTGTCTCAAGATTAAGTACGTCCGCTACACTAACATTTCGTGCCTGAATAATCTAAAAATCACTATTTCCATATTAAAAACCATCAAATAACTAACCGAGGATTCACTCGATGTACCAGGAGCAATGCTCATCGATTTCCTCTGATGAGAAGAGCTTAATACATCATTAACATAAAAAACCAAAAAACATAAAATAGTTCAAAACCGTAAAATAACGGTTTAAATCCCAATAATTACATTCAAAAAAGCTTGATTTAATTTTATAAAATTCAACAAGATCAGCATTAACAGCCGCCTAACAGTTCAACAGTGACCGGCTGAGATCGTCTTACGCTTCACATAGCGTGCATGTTATCATCTTGAGGGACACGAACGTCATCAATCTTCAAGATCATTCGAACAACTTGAGTTGCAAGGGAAATTTGCTGTTTTTTAGCTTGAAGAGTTTCAATAACACCTTGAGAACGCATATCCTTGGTTCCAACATTCATACTGTCAACACCAAGACAATGATTCTTGGACGACTCTTGAAGAGATTTCAATTCCGTCACAACATCAATAGGTGAAAATCCAGAATTTTGCGCTAAAGCCATTGGAATAGCATCCAATGTATCAGAAAACGCACGGAAAGCATATTGTTCTAGCCCTTCAATCTGAAATTAATAATTAACATCAATGGCAACGTTAAGAAAACAAGAAAATATTAGTAGTTAAAACTCTGACGAAAAAAATAATAAAAGAAGGATTTAGAAAAGAGGATTTGGAGCAAAATCTGTAAATGTCCGGCGAGACAGAATCAATTCACCATAGAGGTCCATCTTACTAATAAAGATGGCTAAGTGCATTAGTTTCTTTTCCCTAGTGAACATTTCATACTCAATCAAAAAAAAAGAAATAAAGCTCCTTCACTTACCTTATCAGCTTCCTTAGCAACGGCAATGGAGCACGCAATTTCAGCTGAGCCACCACCATAAACGATCTTATCGTCACGTACCAAGTTTCTGATAACGCACATGGCGTCATGTAAGGCACGCTTCGTCTCATCAATAACCTGGAAAACCGATAAATTAATCTTGGTCGCAAAGAACAAAAAATACAGTTCTATTATTGATAACTTTAAAGAAAATTGCGTCAAAAAGTGAAAGCTACACAATGAATCACCAGATTTTTCCTCTTTTCCCTGGATCAACTTAGAGTAACGAAAGAGTAAAATACTTGAAGAATGGACAAACTAAAACGAACTTCTCATTTACTTTCTGCAAAAATTCTTATAAACATGAAAGCATTTATAAAACTTTACGCAAAGCACAATAGATGTTAACTTAGACCATCAAAAAATGCAGAAGATAGAAAATCGAAAACGAGAGAAAGAACTACGTGAACTGACAGACGGAAACGCGCATCTACCCCATCACTGCGCAAAAAATACACAATCGCTTCCTCTGAACTGTAACAAAAAGCACACACGATCACGTGTAAGGTAGAAGCTAGAAACAAACTCAAAAAGCATTTCTTGACGTATTTTAAACATTAGAATGCCACGTAATTTCCAATAACATGAATTCATTGTATCAACAAAAAATCGACTGATTAACCTTTCAGTTACGTCACGTTCATGATTGTGCTCTAGTCAATCGATTATGTCTCAATGACACTGATAATCCGAATGGAAATTTCAGAATATAGAAACAGAAAATAAACCAAAAAAATATATTCATAGTTCCTTTTTGCGCAAGTATAAACACATTGTTTCTCCATTAAACGGGAGCAATTTCTATCTTCATACTTAGAACAACAGCGCAAACAACGGAAAATGCAAAAATTAGAACTCTAGATGTAATCATTAAAAAATTAGCACAAGAACAATTAAAAATCTTCAACTTACTGTCTGCGTAGATCCTCGGATAAAAACAGTAACTGCACGATTATTCGGGCATTCCTCAATACACAAGAAATGATCTCTCGCAGTACCAACTTGAATTTCACGGACCAATCCAGCAGTTCCAAGTTTTCCAGAAGTGAGTTCACCGAAGCGAGGAACAATACGACCATTAGTAGCGATAGCAATAAGTTCAATGTCCGGACCACCAACCCAGCGAACAGCAGGCAATTTATGATGATACAGAAGATGATTCGCTTCATCATCAAATCCCCATTGGCAGATGGCCAAATTAGCTCCACTATCTTTGACTTGCTTAATCATATTCTCAAATGTTTCCTTTTCGTAATTACGGAGCTTTTCGTAATCGGCTTCACAAGTAATGTCGAGACGAACTGTGTTCTTCGGCTTTGGAGGTTCGAACGGGCAAGTCAGAATAGCAATCTTAGCATCCTTAATTTCTCGCGGCATTTGGGGATGACTCATAGTCTTATCAATAAGAATACCGTTGAAAAGCTTAGAGTCTTCAAGACGACCTCCGACTTTACCGATGACTTTGATGAAGTCAAAGTTCACATCACGTAATTCCATGTTTGCAACACTCATAACAGCATCAACAGCGATTTCAGCCAATTGTCGAAGGCACTTGTTAACACTGAAAAATTGAAAGTCGACCCATGTCAACGAACAGAATCCTTACATTTTGGAACCGAGTGAAGTAATGGCTGACTTGATCAGTTGTTCGCGGTTATCCAATGGAAAACGTTCGGAAATACGATCCAATTCCTCAACGCACTTTTTACACGCGAGATCGAAACCATCAGCGATCTTCGTTGGATGGATACCCTTGTTGAGCATGATTTCTGCTTGCTCCAAGAGAGCTCCGGCAAGAACTAAAGAAAACAATCAAGGACTATAGTAAACACAACAACGAACCAATAACACCAGTGGTTCCATCTCCTACTTCGTCATCTTGAGCGGTGGACAATTCAACCATGAGTTTGGCAATTCGGTGTTCAACATCCATACTTTTCATGATCGTAGCTCCGTCGTTGGTAATAGTGACTTCTCCATCTGGATTGACGAGCATCTTGTCCAATCCACGAGGTCCCAAAGAAGTTTTCATGACTGACGCAACGGCACGAGCGGCGAGAATGTGACTCTGGAGGAAAATCATCAAAAAACCGTTACGGACCAAAAAACCCAACCTTTAAAGCATCAATGCCGGTCTGACGGTCCTCATTTTCCTCATCTTGGAAAACGAGGTAAGGATTTCCAGTGTCATCAAACAACATGTGACCAGTAGCGTTCTGCATATTGATATATCTCTAGTTGTTCCAGAACTGAAAAAAATGTCATTCATATATCAAAAACCACGTTAATAATCTCCACGAAAGCGTGTTTGAATAAATAGGGTAGAAATCGAACGAAAATAAAACAATAAACAAGAGAAAACGGGGATAAATGGAAAATTAAACTAAGGGTTCGAGAAAAAAGGTCGCCAATAATCAGGCAAAGGAGTTCCTGCCGGGACCAGCTATTTCGAAATGCATCAAAACGCGAGCTCTCCTTTTTTCAATTTTAAATAAAAAATTTATTTTTATTTCAACTACTTTAAAAAGCATTTTTTATAAAATAAAAACATTTTGGGATATAATATCATGATTTTTTAAATTAATGCAATGGAATTTCCCGACGAGCAATCAGCATATGCAAAACTGGGTACTTCTTGATGTACTTGACAGCTTTTTCATGGGTCAACATGGTGAAGTCATGTCCGTTAACCTGCAATTTCGCTATTTATAGTTGAATGAAATTGAACAAATCAACCTCGAGGATTTTGTCATGTTGATGAAGTCCGGCTTTCGATGCCGGGGAATCTGGATCCACTTGCGTTATATAGATCCCCTAAATGACCATATTGTTACAAGAATTAAAATAAATTTTTACGAAATTATTTTAGATTTTTTAAATTGTCCTAAAAAATAAAAATAAAAAGCAGTGAAGAAAGAGAAAGTTGCCAGATTTGCCACTTTTTCCATCGTCGTAAAAGTCTCGCTCTTTGCGCGGGAATTCAAAAATTCCAAAAAATTACACTATTATAAAAAGTAAAAATAATATTTCTCGATTAAACTTTACCGTTATAAATTATTAGAATTTTGCTAAATTTGTTTTTTTAAGTTCCGTTTTTTGCGCGGGAATTTCAAAAATATTACTTTTTTAATTATTTTTGTTTTATAATAAAAGTTAATTATTAAAAATTCTACCAGATCAGGGTACTTGTAGGGGGCTTTCGATGGATCCTGGTCGATTCCGCCGCCGATTTTACAGCCGACTCTGTAAGCCCTCATTCCAGAATCGTCGATGAATTCTTCCTTCTGAAGAACCACAGCGATACTGAGGCATTTTAAAGGTTTTCCTGCTTCATGTCCGTAGGCAGAAATAGACACATCTTCAGAATCCATGGAGAATAATAAAAACCATAATATTTAAAAATCAAAATATTTTTAAAAAACTGTTTCGGAGAAATTTTCTGAAAATTTTTAGGATTTAAAAATTAAAAAAACCGCGAGTCGATTTCGGGAGTCATTTGCCAGTTTTTCCATTTTTTACTTTTCGTTTTTTTCGCAGGAATTCGAAAATTACAATTATTAAGAAAATAAAAAAATAAAAATTATTTTGAAACGAATTTTTTAAAATATCCCAAAATTTAGGTAAAACAGAGAAGTGCGAGTCCATGTTGGCACCAATTGCCAGTTTTTCCATTTTTTACTTTTATTCGTTTTTTCGCGGAAATTCAAAAATAAAAAATCACTTTTTTCAACTTTGATGGTTGTAATTACGAAATTTGAGAACAAAAATAGTTTTGAGAGTTCTCTAAAAATACGAAAATGTAAATAATAACTTATTGATCATCCGATATCTCCGAGAATGATCCGCATTTGGCAATGACTAACTCCGGCGCGCCGGCCAGACTAGTCGTGTTGAAACCAAACATTCCCTTTCTTTAGAATTCGTCTTGACTCATCAACGTACAAGAGATCTTTTTATTTTTCGATTTTCCGAATGCTAATATATATAAATACTTTGAAAATTTTAAATAATTATATAAAAATTAACACATAGTGTTAAATTTGAACTCAAAAACCTGAAAACGAATTTTTTTATATAAAAATTTATAAAAAATTACCTCTGCCGGGCTGGTAACCGTTCCGATCGCAAGATTTCTTGATCAAAAAGAAGCAACAACACATCAGCAAAGCAACAACGATGAACGATCTGAAAAATTACTAGTAAATAATCCAGGGATTATTTATTGAAATTTTTGCAAAAGAAAATTTTTAAGCAAGTTAGATATATGAGAACTCAAAATACAGATAATTTCCATATATTCACCGGGGAGTCCTTTTTGAAATGGGATATTTTTCGAGTACTTCTTTGATTTAACGTATTCAATGGTGAAAAATAAATTGCTAAGTCAACAGACGAGATTTAGGTCCAACTCTTGACTAGTCATACAGGATAAAACTAATCTCGTTCGATGTTGACGAAACCAGGCAAATAACATGTTGAGATTTCGGTTGCTTTAGAAATTAAGCTTCGAACATAAAGAAGGTTAACTAAGGTTAAAAATTAACATTATAAAGCCTTTTGGAACACTTTCACCACCTCAATAGACGAGAAAACAAAAGAATTGTCCCGTACCCGATACCGTAACCATAATTTCCGTATCCTCCGTAGCCTCCGGCGTTGTTAGAATGACAGCATTCGTAGCCACAGCAGTACTCGTTGTATCCACAGCCCCAGACGATTTCCTTGGGTCGGCTGTTGTCGCTGAAGTACACGTTCCCGAGAGTAGAATCGTTAGCATCCATAGGCATTCTGCACATGGTCTGGCCAGGTCCGCCACGATAGTAGTTACTTCCCCAGTAATACGGTCTGTTGTTCCACATCATCGGCGCCATGGCACTTCGGATGATCGCCCTTCCGGCTTGGTAAGTCAGGTAGCCGGCGGCTGCACCGACAATGGCATTCTTGAATTGGTTCGATCTCACGAAGGACCCGACTCCAGATCCCTTGGTGTACCTAAAAGCAAAAATATATATAAACAAATATATAAAAACAGTGGGAGATGACGTCGTAACCTAATTTCAACATTAAATGAGTCATACCTAGCTCCACCGCCTGAACCTCCGTAATAGCCGCCTTGTCCACGGTAATTGGCATTTTGGTTGAATCCATGAGCTCCATTGTTTCTGCCACTGTATGCAGGAGGGGCATCGTGACTACTTCGACCACCAGAAGTCCTACTGTACGGAGGGGGAGCAGCCCCCATGTTCGTTCTCCCGGCGGTCCTGGATCCGAAGAGACCCCCGCCGCCTCGGGATCTGCCACCTGCTCTCCCAAATCCGCCACCTCTACAATGATCACACTATTATAAAAAGTCCAAAAATAAATATTTTTACGGAATTTTTTAAACATGAAAGTCTGGGATTTTCTAAAAAGTTTTAAAATTTAGGTAAAAAAGAGGAAAAAACAGAAGAGAACGCGCGAGAGTGGAGACAGAGCGAGTTGATTTTGGCAATCATTTGCCAGATTTGTCTTTTTTCTACTTTCACTCGCTCTTGCGCGCGAATTCAAAAATTCCAAAAAATCAAAAATAAATTTCTTTTTAAAAATTATATAATTTTTTAAATAATCCCCTGATTAAAGATAATTACAAACCTTCCAAATCCACCTTTACATCCTATCTCCTCGATGCAGACGGAAAACACGAGTATTGTAAGCCATATATTCTGCAAAATCCACGAGAACTCCATGGAGCCTGAAAATAATTGATTAGAAAACTAAAAATACCGATATCAATCAAGTGAAAATAACAAACAGAGCAGCTGTGAGGAAACGGGACGATTTTTAAGATCATTCCCAGGCGGATGAGCCACTCTAACACGAGACATAAAATACTTAAAAAAAAAAGATAAAGAAGGACGAGATTGGGTGCTCCTCTTTTTCAATAATCATCAGGATATTCAACTGTTAAAGTTCAGGAAAAATAAAATTTTTTACGCAAACTTCCAAAACGAGGATTTTTCCAAACAATCGATTCAATTTTGTTTTTTTCAAAAATATTTCCAAAATTTTTTAAAATTTAAAATTTTCTAAAAAAATTACATCGAAAATTTTCGAAAAACATTTATTTTTAACTTTTGTAATGTTGTATTTTTTAAACTTCCATGAAAAAATTTATAAAAATGAAAATTTTGACATTTTTCATTCATATTTTAGGATTTTCTGAAAAATTCGCAAAAAAATTATTTTTAATTTTTGAATTCCCGCGGAAAACAGACCGATTTACAAAAGTGGAAAAATTGGTAAATTTGGCAAATCATTGCCGAAATGGACTCGTTTTGTCTCCACTCGCGCCCTTTTTCTTTCTTTTCGAAAGTTTGTACTTTTTTGAAATTTTCGAATTCCCGCGCAGAGGACAGTAAGAGTAAAAAAAGGTAAACCTGGTAATTCATCTCGACATGGACTCTTTTTCCTTTTTCAAATTTTTGTTTTCTAGAAATTCTAAGAATTCACATCAGAACAATTTCGTGACAAAAATTAATTTTAATTTTCATAATATTCTTGGAGTACCAGATAAAGATTAAATTTTGCGATTTTTGGTCTCAAGTGGAAAATTCGTGCTAGGACCATTTCGTGATAAAATTGATTTTTATTTCTAAAAGTAACATAATTGAATTTTTCAGAATTAAACAAAAATTAAATTTCGTAATTTCTGGTCCTGAGTGGAAAACTCAAAAATTCGTGCTAGGACCATTTTGAAAACTTTTTACAATGAAATTCCACAAAACCGAATTAGTTTTTATATTTTTCTTTATTCAAAAAAAACAAAAAATACAAAATTGCATTAATAAAGAGCAAAGCAACTGCTTTAAGCCGATTACGAAATCAGTTAACAGGAAAGCCGAAGACGTCAAAGGGGTTAATTCATGAAAGTCTTTCGCACGGCACCTGGCGATATGTCCGAAGCCAAAAAAAAATTGGAAAAACTGGCAAGCACGGTAAAAGGAAAAAAATCCAATTATCGATTGGCGCATGACTTTTGAAACGAAATTTTTTAATTAAACGCAAAATACCCGGGGAATTTGTAATTTTATACGCAAAAAAATAAAAAATAGTATTTATTAGAAAATAAAAAAGCACATGAGCTGATGTAGTAAATAAATTTTTTCCGAAGTGGTCGATGAAGAACAAAGTCGTCCCTGGGCTCTGCTCGCATCGACCCCAGAGGCAATAAGCGCAGCACACAGTCGTCATTTCGAGCAAGATGACGAAATACATAACCTGTTGGATTTTACGAAATCCTGATGAAATTTACATATGAATTTTTAAAAATAATTTCGGGGAAAATTTTTAGAAAATTATCTACTTGACGATTTTTATTTTTCGCAATAGTTATTTCGTAATTTTACAGAATTTCGAAATTAATTATATTACTATATAAAATCCATATATGAACATTTTTAGAAAATAATCCCGACAACAATTATGTGAATTTGTTGAAAATTAATGTAATTTGAAATTTTTTTATAATTTCGTAATTTTACAAGACATCGAAATCACCCATATATTGTGAAATTGATATATGAACATCTTTAAAAAAAGTTTTAAACAAATTTGTAGAAATTTCCAAAAATCAAAGTAGCCTAAAATTTTATTTTCTATAATTTTACAAGATTTCGAAATCACCCATATATTGTGAAATTGATATATGAACATCTTCAAAAAGTTTTAAACGAATTTCTAAAATTGTTTAGAAACAAAAATAGCCTAAAATTTCTGTTTTACATGGTGATTTCGTAATAAATTCTCCGAAATTATATTTTCTCTAAAGATCCAGAACCTCCTGGATCGGATTGTGTAGGGTACAGAACCCTTTATCTACGCTTGAGGATTAGTTTTCATATATGAAAGTACACATAAACATCCAAAAAATCGCAAAACCCCAACAACCCGTTGAAGCTGGGTTTTATCAAAAAATTAATATCTCGGAGGTCCGTAGTTAGGGTGTTCGGGGTACGGTGCAGGATAGGCAGGTGGATCTGAATAAGCTTGATTGTTGTATTGGTTAGGATACGGCTGCATAGGATAGCTCTGCCCGTAAGCTGCAAAGTAATAATTAAGAAGCTTTAGCCCATTAGGGCATTAGGGACTCACGCTGCTGTCCATCCCCATACTTGCCAGTATTGTCGTTGTACCCTTGTTCCTGGCCATTGTTACCGGAAGGAAGGAAGGATTGAATGGTAGTTCGACACAATTTGTAGACTACGAAGCAACAGCAACAAGCAAGAATACCAATCACCAGAAGAATGCTAAAAAACAAAACTCAATAAAAAATCACAAAAATTCATATATAAAAACGAAAACTTATACACCAAAATAAAAATTGATATATCAAAATAAGAATTCATATATGAATAGTAAAGACTTATAAAAATCAAAGTTGATATATCAAAATAAGAATTCATATATGAATAATAAAAACTTATAAAAATAAAAGTTGATATATCGAAATAAAAACTTACATGATGACAACTGCGGCAATGTTATTACCTATGCCAGATGATCTATTAGAATTTCCGAAATTTTGAGTATTTCCTGGACAGCACTCGGTACCACAGCAAACAGGAGTGGATTGGGGACAACCCCAGACGATCTGTTTCGGTCGAGTTCCATTTTGGAATTGCAACTAAAAAATAATCATACTATTTCGAAATCACTCATATTATAAAATCCATATATGGACATCTTTAAAAAATAGCCTCAGCTCGAATTTCTGGAAATTTAAAATCAAAGAAGTCTAAAATTAAGGTTCTGAAATCTCTGACGATTTCGTAATCAGTGTTTTCAAGTTGTATTTTCCTTAAATACATCTAAAAATCCCCGAATTAGAATACACGAGGAAGACGACCTTCCATGTGTCTTCTAGCGGTGGTTTTCATATATCAAAGTCTTTATAAACATATCCAAAATCATACCTAAGACTACAGTACACCATCGGAAATAAGTTTTTTTCAACGTTTAAAATAAAACTCACAGTTGAAAGGACCTGATTAGGACTAGGAGTGGTCGTCGAGGGGTTGGGGTCGGTGGTGACCCCGGGGGCGATCGCTGGATCGTGGAAGGTTGCTGAGCGGCATTGAGTGCAATCAGCTGATCCAGAGGCATGGAACACATAACTTCGCCATTTTTAGGACGATAATACTCAGATCCCCAGAAGTAATCTCTATTACCATAATGAAACGGAGAAGAAGCAGAATGAATAATAGCTTTTCCAAGTTCCCAAGCAGCAAATCCTCCGATCGTTCCTATCGCAGCTCCAGCCAGGGCGCTTTTGAAGGTACTTCCTCGAGAAACGGAACCAACACCGGTACCTTTGCCGAATCTGAAAAGTTATTTTTAACAAGTTATTTTCAGATTCAGATTCCTTTCGTCAAACTGCAAAGAATTCAGAAATCACGGTCCCAGAACGAAAAATCCTATGGTTTATTTTACCAAAGTTCGAAGTCAAACTTTAATCCTAAGTTTTAATTTCGAACTTCGATTTCAAAATTGACCATCAAAGTTCGAAGTCAAACTTTAACTTTCATTTTTAATTTCAAATTTCAATCTCAAACTTTAATTTCGAACTTCGATTTCAAAATTGACCATCAAAATTCGAAGTCAAACTTTAATTTTCACCTTTAATTTCGACCTCAAACTCTGATCTTCAACTTTGAAGTCGAATTTTAACATTAACTTTACAAAAAAGCTTTATTAAATCTCGGAATTTTTATAATTACTCCCTTAGGGCATGTGGTCCTTAATTTCGTAAACCTAGTTTAGTTTTGAAAATTTCCAGATCAGATTTTCCGGTAGTTGGATTAGCATGGGCCTGATGACCGACAAGACTGATTTAAAAAATGAAAAATTTCAAAACCAACATGATTAAAAAAAACAAAAATCTTCGAAGATCGGTCGCTTTAAAATTTACTTTTTAAACCTTTTCAGTTATTTTTTTAATTTTTGAAACAGAACATTCATTAAAGAAATAATAAAACCGATTTTAAAAAATACTTTAACAAGTAGGAATCCAAGGAGTTAAATGCCCTCAGGAAATCAACTATTTTTTTCTTTTTTACTTTTTAAAAATCACTTTTTGTTTTTTAAAATAGTCTAAAAAAATTAAATAATTTTAAAAAGTAATCTAAAAAATAAAATTTCAACTTTAATCTAAGGGGTTAAACGATCCCAGAGGATCAACTACCCTACAGTTCATTCTTCCTTTTCTGGTTCCTAAAATAGCCCAAAATACTAATTAAATTTTGAAAAATTGATCCTAAAACGAAAAAATTCTTAAATCAGGAATCCAGGGGTTAAATGCCCGAGGGAATCAACTATTTCATCATTTTTCTACTTTTTAGGTTAAGTTTTTTGGTCTTCAAAGTAGCCTAAAAAAGCAATTAAGTAACCAAAAAACATCTAAAAAGTAAAAACTGTCCAAATAATTTCGAATCCAAGGGTTAAACATCGCTAAGGGATCAACTATTTTATAATATTTTATATTTTTTTTACTTTTTGATTCTTAAAATGGCCTAAAAAAGCAATTAAGTAACTAAAAAAAGAGGTAAAAAAGTGAAAATTGTCCAAATGACCTCGAATCCAAGGGTTAAATGTCCCAAGGGATCGATAGCCCTGTAGTCCATTTACATGGGTCATTGTTGATATATTAAAGTTTCAATATTGTCCTATTTTTACGCGAATTTTGCGACATTTATCCGAAAAAACTTACTGAGAAACACCTCCGAAGTTCCTGTTAGGAGAGAACCCGCCTGGTTGACTGAATCTATTTCCTGGATTCTGCTGATGGACATTTGGATGCCATCCAGGTGCAGGAGCTGGTTGAAATCCTTGATTTTGTTGAGGACGAAATCCGTTATTTTGTTGAGGTCGAAATCCGGAGTTGGATCTTGAGGACGAACTGCTGCTGCTTCTGCCCAGTCCTTTGAACCCAAATTTTCCATCAACAGGAGTCAAAAACAATACACAAAATAAAATCGTCGATTTCAGCATCTAAAAAATAATATTTAAAAAAAAATAAAATTGCAAAATTGTCTCGACACGATTCGTGGAAGTTTTTAGAAACAATAGTAACTTACGAAATAATTCAAAACCGAAATTTTCATGTAATTTTACACTTTTTCGAAATTATTCATATATCACGAAATTCATATATGAACTTTTCTGCGAAATAGTCTCAACGCAGATTTTTAAAATCTTCTAAAAATTCAGTTAGCCTAAAATTTTCATTTTGCGCAAGAACTATTTCGTAATCGATTATTTCAAGTTATGTTTTTCTTAAATATGTCTGAAAACTCCTGAATTAGGATACATCAGATGGAAAAACCTTCCATGTATCTTCTAGAGGGGATTATTTATTTGAAAATGTTGCATATTGGACGTTATAGACACTAATATTTATACAACGATAGAATAACACAGAGGACAATAACAGGAAACCCCCAACCTTGGGTTTTCAGAGTTTTTGAACTCTCCAAATAGTGATTCGCCCTGGTCCGTCTCTGTTGTATGGTAAACCAGGGTCTAGCGCTCTACAACAGGGAAGTTTTTAAACATCCTGAAAATGAAACGTAAAACATAAGTACTGAGTAAAAAATGAGTTGTTTGTTAGGTATATTTCGTAATATTAAAAGTAAGTTTTGTTACAAAGTAGCCTCAGCTTGAATTTCTGGAAATTTAAAATCAAAGAAGTCTAAAATCAAGGTTCTGAAATCTTCGACAATTTCGTAATCAGTGTTTTCAAGTTGTATTTTCCTTAAATACATCTAAAAATCCCTGAACTAGGATACACGAGCAAGACGACCTTCCATGTGTCTTCTAGCGGTGGTTTTCATATATCAAAGTCTTTATAAACATATCCAAAATCATACCTAAAACTACAGTACACCATCGGAAATAAGTTTTTTGTAAATCTAAGACCAAAAACCGACATGACGAAGAAGGCAAAAACTCAATTAACCCTTCCATAGTCGGTCGTTACAACATACGTCAACGACACCTTTTGCGACGCTGATTAGAACCAAGTAAACACCTTAAACGAAATTCAAGTTCTTCAAGACAGATATTACTTTATAAAAAATGAGAAAAATTAATAAAGAAAGAAACAAATCTTCGTTAAGCCGATTTTCGAAATACTTTGATCTTTGAAATTTAAGTTTAGGATTCAGATTTTTGGAGGTTTTTAAATTTTAAATTTTTTATAAAATCTGTAAAGTACTTAATTTCGAAATTTGATTTTTACACAATAATTATAAATCAAACGAATTTTGCGTGCAACCTGCAGATTTGATTTTGATGTTGACTTAGCTGCTCCAACTTTGCGTGCAATGTGCAAATTTTATTATAATTATGATGTCGATCTATTTGCCTGAATTTTGCGTGCAAAATGCAGATTTGTGTTGAGATCTATAAAGATGTCGATATCAAAATCAAAGTTAAATTTGCACTTTGCACGCAGCATTCAAGCAGATAGGTCAACATTGAAATCAAATCTGCAGGTTGCATGCAGCATTTTTGCAATTTTGTCTATTTAATTTTTATGCAAAAATCTAATTTGATTCAATGTCGATTTTTTTATGAACTTTAACATGATAAAATTACGAAAAATCTCAAAAAATTCCAAAACAAATAAAACACGGATTTTAACAATAATCCAAAAATAAAAAAATAAAAATATATTTAAAAAAAATTAAATATATTTTAAAAATTAAATATATTTTAAAAAATTAAATTTTAAAAATATTATTTCGAAAATATTCAAAGTTACCATGACAACACTAAGTTCAGTACTTGGTAGGAAATGAACAAAGATGTCCAAAAATAATTCATGGAGAATTATTTAAATTTTGAAACATGTCTTTTGTCGCAATTTCGAAATCGATTGGAATCCATCGCAGGAGTACCGCGTGTGACACGCTCGCCAGAGGGCAGCGCGATAAAAATAAATTTTTTCAACAACAATGAATCATATAATTTTACTTTTCATATTAAAAAAGTAAAATTTAATTATCATTATTCAATTTTAAAGAAATTGATACATGAAAACTGATTTTTTAAAGAAATTGATACATGAAAAGTGATTTTTTAAAGAAATTGATATATGAAAACTGATTTTTTAAAGAAATTGATACATGAAAAGTGATTTTTTAAAGAAATTGATATATGAAAACTGATTTTAAAATAATTATTATATGAAAACTGATTTTTTAAAATAATTATTATATGAAAAGTGATTTTTAAAAACGATTGATACATGAAAAGTGATTTCAGAAATTTTTATGTATAAATTCGATTTTAAAAAGTGATTTTTTTATGAAATAAATTTTAAAAAGTAACTTTCATATATGGAGTTTATTTTAGAAATAATTTTCATATATGGATTTTATTTAAAAAATGATTTTCATATATGAAATGAAGTTTAGCAATACGGAAATCATCCGTCTCGTCGAATTTCCAATGAGTAAACAGGTAAACGATCAAAAATCGAATTATGAGCGGCAGTGAAACTGCGCAAAATCGCGGTCCATTTTGAAATTAAAAAAATTTTTGTTTTCCATTTCCCCGAGGTCGTCGATGACACCGTGTATTTCGTCCACACCACTGAACTTGCTCTTTGTCTTCAAAAAATTCAGAAACACCTTCTGAAAAATGAATTACAATTTTTCTAAATTGTTGAAAAACAAAAAATTGGATTTAAAATTGGTTGATTTTTTTCAACATAATCTTCTTTAATAAATTACTGAAATTTTAAATTTCATTTTTATTTAATATTGAAAAATCAGAAAATAATCATATAATTGTAAAAATAAAAACTTTTGCAAAATAGTCTCGGAGGGAATTTTTAGAGTTTTCCAGTCAGGACCAAAAAGTATAAAATTCAGTTTTTACGTGATTTTAGAAAAATATAATCATAATTAAATTATTTTCGAAATCAAAAATTAACTTTTTTCTGATTAAATAGTCTCGGAAGGATTTTCCAAATCACAATTTATTCCGCAAGTCATGTCTTACGAAGAAAAATTCAAATTTCGAATCCCGAATTATAATTTTCATCTTTAATGTCGAATTCTGACCTCTGAGAATTAATTTTGATGTCGAACTTTGACTTCGACCTCTGACTTCAAACTTTGATGTCGACCTTTGACTTTGAATTATGATATCTAACAGACTTCGACTTCTGATTTCAAACTTTGATGTCCACTTCTGAGAATTAATTTTAATATCGAACTTTGACTTTGACCTCTGAGAATTAACTTTGACTTCGATTTGGAATTCTTATTGTCATCTTTGATTTCGAACTTTGATAATACAGAATACGGAACTTTAAATTCCCCAACATCATGTTATTGTTTGTTTTTTAATTTTTAGAAATAACTAAATATAGTAATTTTAGCCCAATTAAACCTCTGACACAAATGATAATTGTCTTCTGATTATTTAACCATTCAGAATTTTTCGTTTTTAATCTACTTTTACCGTAATTAAATATAAATTTGCTTTAATTACGGCAAAAATAGAAATGCGTCAGAACGTGAGATGTCGTATTCGAATTTTACTTTTTTCATCGACTGTGAAGAAATCTACAAAATTTACTATACCTTCTGTCGTACTGGCCGAGGTCAGAATATCGAATTCCACAATATCTTACAAAAATTACAAAACTTTTACAATTGATAATGATGATACAAAATTTAAAAACTTTTCCAACCACGCCTTCTTTTTTCCGTTGTGGGACCTTTCTTGCTCAAGTTTTTCTCTTTTACGTGAGAGCAAAACATGTATTTAATTGGTCTTCTCTCTCTTTTTTCTATTATTTCTTTTTACCTTCGACTCTATCGATATCGACTGTCGTACTTCAATGATGAATTCAGCAAAAATACAAATTCTAAATTAACACTTAAATTCGGTGAAATTATAGCTTACTAATTTTTAAAAATTAGGGTTGTTTTTGTAAAAAAATCGTTAAATATGTAAAAATATTTAATTTTTTTGTTTATCATGAGTGAAAATGGGATAATTTAGTATAATAGTAAAGAAACTGATATTCAACATACAATAGACTAGCTGGATGACGTTCAGTATCTGTTTTTTCAAAGTTCGACTTCAAAGTTTAGGATTAGAGTTTGGGATTGAAGTTCGATTTCAAAATTAATAATCAAATTTCGACTTCAAAGTTAATAGTCAAAGTTCGATTTCAAAATTAATAATCAAATTTAAAAATTAAAGTTCAAGGTTGAAATTTGGGTTTTTCATGCTAACACCCGGTTTTTATTCCGAAAAATCTGGATATTAGAGATATTAATTTAAGTATGACAAATTTTTGAAGTAAAAAATTCATGTTGTTTTATTACGAAAAGTTCAAGTCTCAATCTTGAATTCTAATTGCTAACTTCGATTTTGAAATTTAATGTTAAACTTCGATTTTAAACTTTAATATTGAATTTTGATTTTGAAATTTAATGTTAAACTTCGATTTTGAACTTTAATACTGAATTTCGATTTTGAAATTTGATGTCGAACTTCAATTTTAAACTTTAATATTGAATTTCGATTTTGAAATTTGATGTTAAACTTTGATTTTAAATTTTAATACTGAATTTCGATTTTGAAATTTGATGTTAAACTTCGATTTTAAACTTTAATATTGAACTTTGATTTCGATTTTGAATTTTTATGTCGAACTTCGATTTTAAACTTTAATACTGAATTTCGATTTTGAAATTTGATGTTAAACTTCGATTTTAAACTTTAATATTGGACTTTGACTATCAACTTTAACAAGACGAAATACAAGATGAAAAGCTTTTTAGAAATTTTTAATTATGAATGTTTTTTAAAAATAATTGTCAAAAATTCATAAATTTTCAATTATTTTCGAATTTAACAATTTTAAAAAATATAGATTTATTACATTACGATTACTGTGTTATTTTTTGCGTTAATTACGGTATTGATTTATTTTAAATAAAAAAATTAAAAATTTCCGATTTTTTATAATTTTTGGTTTTTATAGAATTTTATTTTTTATTATATTTATTATTTAAAGTTTTTTTTATCTAAAATAATTTTTTTTGTATAAAAAGTTTTTTCTTTTCCAACAAAGAGAGCTGCAAAATGACGAACGACATGGGTGGTCTCTTCGGCGCACGAACTACGGGCAAAAAAATTTCAAAAAAATTCAAAAAAAAATTTCAAAAAATTTTCAAAAAAAATTCAGAAAACTTATTTCCGATGGTGTACTGTAGTCTTAGGTATGATTTTGGATATGTTTATAAAGACTTTGATATATGAAAACCACCGCTAGAAGACACATGGAAGATCGTCTTCCTCGTGTATCCTAATTCGGGGATTTTTAGATGTATTTAAGGAAAATACAACTTGAAAACACTGATTACGAAATTGTCGAAGATTTCAGAACCTTGATTTTAGACTTCTTTGATTTTAAATTTCCAGAAATTCAAGCTGAGGCTACTTTGCAACTAAACTTACTTTTAATATTACGAAATATACCTAACAAACAACTCGTTTTTTACTCAGTACTTATGTTTTACGTTTCATTTTCAGGATGTTTAAAAACTTTCATATATCAAAATTAACTTTTAAGAGTAGATAGAGGGTTGTGTACTCTATGTACCCTAGTCCAGAACTTCTCAGATCCATTTAAGAATATAATTGTAAAAAATCAATTTCGAAATCATGGAGGATTACGAAATCGGAATGTTAAACTACTTTAGTTTTTAAAAACTTCCAGAAATTCCCGCTGAGACCATTCAGTAATAGTTTTCGTTTTTAATTTCTATCATAGTATGGTTATGATTCTGTCTTTTTAGAATTATAGAAATTAACTTTCTTACTTTTTGGTCTCGACTAGAAAATTTTCAAAATTCGTGTCAGGACTATTTCGTACAATTTTTTAATATTTTTATACTTTTTATAGTGTGATTATTAGCAATATCCCTTTGAAATACTTCTCCACTATAAGAAAGTTGAAAAAGTCGAAAACGTCAGTCAATAGTCTCGATTGGAAAATTTTAAAAATTCGTGTCAGGACCATTTCGTACAATTTTTCAATATTTTTATACTTTTTATAGTATGATTATTAGCAATATCCCTTTGAAATACTTCTTCACTATAAGAAAGTTGAAAAAGTCGAAAACGTCAGTCAATAGTCTTGATTGGAAAATTTTCAAAATTCGTGTCAGGACCATTTCGTACAATTTTTTTATATTTTTTATAGTGATTATTAACAATATCCCTTTGAAATACTTCTTCACTATAAGAAAGTTGAAAAAGTCGAAAACGTCAGTCAATAGTCGCGTTTATCAGTCAGGTGCTCGACGCGCAGTGTGTATTTTTACTGTTCACGTTTCCTGTCTTGATATGTGCTTGTTTCCAGAGCTAGTTGTTTTCCGACATATCCCCTCTGGCAAACATGAAAACTTTAGCATAATAAACTATTTAAAATAATTTTTGGCGCCACATTGTCGCGTTTCCTCGATTTTTTCGGTTTAGTTATTGTGCCAGCAGTCTGACTCCTCATTTTTATTTTTCTTCGCGTCCCTGTTCATCTTGTTTCATTTGCGCAAGCGAGATTACTGACGTTCAAATTCATCAATTAATTTATTTTTTAGCTTTTACTTTTTCAATGTTAGACAGTATTTTGGGCCATGCCGGAAAGAGATTTGGATGGAAACAAGGTAATCCGACTAAATTTTGTTATTGAAAAACAAATTTTTATATAAAAATTTCAACGAAAAACAATCTATATATCCTGATTTCTTCGTCAAAGTGATTTTAAAACGAAAAATGAGAATATCAAAGATTTTTTCACTAAAATAATTGTAGAATGAAGAAATCAGGATATCTATGTTCTTCGTCAAAATAATCCCACAGCGAAAAAGAATCTAGATATTTGTATTATTTTCCTTCCAAAGTGGTTTTAAAACGAAAAAGAATCTGGATATTTTTCTATAAAGACCCTAGAACAAAAAACTAGATATTTTTTCTCAAAGTGGTTTTAAAACGAAAGTTTATTAGTTTTTTTTAAAGTGATCCTAGAGCGGAAAATTTTAGATGTTTATATCTTTCATAAAAGTGGTTCTGAAACAGAAAACTACATATCTTTATTCTTTTCCCTGAAACAATCCTAAAACGAAAGAATGAATAACAATTTCGTAATAGGATTTCTGTTTTCTCGATTATTTTAATGATTTTTGAATAAAATAGGTTGTTTATAATAATTATATAGATGATAATAATTATATAGATGATAATAATTTCCTAGTTCGTACTAATTGGATAATGTTCTTCCAAAATGATAGTTTAGACATAAACCTCCAAAGTTTAAACGCGGTAAACCTAATCTTGCTTTAATCCTACTCCGAGATATTTGTGTTCAAATATCATTTTTACCTTTTAACGACAAATCGAAAACAAAATTTCCTTAAAACTTATTCCGTTAGGAATCAGGTTTTAAATATACCAGCATTATCGAAGATAAATTTGTGATTAACTTTTCTAAGTTTTGAAGATTTGTCTAAATTCTATCCCATCTTGGAAAAATTAACATTGTCCAATTAGTACGAACTAAGAAATTATTATCATCTATATAATTATTATAAACAACCTATTTTATTTAAAAATCACTGAAATAATCAAGAAAACAGAAATCCTATTACGAAATTGTTATTCATTCTTTCGTTTTAGGATTGTTTCAGGGGAAAGAATAAAGATATGTAGTTTTCCGTTTCAGAACCACTTTTATGAAAGATATAAACATCTAAAATTTTCCGCTCTAGGATCACTTTAAAAAAAACTAATAAACTTTCGTTTTAAAACCACTTTGAAAGGAAAATAATACAAATATCTAGATTCTTTTTCGCTGTGGGATTACTTTGACACTAGAAATCTTGATATCTAAGTTTATTTCCTCCAAAGTAGGCTATATTCCGGACTTTTAGGAGATGAGGACGACGGGTGGTCGAGGAAGGCTATCGAGTCCTTGATGAAGAGGCTTCAAAAACATAACGGGAATGCACTAGAGCAATTGAATAAAGTCCTGAAAAACGAAGGCCGAGAACCCAGTGAATGTGTGACTATCTCCAGATCCATCGATGGGAGACTCCAGATTGCCCACCGAAAAGCCCTTCCTCACGTGATTTACTGCAGGGTCTACCGATGGCCGGACCTTCAATCTCATAACGAATTGAAGGCAATAGCATCTTGCAGATATTGTTTCGAAAGCGGTCAGAAGGAAGTCTGCATTAATCCCTACCATTACGACAGAGTGGACAGCGCCAACGTACTGCCCCCGGTCCTCGTTCCTCGATACAGCGAACCACCCCCATCCCTCCACGACAGACCCCTGATGGAGCTCCAGGAATACGAGCAGTCCATGCCGTTGAACATAGACACCAGCAGGGACATCTACGGGTACAGGGGCGACTTGGGGGTAAATTACTTTTTAAACTTTTAAATTTAAAAAATTTTCAAATCCTAATATTTAATTTCTTAGATAATTTTAAAAAAATCCAAAATTCAATTTTGTTTGGAGTTCGATAAAAGTCAAAATTACACAAAAAACGTAACTTTTGACTTTGTAACAATTGTGAAATGTAACAATCGTCACATTTTTCACGAATATGTGACTTTTCGGACGGAAATTCAACTTAATAGTGATGATTTTAATTTTTTACTGTAATAAAAGTTGTTTTTTGTATAGGGATTTTTTTTGCAGATGGATACCTCGAGGACGAACCACTACGTCTCCACGATACCCCCCTGCCCCCCCTCCAGGGCCAGCAACTTCACCGAAGTTAATTTTCAAACTAACGAATACTGGGCCACTATCAACTACTACGAAATGAACACCAGAGTTGGACAATCCTTAAAAGTTTCATCGAATACTGTAGAAATCAATGGATTCACAGATCCGACGAAAAATTCCAACAAAATTTGTCTCGGTCTTTTTTCGAACGTAAACAGAAACAGCACCATCGAAAATACCAGGAGACATATTGGAAAAGGTTTATTTTTTTAATTAAAAAGTAAAAACAATTTTTCTTAGAAAAATGAAAATTAATTTTTCTATAAATTAAAAGTTATTTTTCTATAAATAAAAATTAATTTTTCTTTAAATTAAAAAATTAAAATTAATTTTTAAAAATATCAAAAATCAAAATAATCTTTTTTTTAATTAAAAAATAAAAGTAATTTTTTTGTTAAATTAAAAAATAAAAACTAATTTTTTTAAATAAGTTTTTTAAATAATTTTTTTTATTAAATTAAAAAATAAAAATTTATTTTTTTTAAATAAAAATTTATTTTTTAAAATAATTTTTTTAAATAAAAATTTTTGTTAAATTAAAAAATAAAAATTTAATTTTTTTAATGTTTTTTAAATAAAAATTTTTATTAAATTAAAAAGTAAAAATTTATTTTTTTAAATAAAAATATTTTTTTTTAATAAATTTTTTAAATTATTTTTTTTCAGGAGTAAAATTGACATATGTTCGAGAATTTGGAACTCTGTATGCTGAGTGCTTAAGTAATAACGCGATATTTGTCCAATCCAGGAACTGTAATCACATCCACAACTTCCATCCCACGACTGTTTGCAAAATTCCCACCGGATTCTCCTTGAAGATTTTCGATGCTGCTAAATTCGGAGAAGTAAGAAATTTTAAATTCCAAAATTACGGAATAACTCCCTTGGAAAAAGTGAAATTTTTAATTGTTTTAATTTCTAAAAAATTTAGAAATTCGTGTCAGAACCATTTCGTTAGAGAAAATTTATTTTTAATTTCTAAAATAATTTAATTATGATTATATTTTTCTAAAATGACATAAAAACTGAATTTCATACTTTTTGGTCCTGACTGGAAAACTCTAAAAATTCCCTCCGAGACTATTTAATAAGAAAAAAGTTAATTTTTGATTTCTAAAATATTACAATTATGATTATATTTTTCTAAAATCATATAAAAACTAAATTTTATACTTTTTGGTCCTGACTGGAAAACTCTAAAAATTCCCTCCGAAACTATTTAATAAGAAAAAAGTTAATTTTTAATTTCTAAAATAGTTTAACTAGAATTTTCCAGAAACTTCTAGAATCCCGAAAACTGAAAATTATCTAAAATCAAAAGTTCTAGAAATTCGTTTTGAGACAATTTCGTGGAAATTTTGTTTTTATCTTCGCATTGTTATTTAAAATTATTTCAGTTGCTGAATTCCTATACCCAGATGGGATTCAACAGAAGCTATGACTTGACGAAGATGACGATCATCAGGATGTCGTTCGTCAAGGGCTGGGGGGCGGAGTACCAGCGCCAGGACGTCACTTCTACCCCCTGCTGGATCGAGATCCATCTCCACGACCCTCTAAGAGTAAGAAAACGATTTGTTTGGCTTGATTAATATATGGATTTTCAGTGGCTGGACGACACTTTGAAAAAACTCGGTCCTTCGCCTGATCCGATTTCGTCGATTTCGTGATTTCATATATGAATTTTGTTTGTTATGTAATGTGGTTTTTGAAGAAAACAGCTGTTTTAGAATTTACACTGGAGCCTTGGGAAATCCCATTTCATTTGCATGCCCCTCCTCCGATGACGGGACAAACGGACCCATCGTCGGAGAGACCACGCCTTTTATCGATTTCTCTGTCTTCCTCAGTTTGCCACGAAGGTTCGTTCCGTTGTCTGGTGTTCTCATTCCGATGAGTGCTATCTCGTTTTTCTGTCTAGTGCTCTCGTCGAAACAAGAACTATTTCTCTTCCAGACGGCGACCATCGATTTTAGGGCGATGTGCGTACCCAGGGTGTGTTTGTCCGGGAAGGCTGTCAACTTTTTTCTTTTCAAATTATTCGGTTCGTTGTTTTGTCAGTCGGTGTGTACACTCGATGGAAGGGTCGCCCTGTGCGTGCGGGCCTGAGAATAAACTATCTCTCTCCGGCAACCAGTCCCAGCAACATGGAGCTCTAATCACGATGTGATCACTTGAACGACCTCAGAAGCCATTTCAGCATTTTCGATCTTTATGTTTTTCTGTGTACCCCGATGTAAGTACCCCATTTTCAGGTTGTTTGGTTCATTGATCTTCGAACGAGGTCCCCGGTCATGTTAGGTCCGTATCCTAAACGGTAAAAATCCATTTTTTAAACTTTTATATCTATTTTTTCGAATTTTTATATATCCATTTCTCCACTTCCCATGTACCCATCTTCCATGCATAACCTTACCTAAAATGCCAGTTCTTATCGTGACCAGATAATCACGATCGATGCTAAATTGAAAAACCCGATACTATCCTGGAATCTCTTCTGAACAAAATTGGATTTCTTCGACGTGGTCTCGGGTCGAATGTTGCGCGTCGATTGACTCGCTCCGATTTTTTCTCATTCGTTGTTTTTTAGCGTTTATTTTTTATATTTTTTCGCACTTCCTATTAATATTCAATATTAAGGAAATGCTGAATTTTATTGTCCCAATCTATGCACAGGTATGTCTTCAATTTTTGTAGAATTTTAAATGAGAATTTAATTTTTTTTCGACGGAATTTTAAATTTTTTACAAAATTTTCAAAGAATTTCGTAAATTTTGAAGGATTTTATATAAAATTATTTTTTTATAATTTATAAAATTCAAAAATTAAAAAAAATTAATTTTTTTACTTTGTATTTTTTTGAATTTAATAACTTTTAAGATTTAAATTGTTTTTTAATTAAAAAATTAATAATTTTCTAAATTTTTTGTTTTTAGTTTTTGGGAATTTAATAATTTTTTAAATTTTTTATTTCAGACAACTCCTGGCTTTGGGAACGCTGAATTAGGAAGTGCTATTGTGTCAGCTGCCTCTTCTGCTCAGCACATGCCGACCAAGGACATTGTTTCGACACGGGTTGACCCTTCAGGTACCGTTTTTCGTGATTTAAATGATAAAGTTTATTATTTAGAAACAGCTCATCGTTACTACCAGATCGGAGATTACGATGCAGCAGAAAAACAATGTTTAGAAATCCTGCAAAATGACGCAAACAATGTTGGAGCGATGCTTCTTTTGTCTTCTGTGTACTTCCAACGTCGTGATCTTGACAAGTAAGTATTTATTTTTTATTTTTAATTAAGACAATTCACTTTCGGTAACTTTAGTATTAATTATGGTTTTTTAAATTTAAATAATTTCACAGAAATCAACCTTGAAGTTTAAATTAAAAATTCTAGATCTTATCCAAATTGAGAAATTTCTAGATCTAAAAAAATAATCTCAAAAAATTACAAAATCATTTCTGAAGAAAATTTTTAAGCTGGTTTAGTTTTTAGAAGATTTTGGAAATTCTTGTTGAGATTATTTTATAAAAAATTTTGTATTTTAATATATGGATGATATCATTTTACAAAGTTATGAAATAATTACGAAAAATCAAAAATTTTAGTTTTTTAAAATTCGTTTTGGGACATTTTATGGAGAAATTTATCTATAATTTTTGTAATTTTAAATAGTTTCGAAATTACAGAATTATGGAATAAGAATTAGTATGGAAAATAAAAATTTTAAACTGCTTTGGTTTCTTGGAAACTTCTAAAATTTCCCTTTGAAACAATTTTGAAGAATTTTGTGATTTTCATAATGTGATAATTTTTAGATCCATGTTGTATTCCACCCGAGCAATTCAAGCAAACCCTAAATGTGCAGAAGCTTACAGTAATCTGGCAAATGTTTATAAAGAAAGACAGCAATATCAAGACGCACTTGAACACTACAAACATGCGGTTCAATTGAAACCGGATTTCATTGATGGATACGTGAATTTGGCCACGGCTTATGTCTCTGTGGGTCAATTGGAACAAGCGGCCCATGCTTATATAATGGCTCTTCAATATAATCCAGATCTTTATTGTGTTAGAAGCGATTTAGGAAATCTCTTCAAAGTCATGGGAAGACTCGAGGAAGCAAAGGTTAGTTTTATTTTTAACAAAAAATATCATGGGACGGGACATTGTTGAAAATCTCTCAGCCGATAACTTCGTAATTGGGAACAGTTCGAATTTATCCTTTTAAGCGCTGTAATTGTTTATTTTTTAGAACTGTTTTCAATATATATTAAATGAGGTACGTGAACAAGGAATTGAATTGATTATTTTTACAGAATAATTATTTTTATGAGACTAATTATGTAGATTCTTATAGGAATAATTATTCTTAAATGAAAATTTCGACAAAAAGTTATTTTTGAATTTAAATTCGTGTGGAAAGTTATTTTTGAATGTTAATTTTTATAAAATAATTAATACAAATTCTTGTTCTTGCTTAATGTGATTAATGCTACGATTATCTTTTTGAAAAATTGTTTTGGATAATCGGAGAATTTGTCATAGAATATGGAACCATTATTGATTGAATTTATGTGATTTAGGATGTAAATTTGAATCAATGATGGTTCTATGTTGCTCTTTTTTTGCAGAAACATTCAGTTTTGAATATGTATTGAGTCTTGATTGATTTGTTATTTAATGAACTGAATGTTTTTGCTTTACGTACTTCATTTTTCCCCGATACTAGGGTTAAATATTATGTGTATTTAACCGTAGTTGGTTGCGAAGTTCTTGGATTGTTTGATCTTTCAACTTTTTATGATTTTTTGGTTAAAAATTTGAATTTTTTCGGCTAAAATTGATCAATTTTATCGAATTAGATCAAACTAATGCTTGTTCCCGTATAGAGTACCAATAATCGGTTGCTGCCAAGTCATTGAGAACTCAGACATCGTGATGAATAAAGTTACGGTAAAAATTTGTCTTTTTTAAAAATTTTTGTCTAGAAATTTTAATTGCGTTCTTGCGAAATGATTGTTTGTCTTAATTGTCTGAATTGTTAGGGAAAAGTTGGTTTTAAAAAATGTGAATATTAAAAAGGATATTTTTAGGTATGCTATTTGAAAGCAATAGAAACTCAACCAAGATTTGCTGTTGCTTGGTCAAATATTGGATGTGTATTCAGTAGTCAAGGAGAATTATGGTTGGCTATTCATCATTTTGAAAGAGCTATATCGCTTGATCCAAATTTTGTTGATGCATTAATTAATATGGGAAATGTGTTGAAAGAAGCAAGAATTTTTGATAGGTTTGTTTTTTTTAGTTATTTTTGATTATAGAAAATTTTAAGAGCTGTTGCTGCATATCTTCGAGCTCTGGCTTTGGTTCCGAATCATGCTGTTGTGCATGGGAATTTGGCATGTGTTTATTATGAACAAGGGTTTGTTTTGAAATTTGAAAATTATGGAAAATAATTGGTTTTTTTTAGAAATATTGATTTAGCAATTGAAACTTATAAAAGAGCGATTGAACTTCAACCTAATTTTCCGGATGCTTATTGTAATTTAGCAAATGCTTTGAAAGAAAAAGGTTTGGTTGCTGAAGCAGAAGCAGCATATTTGACAGCTCTACAATTATGCCCAAATCATGCGGATTCACAGAATAATTTGGCGAATATTAAGCGTGAACAAGGATTAATAGATGAAGCAACGGAATTATATAAAAAAGCATTAGAAACTTATCCGGAATTTGCAGCAGCTCATAGTAATTTGGCAAGTATTTTGCAACAACAAGGGAGATTACAAGAAGCTATTATGCATTATAAGGAAGCGATTAGAATTCAGCCGACATTTGCAGATGCTTATTCTAATATGGGAAATACGTTGAAAGAAATGGGTGATATTAATGGAGCTTTGCAGTGTTATGCTAGAGCAATTCAAATAAATCCAGCATTTGCGGATGCTCATAGTAATTTGGCAAGTATTCATAAGGATTCTGGAAATATTCCAGATGCAATTCAAAGTTATTATACAGCATTACGTCTTAAAGCTGATTTTCCGGATGCTTTTTGTAATTTGGCACATTGTCTACAAATTATTTGTGATTGGACTGATTACGATAATAGAATGAAAAGATTGGTATCCATTGTTGAAGATCAACTTAATAAGAAAAGATTGCCGTCTGTACATCCTCATCATTCAATGTTGTATCCGTTGTCACATAAACAAAGAATGGCAATTGCGGCAAAACATGCACAATTGTGTATTGAGAAAGTTCAAGCACTTAGAAAACAATCATATGATTTTTCACATTTAAAAATTAACAAAGAATGTCGTCTTAGAATTGGTTATGTGTCATCTGATTTTGGTAATCATCCAACAAGTCATTTAATGCAATCAATACCTGGAATGCATGATAGATCACGGGTGGAAGTTTTTTGTTATGCATTGTCTGTTAATGATGGAACTAATTTTCGACAAAAATTAATGAATGAAGCAGAACATTTTATTGATTTGTCTCAAGTACCATGTAATGGAACAGCAGCAGATATTATTTATAAAGATGGTATTCATATATTGATTAATATGAATGGTTATACAAAAGGCGCAAGAAATGAAATATTTGCATTACGTCCGGCTCCTATTCAGGTTATGTGGCTTGGATATCCAGGTACATCAGGTGCACCGTTTATGGATTATATTGTGACAGATGAAGTTACATCACCGTTGAAATTGGCAGATGCTTATAGTGAGAAATTAGCATATATGCCACATACGTTTTTCATAGGTGATCATGCACAAATGTTGAAACATTTGACAGAAAGAGTTATTTTAAAAGAAAAAAGTGAAAGTTTGTCAATTAATAGTGATACAGTTACTGTTGTTAATGCAACTAATTTGGCACCGTTGTTAGCTAAAACAGATGTTAAACCATTTGTACGTGAAGCAGAAGTAAGTTATGGACCTGAAAAATCAATTGTTAAAACAGAAGTTGTTTTACCTGTTGTTGAAGTTCCAACAACAGAACCATTAAAACAAATGATTGGATCTGGATTAATTGCAGCAAATGTTGAAGGTGTACCTGTTCAAAATGGATTAACAACATTAAATCAAACACATGTTAAAGCTGCAACAGGTGAAGAAGTACCACAAACTATATTAGTTACAAGTCGTCAACAATATGGTTTACCTGAAGATGCAATTGTTTATTGTAATTTTAATCAATTATACAAAATAGATCCTCCTACATTGGATATGTGGTGTGAAATATTGAAAAAAGTACCAAATAGTGTATTATGGTTATTGAGATTTCCATTTCATGGTGAACCACATGTATTACAATTTTGTGCTGAACGTGGATTAGATATTAAAAGAATTGTATTTTCAAATGTTGCTGCTAAAGAAGAACATGTTAGAAGAGGACAACTTGCAGATGTATGTCTTGATACACCGTTATGTAATGGACATACAACTGGTATGGATATATTGTGGACAGGAACTCCTATGATTACAATGCCATTAGAAACTCTTGCATCGAGAGTTGCATCTAGTCAGTTATGTGCACTTGGATGTCCAGAATTGGTTGCAGAAAATCGTGATGATTATGTTAATATTGCAGTTAAACTTGGTACAGATAGAAGTTTGTAAGTTTTTTTAAATTAATAAGAAAAATGAATTTTTGATAATTGTGATTTTAAAAATAGTAATAATTTGATATATGGAGATTAATTTTAGGTTTTCTACTGTGTATACTGTAATTTAGAAGGTTTTAGATGTATTTAAGAAGTAGTTTGAAATAATTGATGACGAAACAGTTGTCAAGGAAAAAATTTAGGTTACTTTGGTTTTTGGGAGATTTTAGAAATTCGTTTTGAGACTATTTTGAAATTTTCATATATTAATTTTATTATAGATGGGTGATTTCGAAATAACTATTGGTGAAAATCGGAATTTTAGGTCACTTTGGTTTTGGAAATTCTGGAAATTTCGGGATTGTTTTTGAAAAATGCACACACGAATTTTGTCATTAATGTTTATTTTTTCAGCTTGAATCAAACAAGAGCGAAAGTATGGAAAGCTCGGACAACTTCAACGCTTTTCAATGTCAAGCAATATTGCACAGATTTTGAGAATTTGTTCCACAAAATTTGGAAACGGCATGAAGAAGGCAAAAAACCCGATCATATTACTAACGAGTAAGGACCTCAATGATTGTCTTTGGTTGATTAATTTTCTCAAAATGTTGAGTATGCCGGTTAATTTGGATGATTTGATGTTACTTTGCTACTGCTGATACCCTTATAGATGGTTCCAATGGAATTCTGTAAATAATGATCCTGTTGATCGACGTATTTGAATCATTTTGCTGTATAACTCCGATGGATTATTCATATCCCTTTCCCCCTCAAATTGCTTCATTTTTTTATATTATTTAGCTTTTGAAATTTGATAGGCATACAATGTTTATTTATTCCGCTATGTTTTTGTTATACAGTCTTTCTGGAGTTTTATAGCACCTGAATCAAGTTTTTGTTGATTAAAATTTTTTATTTTTTGGAGAAGTTGATAGTTTTGGAAATAACGGTGATTGGGATCGGGGAAGGGTACGGCAGGGGTGTTTTTGATTAGAATGGAAATGGATTGTTTGGCAATTTGGGATTTCGTCATGTTAGGTTGTGTTGATGGAGTTTTTGATAACGTTTTTTTGGAATAAGGTGATCACTGTAAGGGGGTTAGTTTTGTTTTTTATCAAAGTTGATGATTGTAGTTTGAGGTTGAAATTGATAATTAAAATTGAAAAGCAAATTTGATGGATGGACTTTGATATTTTGAATTTCAGCGAAAAAGAAAAAATAACTTTGTAAAAATGGAAAAAGTGGTAAATCTGACTTTTTTGTCTAAAGTTTAGGATTTTCTAGACAATTTCAATAATTGACAATAAATTTTAAAAATTTATTTTTGATTTTTATGATTTTTTGGGATTTTTGAATTCGCGCGCAAGAGCGAGTGAAAGTAGAAAAAAGACAAATCTGGCAAATGATTGCCAAAATCGACTCGCTCTGTTCTCACTCTCGCACTTTCTCCTTTTTTACCTAAATTCCTGGACTTTCTGGAATATCCTAAAAATTCCTCCGGAAATAATTTCATGATGTTTTTTATTTCTGATCTTCACAATACCATGAGAATAACAAATCCCCAACACTAATCCTCCAGAATTCAAATGTACTTAATGAATAATTCTGGTTTTAAAGAATTCTCCACTTTAAATTCTCATTCAGGAATCGTAACTGACTTAATTTCCCTGAGAATGCAAAACTTTATGATCATGCGGCAACAAGACACTACAATCGAAGCGAAAACAGTCCGGATTCTGGACTTGAGCTTCGTAACACCTTTGAGAAAGACTATTACTTCGAAAAATAACTGAGGAATCACTTTGCGTCATACAGATGGCTTTGCGGAATTTCATTTGAGCTGATTTAATTTCTGAAGGCGTTTTTGTAGAAGACTATTCTTGGCTTCTCGGAGGGATTTGATGTGGACGTCATCCACACGCATGGAGGCCAGAGCTTTCTCCATCTCCTCCTCGACATCGGCCCACTGCTGTCGTTGTTCACATAGGACCTTACTTGTTTCCAGTGGGGTGTCCGGCATCTTGTTATAGTGGGTGATCCACTTATGGCTCATGATATCGTGTATAGTGGCTCGTTCTGCTGGATCTGTCTTTAGACACTTTCTGATCAAGTCTTTCGCTAAAATAAAGATTTAAACCTCACATGATATATGAATTCCACTCACCGGCTTCACTGACACGATCCCATTCTGGTCCGGAGAAATTATATTGTCCTGCCCTTATTCTCTTCTTCATTCCTGGAGAAATCGGTAGTCCATGATGGGAATAGAAGGGCGGATACCCACAAAGTCTGAAAATTAGAAATAAATTATTTCATAAAGTTTCCTGACGCGGCTTCCTTGGCAACTTTAAATTTTAGGTAAAAAAGTGATTAAAGAAGCGAGTGGAAAGACGCGAGTTAGGACAAGGCGACTTGCCAGATTTACCACTTTTTCCTTCATCACGAAGCTCTCTTCCTTTGCGCGGGAATTCAAAAATTCCCAAAATTTTACATCGTTTTTTTACTTCTAACGCTTATTTTTTGAAAACAAAATTACAACTTACAGAATATAAGCGATGATTCCCACCGACCAAATATCACAAGATTTATCATATGGTTTTGAAGAAAGAACTTCGGGAGCTACGTAATATGGAGTATAACACGGTGTTTCTAACGGTTTTTCCGTACCGTCATCTACCCGTTTTGCAAATCCAAAATCTGTCAATTTCAAAATTGCATTATCTGTCGTGTTGCTGAAATTTTAAAGTTTACAATAAATATAGAATTTTAAAATTCGAGTGCAAATATATGGAATTTTAAAGTTTACAATAGATCTATATACAGTTTTGAACTTCAGAGTAGATAAATATACGAAGTCTTGAAATATATACTAAATATATATAGGTTTTTAAAGTTCAAAGTAGATCTATATATGGAGTTTGAAAATTCAGAACAAATCGATATATGAAGTTTCGAAATCTACAGTAAATACACATATATGAAGTTCCGAAATATACGATGAATATGTATAAATTTTCGAAATTTTTGGAAACTTAAAGTTTCGAAATCTACAGCGGATTTCTGGAATTCTTGGGAATTTATATATGAAAAACTTACGTGTAGAGTAAATTTTCAGGTTTGATGTCGCGATGAGCAATGTTCAGTCCGTGGAGGTAGGCGATGGCGGAGCAGACGGAGTACATAATGTTGGCCGCTTCCCGTTCTGTGAAGGCTCCCGTGGCTTTTTCCTGGATTCTGGTGAATAATTCTCCTCCAAACATGATTTCCATCACGACAAACAAGCATTGGACGTCGTTGTAGGTGTTTTCGTACACTTCGAAAACCCTGACGACGTGGGGATGTCTGGAGGCCTCGAATTGGAGTTCGACTTCTCTTCTGGCCTTAGGCATGTCTCTCAGCACCTTCAATGCGAATTTCTCGCCTGTGCTTTTTTTCTCGCATTCCACTACTTTCCCATTAATCCCGATTCCAAGAACCTTAAAAACGATTAAAATCAAAGTCTCCAGAGAACCCTCACCTGAACCCCGATGTTGTAGTCTTCCTTGATCGGATTCGTTTTGTACTTGACAACCATTATGGTCACTGAAAATTAAAATTTTAAAACTCCGATGACGTGTCAGTTCAGTTTTCGCGAATCGTCTTGAGGACTGTCGTGGGAAAAACGAGGATATCGAAAACCGTACTTGTACAGCATTTCAAAAAACTCCAAATCCTAAAAAAACAAATTTTCATATATAAAAATCGTAAATTTCTTGAGATATGTGACATTTTAGGTGATTCCTAAAATAAGAATTGTTTTAAAATTTAAATTTCGAAAAAATTGGAGCAAAAGTACCTGACAGAGGAAATGACGAAATAGTCGTGTTCGAAACCGAATCATGCTTGGTCCAACTCCGCTCTCGTCGCGAAAATCGATGCAAGTGCATTCTGGATGTACGTGCTCATGCTTTGTCATTTTGCTTTCTTGTTCCGCATTAATTACACAATTTTTATATATGATAATATTCCTAATTTCTTGACAACATTATGACGTGTTTCTATTGAAAATTATTGATATAAAATCGATTAATTTCAGTGTCAATTGGCGTCGTCAAAAGTGTAAATCAGTCCGGTACCTTAATGTAGTTCGGATTTTTCTGAGATGGGCCGTGATGATTTGTTGATCGAGGTACATCTTCCTTTCAATCAGCATTCCAAGTTGCCTGTGAAACGCGGTGTTCTCGCGAGAAATGCGATTATAAAAATCCTCGAAAAACGAAATATCGACTTCATGATGTGTCGTGTTTGTTCCTCTTCAGATCCCCGGAGTCCGGCCGTTAATCTCAAGGTTGATCTGGAAACACTTGCATTGCAGTTGGATAAGAAAGAACTATGGGTCCACAGCGAGGGATTGCAACTGATGTCCTCGATCAACCACGCTTTCAAAAAGAACAACTTTGGCAAGTGCAATGTCTGCGGCGGATTGATCCTGATGAACGGATATCGATGTGAAAGATGTTTTTTCAATTTCCACAAGAATTGCTGGGCTCAAATACCGTGGTATTGCGATTTAACGGAGCAGATTCCGCACGACCCGGACATGGCGAACCAGCTCCGGTCCATCTGCTACACCTACGGCGGCAGAAGCGCCGATCTCGCCACGGAAATCCTCGATAGTCTGTGTTCTGGTTCCAACAAATCCGCCGGAGGTGAATTTATTTCAATTGTAAAATATTTAAATTTATTTCAGTTCACATGGGAGGCGAGATTACTCGACAAAGCGCTGTTCGTCGTCATGACAGTGCTAACCAGACGCCGTATCCCCGAGATCGAGCTTCTTCCGCCCCGAATATCAACATAATCAAGGACGAATACGGCTTGGTATGAATTTTTATTACTTTTAAAACTTAAAAATTTACTTTTTATTACTTTTGAAAATTAAAAACATAAATTTTGTGTTTTTCAAAAATCAAAAATCTGTTTTTTATTATTTTCGAAAATCAAAAATTAGTTTTTTTTATTATTTTTGAAACTTAAGAAATATAATTTTTATTATTTTCGAAAATTAAAAACATTTTTATTGTTTTTAAGAATCAAAAATCTGTTTTTTATTACTTTTGAAACTCAAAATTGACTATTTTTGAATTTAAAATTTAAAAATTAATTTTTTAATGTCTTTGAAATTTGAAAAATTAATTTAAAAGAATTTTTTTATTTTCAAAAACCTAATTTTTTTCGAAAACTCTGTTCAAGGTCATTAATATGACTCAAAAGTGCGAATTAGTTACATTCGAACAGCTGTAAGTTTGTGATTCATGAATTTGAAACAACGATGAACAAAAATTAAAATTTTTAAAGTTGTTAGGGATGTTTAAAAATTTATAAAAAAATAAAAAATAAGATTTTTTATATACGACAATAATTAAGCAAAATTATTAAAATTTTTATATTTAAGTCGTTAATGAAGTCAAATAAGTTTAAAAATTTCAAAAAATTAATCCGAAAAAAAACTAAAAATCAAATTTTTTTGTTTTCTAAAAAATTAAACTTTAATATTCAGTTTATTTCTATTTTTTTCTATATTTCGAAATTCCTGAAATTTTTTACAAATAATAACTTTATTAATTTTTTATAAAATTTAAATTTTACGTAATTATTAATTTTCAGCCTAGTCCTCTTCAAACGACTTCTATGCACTCGGGTTTTCAACACTTTTTGAGTGAGTTTTTAATTTTTTTATATATGAAATCATTAATTTTTTATATATAAAACTTTAATTTTTCGATATATGAAATCGTTGGTTTTTGGATGTGTAGGATCTTTTAATTTTATATATATGATTAATTTCCAGCTACTGCGAATGACAGTCCGTCAAATAACGATATTTCTAATCAGAATAATGTGAGATCAGACAAACCGTCCTCATCATCGTCATCCTTATATCCTCCAACGACAAGGTTAAATCCGTCGCTTTCACCTGTTCGATTAACGATGAATGGCTCTTCTTCTTCAACTAGTCCAACTTCAACTTGTTCTAGTCCTGTTCCGCATATGATGGTGGACAATTTGCCAGGACCATCGACAAATCTCACTCCTCCACAATCGGCACCTCCTCAGAAGATTCCAGATGAATTTTTTCCAAGAACAAGAAGCAAAAGTCCTGGAGAAAATTTTCCTTCTCCAAGTGGATTAACAGCGAAATCGAATCCATTCAAAAGGCAGAGTGTTGGAGATTGGGAAATTGGATCAAGGGATATCACTTTCGGTCCCAAGATAGGTAGTGGATCATTTGGAACTGTATTCAAGGGAACTTATTTCGGTAAGTGGAGTTTTTTTATAAATAGCGTTTTTTAATGAGGTAGTTTAGTTTTGGTTAATTTAAAAAGTTTTTAGGAATAGTTTGATATATGGAGATTAATTTTAGAAAGTTTTCTACTGTGTATACTGTAATTTAGAAGGTTTTAGATGTATTTAAGAAGTAGTTTGAAATAATTGATGACGAAACAGTTGTCAAGGAAAAAATTTAGGTTACTTTGGTTTTTGGGAGATTTTAGAAATTCGTTTTGAGACTTTTTTAAAATTTTCATATATCAATTTTATTATAGATGGGTGATTTCGAAATAATCACCACTCAAAACTAAAATTACGAACTATTTTAATTTCTAAAAACTTGTAGAAATTCGTGTTGAGACCATTTTATGAAAAAGTTCATATATGGTTTTTACGATATATCTGGTACATTTCTGGTCCTAAAAATCACGACTTATCTACTACCTCAGGATTTTTAAAATATGGAAATAGAACTTTAGTTTTTTTAGAATAATCTTCAGAAGTTAGATATTTCTAAAAAATTATTTCAGGCGATGTTGCAATCAAGGTTTTGAATGTTGGAAATCCTGGACCTACTTTGCTCAAGGCATTCAGGAACGAAATGGCTCTGTTAAGAAACACAAGGCACACGAATATTCTGAATTTTATGGGGTGGGTCAGGGATCCGCAATTGGCAATTGTCACTCAATGGTGTCAAGGATCGTCCTTATATCATCATATCCATGTCGTTGAACCTAGGATCGAGTTTTCTTTAGCGATGATTATTAAAATTTGTCGACAGATTGTTCATGGTATGAGCTACTTACACGCGAAGAATATTATTCACAGGTTTGTTTTTTTACAAAGAAATGAATGTTTTTGAGAGATTATAATATTTTACGCGATTTTTAAAGTTTTTAGGAATAGTTTGATATATGGAGATTAATTTTAGAAAGTTTTCTGTTGTGTATACTGTAATTTAGAAGGTTTTAGATGTATTTAAGAAGTAGTTTGAAATAATTGATGACGAAACAGTTGTCAAGGAAAAAATTTAGGTTACTTTGGTTTTTGGGAGATTTTAGAAATTCGCTTTGAGACTATTTTTTTAAATTTTCATATATCAATTTTATTATAGATGGGTGATTTCGAAAAAGTATAAAATTGCAGAAAATGAAGATTTTGGACTGCTTTGATTTTTAAAAACTTCTGTAAATTCGCGTCAAGATCATTTTATAGAAAAGTTTATGTGTGAATTTTACGATATATAATTAGTTAAAAAGTATATAAAATCGCGACAGAAGCATCCCACAAAGTAGAAATTTTAGGCTACTTTGGTTTCTAAAACTGAAAAATTCCCGTCGAGACAATTTTGTTAAATTGTTTATTTTTATTTTTGTAATAATGTAATTCTTGAATTTCAGAGACTTGAAAACGAATAACATTTTCCTGACAGAGGATAATACTGTAAAAATAGGTGATTTCGGACTTGCTACAGTGAAGACTCGATGGAGTGCTGGACAACAAGCTCAGCAACCAACTGGATCTATTTTATGGATGGTAAGTGGGGTTTTAAAAATAACTTAAAAATCAAATTAAAATTTTCAAATTATTTTTTAAACTAAATTTTAAAGAAAATTAAATTTTCGAAAGTATTTTAAAAGTTTATTTTAATTTTGTTATTTTTAAAATTTCGATTTTTTAGGCCCCTGAAGTTATCAGGATGCGTGAACATACAACTCGTTCTGATGTTTATTCGTTTGGCATTTGCTTGTATGAACTTCTTACGGCTCGATTGCCTTATGATAATATCAACAGTCGAGATCAAATCATATTTATGGTTGGTCGTGGTCTTTTGAAACCTAAACTGGCCCTTCTTCGACCGGATACTCCGCAGAAATTGAAGAATTTGTTGTCTCAATGTGTAGAATATGAACCTGAAAATCGTACAGAATTCGATGAGGTTGGTTTTTAAATAATTTTATATATAAATAATTTTTATTTTTTTAGGTAAAACAAGGATTAGACAGAGTTGCTCAAAATTTGCCGAAATTAACCAGATCTCAGAGTGATTCTTATGTTTATAAAGCTAGAAAAGCTGGGGAACATCACGCTGTGACGACGAATGCGGACGAGTTGGATTCGTCTTTGCATACTTCTGCAGCTCCTAGAACACCAAAATACATGTCTCCTGGACCTCTTTCGGGATTTACGGTTGAGGACTAAGTCAGTTATCATTTATCAGATTTTTAATTTGTATTTTCAAAGTAATTGAGTTTAAGAACCTTTGTGGTTCGATTATCTTGATGATTATGTGTAATTATAAATGATGAAATCATTGAGTAATTTGGTTTTTAAAATTAAGTCAAAGGTAAGTTTTAATTTTTGATGAAATTGAACAGGTTTGATTTCGAGGAAAGAGTTTGTTTTAAATTATGAGATTTT
Organism: Halicephalobus mephisto; assembly: GCA_009193035.1. Classification (NCBI taxonomy): domain Eukaryota; kingdom Metazoa; phylum Nematoda; class Chromadorea; order Rhabditida; family Panagrolaimidae; genus Halicephalobus; species Halicephalobus mephisto. The sequence goes on along the minus strand of SWDT01000038.1, from coordinate 99,263 downwards.
TGGTTTGTTAAATATTTTGGGTAGATATTTAGATGTTTAATGGCTGATTGTCTTTTTAGTAGTAATCATAATGTCATAAGTTAAAAATTGAAGTTTTTATAAATTTTCTAAACGCGAAAATTCAGGAATTTAGGTAAAAAAGGAGAGCGCGAGAGTGAGAACAGAGCGAGTCGGTTTTGGCAATCATTTGCCAGATTTGTCTTTTTTCTACTTTCACTCGCTCTTGCGCGCGAATTCAAAAAATCAAAAATAAAGATTTTTAAAATTTCTATTGTCATCAACTATTGAAATTGTCTAGAAAATCCTAAACTTTAGACAAAAAAGTCAGATTTACCACTTTTTCCGTTTTTACAAAGTTATTTTTTCTTTTTCGCGGGAATTTAAAAAATTGCGAAAAAAAACTTACTACCGTAAAAATCCAACAATAAAATTTTTATGAAATTGTTTCGACCTCAATTTTTACAATTTCCTTAAAATTTGGAATTTATTCTAAAAATAAATTTTCTAATTTTTATATAATTATAAAAAATTTCAAATTTATACGAAAAATAAAATTTAATAAATTACAAAAAGTAAATCTTTAATGTCGTGAAGTTTTCAAAGTTATTTAAATTTATAAAATTATTTTAAAAAATTTATAATTTTCAAAGTTATTTAAATTTATGAAATTTAACAAATTATGAAATTTTAATTTTTTGCAATTTTAAAATTAAAAATTTTATAATTAAATAAATTTTACTCATTATGATTAGAAAAATTCTTTGATTTTTATAAATTCATCAAATTTTCAAAGTTATTTAAATTTATATGAAATTTTTTGGAATTGTCAAAATCTTTAAATTTTATAATTAATTAAATTTTATTCCTTATATGACCGGAAGAGAAAAATTCTTTGGTCTTGAGATTCATCAGGTTCCCAAAGTTTTTTCCGCTTTCCTTGCTCCGTCTGGCGCCAGAAGAGGCAGTGATGGAACAGAAGAAGGAAGACTTGCGGTCGCGCATAAACGACCCTAAAAGGTGTGCTTGAAATTGAAAAAGAGCAGTAGCCGGTTCAGCGTGTCAACTGCTTCCTGTTTTGGATTTCTTTAATCAAAAGATGAAATCTGATTTTGATGCAGTTAATTCAATTGCATCATCATCCTCAGAGATCCATCACGATTCCAACTCCCCAAGTGTCAGTTCAACAAATGTTCAAAAATCCCCTAAAAACCTACCTGAGAAGATAAATCCCTGGTGCAGCGCCGATTTCCACCCCAAACACAGCCCAATATTCCGAATCGACAGTGTTTCACTATATTCTCAGAAAACTAATTTCTTCTCAAATTCCATCGACAGAAAAAACTCCAAAGATGCCGACGACGACGATTTATTCGTCAAACCTACCGTACTTTTCCCCTCCATGAGGTTATTAGTTGCAGTTTTACTCTGTTGTTGTTATATTACACTTTCCATCAGTTCGTCCAACATTGCTGTGGCTTTGATTTGTATGATTAAATGTCCTGTTCACCAGTACGGAGGTGACCTTGAGTGGCACTCTGATCAGGTAATTTATTATTTTCCACTTTTTGAACCAAATTAACGCACTTTAGGAAGGTTTGGTACTTGCAGCCCAAAATGCCGGATCCTTGGTTATGGTTCTTACGGGTCTTTATGCAGATAGGATTAACGGAAAATTCATGGTGTTCCTCGGCTTGATTCTCTGTACTGTCGGGAATTTTGCCCTACCATTACTAGCCCAAGAAAGCTTCTGGTACGCCGTTTTCGCCAGAGTCGCCGTAGGGGTTGCGGACGCCTGTATGACTCCTGCAGTAAACTCCCTCATCACCCGATGGTTCCCCCAATCAGAAAGATCAGCAGCCCTGGGGATAATCACAGGAGGAAGGCAAATCGGAACTTTATTCATTTTACCAACAGCGGGTTACTTGTGTACCAGAAAGGATATCCACGGTGGCTGGCCGACCATATTCTTCCTTAGTGGGATAATTTCAGGACTGGTTATGTTTTTCTGGATCCCCATGGGCGCAGATAAACCTTCCAAGCAGTACTGCATCTCAAACAGAGAGCGTCTCTTCATCGAAAGCAGGATAGCTTGTGAAAGCATCGGAAAAAGAACTCAGAAAAGAAGAGTACCCTGGAGAAATCTCCTCGGATCAGTCCCCCTCTGGGTAGGGGTGTTTTCGTTGATTTGTCATGAATACCCACTTGTTATTTTGCTTCAATTCTTGCCTAACTACATGAGAGACGTTCTGGAGTTCGCCCCTACAAAGAACGGGCTCCTTTCCGCCCTCCCGATAATGTTCCTCTTCATCAGTAAAATGCTCTCGGCCAGTCTGTCAAGTTGGCTCACTGTCAACACGAATTACGACAGCACTGTGGTTTGTAAGGTAGGTATTATGTGTGGGTGATAAGGAAGATCGTCCCAGCAGTTTAGTAACTAACAGTGCAAGTAAACCATAACGATAAAAACAATAAAAGTGACACAGGTTTTTTGGATGCGGTAGCGCAGTTAATATACAGGGGTTTGTAAGATTCCGTGAAAGATAGGGAGATATTTAAAATGCCTAATATATCAACACGTGAAACAAAAATAATAAAATAGACATATTCTTTCAAGTGCAATAACACATCTGGTTGAAAGATAGGGCTCCTTGTTCCGGGATAACATGAAAGATAGGGGACATCAAGGATGTTCAATATATCAGTAATATGTAAAAATAAAAGTAGCAATAGTAAAAAAAGTAATTAATACACCATTTCTTCCAACTACAACAGCGGATTTGAGGTCCTGGAGTTTTCGTTTTGAGATCACATGAAAGATAAGGAAATATTAGGAGTATTTAATATATAAAAAGCACAAAAAAACAATAAAATAATGAAAATAACAACGAAAAATAATAAAATCGACAAAACGGAACTAACACACAGCTGTCTTCTGCTACAGTAAGATAGCTGATTAGTATGCAGGGATTTTCCCTTCGAGACCACATTGAGCTGATTGCACTTCAGTGGAGTAGATTTCCTAACAATAATTAAATTTAAAAAATTTTAACTTTATAATTATTGAAATTTCAGGCTTTCAATGGCATCGCTTCATTGGGATTGTCAATAAGCATCTTGGCCGTGCCATTTTTCGACAAGGAAAATGCGGTTTTTGCAATCGTATGTCTGTGTTTCGCGATGATTTTTGCAGGTACATATATGAAATTTTATTTTTTAAAATTTTTTATTTTTTAATATTTTTTTATTTTTCCTAACTTTTTGAAGTTGTTTTGATTGTTTTCTAATTTTTAAAAATTTTTAGGATTACACACGCCGGGTGTTCAGACAGCTCTGCTCCAGTTAGCTCCGCCGTTTTCGGGGATTATCACTGGTAGGTTATCTATCATGAGAAATCGTAAAAATAGTTTTTTCAGGAATTTCGTTTTTCATAGTTGCGTGGTTTTCGATCTGCAACAAAATCCTGACGAAATGGATTGTTCAAAACGGAACAAGAGAAGAATGGGGTGTCGTGTGGGTCATGGGAGGTGTAGTGGCCTTCTTGCCGGTCATTATTTTCACCCTGTGGGGAAGTAACGAACGACAATGGTGGGCTGCCCCGAGCTCACGTGCCAGCGTCAGCAACCTCAGCCGTCAGCACAGCCGACAGTCGAAGTCGAGCTTCGGAAGTTGGTCGACCGCCAAGTCCACTAATGTTCTTTTCTCCAAATAATTGTCTAATTGGAATTATACAATTGCATAATCGACAATTAGGACCACATGTAGATACGAACAGGTTTTCCTCGAATTAGATTTCAGAATTTAAAATAAATTTGTCTCAAATTCCATTGAAACAAACGAAATTGCGGCCATTGCCTCCCTTGGGCGTTTCGTCCCTGAGTTTGGGTTTTTCAAGATCACTTTTCAGTAACCGGATCAGCCTAAAATGACAACTGCAATAAAATCGATTCAAAAAATCCGAAACCAACATGGCTCGAGGGGTAGATGCCCTGAGGGAAAATTGTAAACAGTTAATTTTTTGTTTTCCAGGCAATCTTGAAATAACCAAAAATAAAAAAATAAAAAATCAGATGAAATTTCTTTCTTGGGACATTTGGCCCCTGATTTCGTAAGACTGGTTTAATTTTTCGTTTTAAAATCACTTTTTGGTAACTGGATTAGGCTAAAATGGAAATCGTGACTAAAAAGATTAAAAACAAAAATTTTAACTAGAGACAACCTGAGGGGGTTAACGCCTAAGGGAATCAAATTTCACATAACCTACTTTTTTAATTTTTTCAGAAAGATTTCTGAAATGGCCTAAAATAAATATTAACTAAAAAAATCAAAAATTTTCGAATTATCTAAAATCCAAGAGAAATAAATGCCTCAGGGGATCCACTTTCATATAATTTTATTTCTTTATTTCTTCAGGTTGATTTTTTTTTATTTTAAAAATGGCCTAAAATAAATACCAACTAAAAAAATCAAAAATTTTCGAATTATTTTAAGTCCAAAAAGTACCTCAGGGGATCCACTTTCATATAATTTAATTGCTCTATTTCTTCAGGTTGATTTTTTAAAATTTTAAAAATGGCCTAAAATACATATCAAGTAACTAAAAAATAATTTTCCAAACTACCTTTAATCCAGGGGTAAGGGCCCCAGGGACCATTGCCAAGGGGGGAGCAACTGTCAGAGACAAAGAAATCAATCTTAAAAAAGCCGCAATCTTAATTTTTCAAACATCTCATATGTCAATTTGGAAACAAGAAACATTTTTTCAAACAGCTGCGATTCATTCAAAAAAGCACTTGAGCATTCATGAAAGAACACAACGCCAAATTTCCCGCTATATTCTCGCGGCTACGAGAGCTGTTCATCCTCGTTTTTTCCGCCTCTCTTTCGCCATAGATCTCGAACCGACTAAATCACAAATTCGCCGGTGTTTTGTCATGGCATTTGCCCTTTGTTTTTACTAGTGACAAATGTCAGTTGAGAAAGACTGATTTAATTTTGTTTGATTCATAATTTCGATTTTTATTAATTATGGAATTTACCTCAACCGTAATTACCCATACAGCAGACAATGAGATCATCCGTGATTATTCATATATCTCCGAGGAGGGATTTTTACTAACAATAGCTTTGACATCAAAAGGTAAGTTTTTTAGAAATTTTCATATATCAATTTTTTAAAATTTTCATATATTAATTTTTTAAGATAATCCTCATATATCAATTTTTTAAGAATTTCTATATATTGATTTTTAAAGAATTTTCATATATCAATTTTATAGAATAATCTTTATATATCAATTTTCTAAGAATTTTTATATATCAATTTTTAAAAAATTTTCTTATATTAATTTCTTTTTAAATTTATTATATAATAACTTTTATATGCTTTTTTTAGGAATTTCTGTATAATAATTTTTAAGTTTTTCATATATTAATGTTTTATAAAATTTTACATAATTATTTGCTTATAGAATTTTTTTTTAAAATTTTGTTATATAGTTATTTTTCTACAACAATTCACTTTTTTAATTTCCGTTTTTATATTAATTTTAAATTATAAATTTCATACAAATTTTCAGCTGACTTGATTACTTACTACAGAGCTGGATCTACTGAAAGAATCCAGACAGTCAATGCCAGGAGTTTTTATCCAGAATGGATGGATCCGGTGCTGGTCTCCATAACTTCAGATGCTTCAGTAGTGTGTGTAATCCAAAGCAACGGATTCGTCCTCATGATCCCCATCAGATATCTCATTGTAAGTTTTCAAAGTTCTTTATTGTTTTGAAATTGCTAGTTGTGGCTTCCAAGTACACAGTAACACAAAAGTACCCTGGAGTATTAGAGTCCTGACAGTAGATTCTGGAATTCTAGGTATCTGTAGCATCTGTGGAGATTGAGTTTCAAAAGTTATGTCAAAAAATTCGGCTTTTTTATAAACAAAAATTTTATATTTCAAAAATTCGAATTTTTTGTCATAAGTTCTGAAGGATAATCTTCATGGTCGTTATATGTTTAAATTTCTGGATCCTACTATCATGATCCCAAGGATCTACAGTACTGCTCTGGTACTGTATTCTGGAACAACCTATACCTAACAATTTCGAAATACTTTATTTCATGTAAGACCTCCGTAAATACTTTTTCAGGACGTGAATTGGGGTGCTTCAACGATAATTTGCACAGAACCTACGTTGATCACCATGTTTTTTCCCGTGGACAACTCTCCGTCGATCGTGCCGACGGCTGCTGTTTGTTTCACTTCTCAATTCTCTAACACTCCTTATATTATTTACGGATGCAAGGGAGGCAGACTGGTCATAATCAATTTGGTCACAAGAAGACTAATGACGACTGTATCGTTGGAATGTAGTATAGCTGATTTACAGCTGACAAACGACAAAGATTGTTTTTCTCTATTGGTTTGTGTTTTGTTTAGTAATTCCCGCCGTTTTGCCTTCGGTGGTGTAGTGGTTAGAACGCTAGACTGCCACTCGCGAGACTCAGGTTCGGTTCCTTGCTGAAGGGAACTTATGAAGTTTAACTTCTTTTACAAACTGAATTTAAGAAAATCCAAATCTTATAACATAACATATCTGAACCTGATCCTGCTTCAGAGAAATGAACAATGGGATTAAGAGGACCACTTTTTTATTGCGATTTTCAGGTAACGGAATATGATGGAATGCAGACGGTGCTCGTTTTGGAAACTATTAAAAGCGATCTCCGGGAGACAATTCAGCATATGCAATGTAGTCCGATTGAGAAGTCTGATCTCAGATTTTCCACCATTCACAACGATCCCAGAGTTATTGGATTAGATTCCTCTGAACGTAAAGTTTTGTTTTACGATGTCCTTCATCGTCACAAGGAGAACCATCAGCAAGTGGTCTTAGTTCCGAAACAAACGTACATGGTTCAATATAATCCGAAATCTCTCTTCTGCGTCACAGAATCCAACGATGTTTATTACGATATTTTGTTTCTTGTAAGTTTTATATATCGATTTTTATACAATTTTTTTTCAGCCTAATCTTCACAAAGAACCCATGTTCGTTCATGCAGCTAGATTGAAGGATAGATTACTAGGATTTGTTCCTCTTGTTAGTACCTCTAGAGAAATGGAAGAATGCTTCATCATCACAGAAAAAGATTTCATTGTTTTTAAACCGAAATTGTATGATTTTTTAATTTTAATTTTTTTTTCGAAAATTTTTTAAAAGAATTTAATTTTTTTTCGAAAATTTCCAAATGATTTTTTATTTTTTTTAAAAATATTTTTAGTTTTTTTTCGATTTTTTAAAAATATTTTTAGAAATTTTTTAAGAAATTTTTTTTCAGTTCTGTTAATCATGTGGTTTTGAGTTATTTGATCAATGTTTATTTCTCGACGGAATCTCTGAAAACTATAGCAACAAATATATCATCAAATGAAAAAGAAATTTCGAAAAATATTCTTGAAATTGTACTTAAAAAATGGTCACAAAATAACGAAGAAAACGAATCTAATTTAAACGGAGCATTGTCGTTGGCAATGGAATCAGAAGTGGACATGAATGATATTGTAAGAATTCTATCGGATTGGAACGCTGCTGATGTGATTGTACCGTATCTGATGGCGATGTGCGAGAAAAATGGAAAATTTTTCAAAAATTTACTAGAAATTTATGAAATTAAATTGAAAAAATTAAAAAAACAAGATACAGAAGCCAAAGAAGCACTAGAAAAGGATCTAAGGTAATTTTCGATATATCAATTTTTATTTTTTTATTCTTTTATATATCAATTTTTATTCTTTATCATTTTTGATATATCAATTTTTATTTTTTATTATTTTTGATATATCAATTTTTATTTTTTATCATTTTTGATATATCAATTTTTTTATTTATTATTTTTGATATATCAATTTTTTTATTTATCATTTTTGGTATATCAATTTTTATTACGAAGTGCTTTTTAGACTATGTTTTATGCATTCTACGGCATCAACAGGGACTTTTAAACTTCTTCTGAAACATGAGATGTGGACAAGCATATGTATCTTATTGACAAAGGAACCTCATGTGTTTTCTCAGATAATGGCAGAACACTTGATGGAACTGCCCACTTTACACGACGTTCCAGCAGATGTACTAAGTAGAATGTTAAATTTAATTTCCTGGACAGCAGTAGAAGCTTTAGCGTCTCCTTTGTTGACGAAAATTATTACTTGTCTAGCTAATATCGATAACGGCCCTCAATTGGCATTACTGGCTAATTTCGGACAAGATCTCATTGCAAAGTGAGTTTTTACTATTTACAATCAAATTTTGAAGTGTTTCAGTGTTTTGATTTTTTATGTTTATTAAGGATTTCATATATCGAAATTAGCTCTAGAAGACAGATAGAGGATTGTACACCTTATGTATCCTGATTCAGAAAGTTCTAGATCTATTTCGGGAAATAGTTTCAAAAAATTGATTACGAAATTGTATGTAATTACAAAATTGGAATTTTGAGCTAATTTGGTTTCTAAAAACTTCTCGAAATTTTCTTCGAGATCATTTTGCACAAATATTAATTTAAATTTTTTAAATAGAAATATCGTAATTGGACAAAGCGATGTAAAATTTGTAGTAATTTTGAAATTCCCGCGCAAAAGGAGAGAAGTTTGCAATAATGGAAAAAGTGGTAAATTTGGCAATTTATTAAAATCGACTCTCGCTTTCTTTCTTCTTCTTTTTTTCTTTTTCTCTCTCTTTCTCTCTTCCTCGCTCTCTCTCTCTTTCTTTTTTCTTTTAGCTGAAATTTTAAAACTTTTTAAGAAATCCTAAAAATGCGCATTGAAATAGTTTTATAAAGATGCTTATTTTTAATTTTTTAAATTATATGATTGTTATAAACTTTTTAGAGTTCCTTCACCAGCATTGGCTTTGTATGCCATTGCGACGATTAGATTCCTATATCATGCCAAATCAAAAATGCTGCCTTTGGATATTCCGAAAGTCGTCCTTTCTCTCGGATCAAATTGTGCTGTTGCTATAACTACGGAAGATATACCGGTTTTTTGGGGGGAATTTAGTGCTGGAGTTGTTAGACTTCAAACAGATTCAAGAATTAAAGGAAAAAATAACAAAACGGATCAGGCTGGAATTCGACAAATAAAAAGAAAAAAAACAACTTTTTTTCCTGAAAAAATTAAATTTTTAAATGCAGAAGAAGAACCGAGCATTGTGGCCGCGGATTGCGGTACAGAACATGTGTTACTTTTGTCGTCGACGGGTACTGTGTATTCGTACGGTAGAAACAGATTCGGTCAATGTGGAACAGGAGACAAAAATGAAATCCAATCTCCAGTTGCTATTTTCAATAATTACGGTAAAGCCAAGAAGATAATCGCAGGTCACTATCATTCGGGTTTGATCAATGTTGAAGACGAAGTTTATCTTTGGGGTTGGTCTGTTCATGGACAATTGGCCTTGGATATGGATACTGTAAAAGACTACCATAATTGTCGACTTATTCCATCGAAAGTTACTGTATTTAAAAATGACGTCAGAATAGTCGATATTGCCTTAGGGTATGCTCATTCTTTATTTTTGACCGAATCAGGAGATCTGTACGGATGTGGAGCTGTCACTTTTGGTCAATTAGCCTTGGATCCACAAAAGTCGAAAAATAAAGTTAAATATCTCGAAAATACGAAATGTCGAGGGATTTATAAAATTCCTCTTCCTGAACCAATGAGGATGATTTCTAGCAATTATTTTCATACTGTAGCTGTGAGCGAAAGTCAGACGATTTACGAATGGGGAATTTCCCCCATGTCTTTGAAGTTCAGAATGGGAATAACGAGGAAATTCAACATTAACATAAGGGATAAAATAAGTAAGTTTATTTCTACAGTAAATTAACTCTTTTCTTATGGGGTACTGTAATGGTTTTAAAATTCCCAAAATCTATTGACAAATTCGTATACCGAAGTTCATCATGGAAAATAGGTAGAGGTTAATGTATCCCATATACCGTAATATAAGCGTCCCTGAATTTATATAAGAAGAATATTGACGAAAAAATTAATTTAGAAATCATCTAAAATTAAAAAACCAAAATTGTAGATTATTTTAATTTTTAAAAACTTCTGGAAACTCGTATTGGGACTATTTCGCAGCAATAATCACTTTCATTTCTATAATATAAACGTTTAAGCAAAGAAAAAACAATATAGAATTTTTTGAAATTTCAAATTCGCGCGCAAAAAGAGAAAAGTTTGTGATGCCGGAAAAAGTGGTAAATCTGGCAATGTACTGGGATCCACTCGCTCTGTTTCTACTCTCTTCTTTTTCTTCTTTGTTACCTAAAATTTTTTAATTTCTTTGAAAATCCTAGACTTTCGTGTTGGGGAAGTTTCGTAAAAACTTTTATTTGTGCAATACTGTTATTAGTAATTTTTAATTTTCAGAAAAAGAACAAAATAAAGAATCCTCAGATGTTTCTGAAAAAGAACAAAATGGAGTTGAAACAAAGAAGAATCCAGAATCTCCAAATGTGACTTCTCCTCGACTTTTGATGCAGAAATTGAAACCTGATGTTGCTCGAGATTTCATGAATATATCAATGATTGAAAAATGGCCAGAAGAAAAATCTCCAATCAAGCAGATTTCGGCGGGATATTCTCACAATGCTTTGGTTACTGAAGATGGACAACTATTCACTTGGGGGAAAGGATCGGATATGCAACTTGGTCATGGAAACAAAGTCGGGAAAGACAAACCTTCGAAAGTTATGGAACCGATACTGACGAAATGGAAGCACGTAGTCGCAGGAAGAGGAACCACGATGGCCACTTCGTCTTGTGGAAGGACCTATGTCTGGGGTAGAAACGACAAGTATCAACTTGGACTTGGCTACACGAAGAAGCATGAATGGAAGCTAAGCTTTCGAGTCCAAGAAATGGTAGACCTTCCAGATGACAACAGTGTTCAGAAGCCCACTCCGATCCCTGGGCTCCAAACGGCCATCTGTCAAGGTAATTTTTAACAATTTTGAATAGCGAACGGAAGAACTTGTTTTCCATGGGGTATTTCAATGTTACAATTTTTTAAATTTTATTAATGGTTTTATATATGAATATTAACTTTCAAATATGGGTGGAGGGTTATGTACCTCATCCTAATTTTGAAGTTTCTAAATTTATTCATATATAACTTCAAAATATTGGTTTCGAAATTACTCCTGCGCAAAATCAAAGTTCTAGACTCCTTTAGGTTCTGAAAGATTTTAGAAATTCTCTTGGAAAACATTTCATAAAAACACTCGTTTTTAGTTTTTACATTAGTACAGTTGGTGATTTTAATTTTCAGCTATATCGTATGTTGATCGAGAATACAATCTTTCTCTGAATCTGATGTCAGCGGATCAACAGACATTGGTTCTTATTTCGCGGAACTTGGCGAAACATGTTGTTCCTGTGGCTGCTGCTTGTAGGGTGCATATTGCCGCAGGGGATATTCTGAATGCAGTTGATGTTTTGTGTGCTTTGAAGAAATCGAAAACGGGAAAGGATTCTACCGTAGCGTCTAATTCGTCAAGTACGAAGAATCTTGCATTGACTTCGCCACAACGAAGTGTGAATTCTCAACTAGCTGCTCGGTCACCACGGGGTACTGTGAATGAGGGGACGAGAAATACTCCACCTCCGACTTTTCCGTGGAATATGGATGATAAAAATGGAAATTCTACAGAAGGCTTGCCATTGTCTCCTGTTTCGACGAATTCTAAACTTGAAGATGAATTGATAGATGAACTACTGGATAAACTCTACAATTTACTCAGGATTCATCCTTACAAGGACATTCAAGCCTTAGTTCTACTCAAATTACTACAGTACAAATTCCCTATTTATAATAGACTTGCCCAAGACAATCGTCTTTGTCGACTTGTGGATCCATTTTTAGAATTACCTCTGGCGGCTTCTCCGAATTCTTCTGTACATTCTGCAGAATCGGCAGGTCATCGAAGATTGGCAGATATGCAGGCGAAGGAAAGATTCATGGCTTTGAAATCAGCTAAAATGCCTCCGGCAAATAAGGTGAAAGCATTAAAACAAAGATGTGAACAATTATCGCCGTTAGATCAATTGAGATTTTATACGGATTGTGGACATTATGAGAAATGTGTTGTTGAAAGTGGATCTGCAAAAGCTGAATTTGCTGCCTTAAGAAATAAGCTCAGGAAATGCAGTCGATGTGCTGCTAAAGGTAGACCTATATAATACGGTATTGAAATTACGAGTATTCTTTTGAAGTTTATTTTGAATAAATTTTATTTTCCTCATAGAAATTACTTTTTATAAATTTCATAAAGCACCTTTGGTTTAATTTGATCATAAAAGGCCGGAGGGGTTTCCTCGGTAGTGCAGTGGTTAGTATCCTTGACTGTCGCTCGTAAGACCCGGGTTCGATTCCCGGCCAAAAACCCATAACCCTTACATTAGTGTTCCAAATTACCAAAGTTGAGAATCAGAGTTTGAAGTCGAAATTTGGAACTTTTTTGTTAAAATATGAATTTTTAATTTTAATTGTTAACTTTGAAGTCGAATTTTGACTTCGAACTCTGTAGACTTTGATGATACGAAACACAGGTTGATGTCCCAGCGCGAAATAAACGCTAAGATAGATTTTAAAATTTTAAAATTGATAAAACTGAAATCTTGGCAGTGGCAAAAGGGATTTTTGAAAGTTTAAAATTAGACGACTTTAGGTCCTTTTTCGATCAAAGCTTGGAATTCTTCTTTGTTGTCGTCGTTTTCTATCACGTTTAACATTGATAAAGCGAGATAACTGGCAGGTAAATCACCAATGTTCAATGATATTTGATGAAGGATAAATATTCCGTCATGACCAAGAAGTTTGAAGAATTTTTCAACAAAAGCGGATTTACTGTGGATAATAAGGAAAGATTTCAGTTGTCGTTTGATGTAACTTTGAGTACAGAAGCAAAGAACCGTCCAGTAGAAGCAGTGGATGGTGCTGACCATGGCCACGAAAAAAAGCCAAAAATACAAAAATAATAAAAGTTTTTCGTAATAGATGTTCAATGTCAGTACGCAAAGTACCGTATCCCACTGGACAGATCCGGGTTTTCGTCTTTGAAAATCACAATGAGTAATCCTTGGGAAGTGCCCAGACACCTGAAAATTTATGTGTACAATAATAAGTAAAATGGAGTTGTTTTGATAGGGTACTGTAGTGTGGTTATGGTGTCTAAGGTGTTCATTAACAGCTCGATATATGGAAACTGCTTTTGGAAGGCAGATGGAGGGTTGAGGTCCAGGATGTCCCAACCCAGAAGTCTAGATCCATCTGAGAAGAATCCGTTCCGAAAATTGATTGCGAAATATCTCGGAGAATCAGAATTTTAGATTCCTTTAATTTCCAAAAAGTTGTGCAAATTCGTGTCGGGACCATTTCGTAAAAAGTTTATTTTTGGTTTTCAAAATAGTACAATTGGATCTTTTCAGAATCACATAAACATTGAATTTTGCAGTTTTAGGTCTCAATTGGAAAACTATAAAAATTCGTGTCAGGACCATTTCGTAAAAAAGTTCATTTTTGGTTTTCAAAATAGTACAATTCGATCTTTTCAGAATTATATAAACATTGAATTTTGCAGTTTTAGGTCTCGACTGGAAAAGTCGTGTCGGGACCGTCTCGTGGAATTTTTTATTTTTAAACGTGATATTTTTCAGTGCGAATGGGATATCTTTTGCAACATTGAAAGTACACTTTTTTTGAGTGTACTTCAAAAATCAAGTGCTCATCTAGTTGAGAGCGTCTTTTGACGGTCGAACAAGTGATGGGTTTCAGGTAAACCTAAGAGAAAACAAAAAGTCAACAGAATCGGGGTTTGCCGACGAGCTCTGAATGCTGTACCGTAAACAAGGGTTTTAGTCAACTTCCGAGTCTAAACAATAAGCCTGTAATCCAAGACAACGGAGCAAAATTGATTCCGTAAGAGCCAATAATGATAATCGGATAAAAAATGGATTATTTTCAGTAAGAAGATCGAAAAATACAAAATTTTTGAAACAAACCTGCCAGTCAGCCCCGGTTATGATATCCGTCACGACTTGGTACCCCGATTGACCCTCCATGCTGGAGGATATAAGGCCGTTAAGGAAGAAAAATTGGATCCAGGCGTTACAAGCCTGCATCACGGTGTAGACAACATAGTACATGCCTATACTGCCCCGGTTTTTCCTGGAAAACAGTCTCAGACCGTCGATGATGTAAACTGCTCCAATTTTCTCGAAGCTTTCCATCCTGTCTAAAATACATAATTCAAAAAATAAAATTCAAAAAATAAAAAAAAATAAAATTTAAAAAATAAAAAAAAATATAATTTAAAAAATAAAAAAAATAAAAAATTTAAAATCTAAAAAATGAAAAAAAATTAAATTTAAAAAATTAAAAAAAAATTAAATTTAAATTTAAAAAATAAAAAATAAAATTTAAAATCTAAAAAATCTAAAAAAATTTAAATTTTAAAAATTTAAAAATTTTTAATTTTAGAAATAAAAAATAAAAAAAACTTTAAAAATATATAATTTTAAATAAAAATAATTTTAAAATGAAGTTTTTTAAAAAATTATAATTTTAAAAATAAAAAAGTTTAGAATTTTTTTAAATTGTAAAAAATTAAAATCTTACTTGAAAAATTTGCAGATTTAATTTGATGCCAAACATCGTCGATATATTGAATCGTACTCGTGAGATCGTATCCTGAAACGATTATTTTTCGAAATAAAAAATGCAATTCACAAATTTTGGTCCTGACACGAATATTGTTTTTTATGCAATTTTTTATATTTTTAAATATTTTAAAATTTTTTTTATATTTTTTAATTTTCTTACATTTTTTTAGTTTTTTAAATGTTTTAATTTTTTTTATATTTTTAGAAAATTTTAAACATTTTTGAAATTTTTTTTACATTTTTCGATTTTTTAATTTTTTTAAGATTTTTTTTAACTTTTTTAAGATTTTTTAAAACTTTTTTTAACTTTTTTAAGATTTTTTCAATTTTTTTTTAACTTTTTTAAGATTTAAAAAATAGAAAAAATGTTTTAAAAAAATATTAAATCTGGACTAGGTTGTTTGACTTAAGTTAGATTATTGTTCTCTTCGAAACTGAGGTTGAACAACCTCCGTCCGTTCCTTTAGAAATCAGAAAACTCCGAAATTTTCGCGATGCTCCAGTCGATCGAAGCATAATAGGAAGCTGGACAAAATACCGACAATTTTCTCACATTTCAAGCATGTTTCTATTGTTATACTGTAACTAACAAAACTTAAAAATTTTCAAATTTAAAAATGTAAAAACTTTAAATTCAAATAAAAACAAAAATTTTTAATTAAAAAATAAAAAATCCCAATTTAAAAAAGTTTAAAATTCCAAAAAAATTAAAAACATTAAAAAATTCTTTAATTTAAAAAATAAAAATTTTCTTTAAAAAAGTTGAAAAAATTTTTCTAATTTTTCTAATTTTAAAAAAGTTGAAAAAAATTTGAATTTTTTGATTTTAAAGAAATTTGAAAATGTTTAATTTTAAAAAAATTTTGAAATTTGAATTTTTTGATTTCAGAAAAGTTTAAAAATTTGAATTTTTGATTTTAGAAAAGTTTAAAAATTTGAATTTTTTGATTTTAGAAAAGTTTAAAAATTTGAATTTTTTGATTTTAAAAAAGTTTAAAAATTTGAATTTTTGATTTTAGAAAAGTTTAAAAATTTGAATTTTCTGACTTACCGGACCAAGCACACATCATTCTCATAAAAAATCTAGGGATGTAAAATAGGAATCCCTGAAGAGCGAGGATATATGGAATCCACTGGTAATACCGGATGAAGATTTTTTGTCTTTTTTCAACTTCGAAATCTAATTGTTCTTCGATCGCATAGAAGTAAGTCCCGTGGACATAGCAGTATTCGTTGACGAACTTCGACCAGCCCCCGGTGAATTCGGCAGGGGTCCAGCAATTGATGGGTTCGCCCCAGTAATGGGAGGTCAACAGTAATCCCGACCCCACAGCCAATACACATACAGTATACAAACTGTTCAATCTATCTGCCTAAAAACAAAAAAGTAAATTCCTAAAATAACAAAAAAAAATAATTTTCAAACAATTTTAAAATTATTCCTTAAATAATAAAAAAGTTATTTTTCTCAGAAAATTAATTTTTTAATAAAAAATTTTCTAAATAAAAAGTTATTTTTAAACAAAAGTTATTTTCTTAAATAAAAATTATTTTTTTTAACTAAGTTATTTTTAAATAAAAATTATTTTTTTAAATAAAAATTATTTTTAAAATAAAAGCTATTTTTAAAATAAAAATTATTTTAAAATAAAAATTATTTTTTGAATAATTGAAACCCACAAAATCGCCCCTGGGCTGTTTGAAGACCCTGCCGATGAGGTTGTTGACGGAAGTGATAGCACCGAGTTGGGAACTCATCCTTCAGAACCTACAGTAATCCCAATGCTGAGATAACACTAATATCTCGAAGGAACTGATTACTTTCCCTGTTACAAGGCCAGACAGAGGTAGTAACAACGGTTCAGTTTGTTGGCAGAAGTACCGAAATACAAATTTTAGAGCGGATGGAGCGCCGCCTCTTGTAAAGCTTCTTCACA
Source organism: Halicephalobus mephisto (assembly GCA_009193035.1). Lineage (NCBI taxonomy): Eukaryota > Metazoa > Nematoda > Chromadorea > Rhabditida > Panagrolaimidae > Halicephalobus > Halicephalobus mephisto. The sequence continues at coordinate 82,592 of SWDT01000038.1, read as the reverse complement.
TCGATGTACCGCGTCTATCGGTCTTGTTTCGCCAAATAAACCCGATTCACAACTAGCTACTTTGTGTCCGACAAGGTGTGAGTCAATTCACTGGTCAGAAGAAGCAACTCACTCCTTTCAATTTTGATGTTTATTGAATTAAATTTCTTCACAGAGACTACTCGTGGATCGAATTTTAATAAGTCCAACGAAGGAATGAAATCTAACTCGATTACTCGTCTTCACTTTCAAAGTCAATGTCATAAGTAAAAAATTCAAATCATGTGTCCAATAACAATGGAATACAACCATATTTTTAAAATTTTACAAAATGGTCCCGACACGACTTTTTACAATTTTCCAGTCGAGACCTAAAATTGCAAAATTCGATGTTTATATAATTCTGAAAAGATCCTATTGTACTATTTTGAAAACCAAAAATGAACTTTTTTACGAAATGGTCCTGACACGAATTTTTATAGTTTTCCAATCGAGACCTGAAACTGCAAAATTCAATGTTTATGTGATTTTCAAAGAACCCAATCATAGTCATGCTATTTTGAAAACCAAAAATAAACTTTTTGCGAAATGGTCCCGACACGAATTTGCACTACTTTTTAGAAATTAAAGTAATCTAAAATCCTGATTCTCCGAGATATTTCGCAATCAATTTTCGGAACGGATTCTTCTCAGATGGATCTAGACTTGTGGGTTGGGACATCCTGGACCTCAACCCTCCATCTGCCTTCCAAAAGCAGTTTCCATATATCGAGCTGTTAATGAACACCTTAGACACCATAATCACACTACAGTACCCTATCAAAACAAATCCATTTTACTATCGTGGAAGTTTTAAAAATAACTTTTACACAAATTACCCAAGATATTTTAATTTTGGCGTTGTGTGGTTTTTCGCAAATGGGTTTGGAGCTTTTTAGGACGACCAGCGTGTACGACAACAAAGATTTCGCAGTTGTTAGTAATCCCAATTTTCAGATTTTTATCGATTTTTTACTGTAATATGAAATTTTCAATCTGACAACTTTCCCGATCGATATTGATGGTATTTTTACGAAGAAGACCTCCAGAAGTCACTGTTTGGATTCCGATTATTAAATTCTCCAAAAAATCAAAATTTCGTAGGTTTTTGATTACTTAATAATATGCTTGTAAAAGACAAATATTTTGAAGAAACTAAGGTATGACCCGTGATTTGAAACACGAGATTGTCCGAGTGACGTTCAAAATCCATATTTCGAATTTTACACTCTGAAAATCCGTTATTTTTATACTTTTAGTCTCATCATATGATTTAAATTTTAAGTAATATATGACATATTTTAAAATTTCATTATATAAGTTTTTAAAATGCAATTTTTATGACAAATTTAGGATTTGGATTTTATATAAAATATTTTAAAATTTTAATATAAGATATTTTAGGATTGTCAATAATATATGAAGCACTCTAAAATTTTATTTTGTAAGATATTTCAAAATTTTTTTATATGAAATGTTTTAAAATTTCGAATAATATATTAAATACTTTAGGATTTTATTTTTTGTATATTTTAAGACTTTAATTTTATATATTTTAAAATCCATGATTATTATATCGAGTATTTTGAAATTTTTCCTATTATATGAAGTATTTTAAAATTCAAATTATTGTACAAAAAAAGATACGTTAAAATTCTAATTTGTGAAATATTTCGAAATTTCGATTTTTATATGGAATATTTCAGGATTTTATTACAAAGTACTTTAAAATTTTGATTTTTATGTAAAATATTTCGAAATTCTAACTTAAGAAATATTTTATGATTCAATTTTTATAAAATGTTTTTTAATTTTTTTAATTTTCATTTTTTTCGAGATTTTATTTTTCGAATTTTCTCAAAATAATCGGTTTCATCGAGACAGACTTTTGAAATTCATCAGTCGTCGAAATTGCTGTTTTCGATGAAAAATAAATTCAATAAAAACAATACCAAAGTCATTTGACAAGTTCTATTTTCGTTAATTTGAAATTTTTCCGATCGTTGAATTTAACGATTTTTTTTCTAATGATTTATCTGATAAAATTGGGCAACCCCGGTTTTGATCGCATGACAAATTTTTCAACGATAACGGAATCTCCTGTTCATGTGCTAAACACGCGATATAAAAAATGGGTTGGCTTTTGTCTTTCCTACGCTGAACTTGACTCTTGGTTTAAAAAACACAACCGTGGCGCGTTTATTTTTCGATTGTTCAACTTTTTGGCCTTCGAAAAAACACATTTTTCTTGTTTTTTTAACTTCAATAACTCCAACTAATCTATTTTTACATTTTTTACTACAAAAAACTGCTTTTTTCGTTGTTTTAAAAATGAAAATCTTTGGTTTTTTAAAAATTACAATTTTCAACTGCAAAAAATCGAAAAATGTCCGATATTTATTTAATTTTGTTTAAAAATTTCCAAAAATTTATATATAATTTTTAAAATTTGTCTTTTATTTTTTATATATCATTGGTTTTTTGAATGTTTTGTAATTTTCAAATTTTAAACATTGTTTTCAGGATGGGTAGCGTCAGATACTTGACTGACCGTGTGGCTATCGTCACAGCCTCGACGAAGGGCATCGGTTTCTCAATCGCGAAGCGTTTAGGTATGGATGGCGCTTCTGTTGTTGTTTCTAGTCGAAAACAGAAAAATGTTGATGTAAGTTTGTTTTTCATATATCGAAAGTTATCTAAACGTAATTTAGGAAGCCATAGTGGCTCTGAAACACGAAGGAGTCGACTGTGCTGGCATCGTCGCTCACGTCGGTGTAGATGAAGACAGACGAAAATTAATCGATTTTACTTTAGAACGGTAATATTTATTTTGTTTTTTGAATTATTTGTTGATTTCAGTTTTGGTAAACTCGATATTTTGGTTTCAAATGCAGCTGCGAATCCTACTTATGGAGATTTAATGAGTGTTACTGATAGTCAATGGGATAAATTGCTCAATGTCAACGTTAAATCTGCTTTTTTATTAAGTCAATTATCTGTTCCACATTTGGAAAAATCCGGCAATGGCAATATTGTATTTGTTTCTTCTGTTGCTGGATATTCTCCTATTGAGGGTATTGGGTAAGTTTTTTTTTATAAAAATTAAAATTTAAAAAAAATTACTTGGATGAGAATTTTTCAATTAAGACAAAAAGTTTAAAAAATTTGTTTTTATATGATATTTCTAAGTTTCAAAACATAATTATTTGATATAATTTTGGTTTTGTGATGGAAAAAATCGATTAACGTTTATCAGCAAATATTGACTAACCTGATTTGCCGTTTTCATTGCTAAATTGCCAATCAATGACCGAAAGAAAGAATTTTTTCAAAAAATAAAATTCTAAAAATTAACCGATTTTGGGTATTTATTGGAAATTTAATATTGTTTATTATTTAAGTAAATTAGTTACATTGGAATAGTATAGTATTTGAAAAATATTTAAAAAAGATGAAAATTGTTTTAAAATTTACATGAATTGCTTTAAAATTTGAAAGTTGTGATTGCTTGATTTTAATTGTTATTTTAAAAAATGATTTAAAATAGTAATTATGGGTTTTCAGAGCTTACAGTATTATGAAAACAGCACTATTGGGCATCAACAAGGCATTGAGTCAGACATTGGCTCGGAAAAATATTCGGGTAAATGCGATTGCCCCAGGTTTGTGATATAAGGAAGTAATTGATGTAATTTTGGATTTTTAGGTGTTATTCGGACTGATTTTAGTCAAGCATTGTGGTCGGATGGACCTCAGAAAATTGATCCTAATGGATATGTCGCTTTAGGCCGTTTTGGTGAGGCTGACGAATGTGCTTCTGCTGTGAGCTTTTTGGTAAGTATTTATTGTAAATTAAAATATAATTATTGATTGTTTTAGGTTTCTGATGGTGCTTCCTACATGTCTGGTGAAGTTATAGGCGTTAACGGGGGAATGCAAGGTCGTATTTGATCGAATGTAGCTTGTGCCTTTTTTATTTTTTGCTTCAGTTGTTAAATTAGGCAATTTTTTTAAAATAAATGGTTGAGTTTTGAAAAATTGATCGGAAAGGATATATAATCCTTTAATGAAAAGACTACAAGAATGTAGATTATGGATTTCCACCTACGGATTGTCGGTAGCAATTGCAAAATTGGTGTGCCAATTACGATTGGAATCGGGGCAATTGAAAGAATTACATAAAGATGAAAAATTTTTCCGCAATTGAATATTATGCAAAAATTTTAGGTTATTTTTCGGATTTTTTGAATATAGAAAAAAATTTTTAAATTTTAAAATTTTGAAGAGTTTTTGAATTTTTAGAATATTTGAGAAGTTTTGAAAATCACGATTTGACCTGGATGTAGTCCTTGAGTCGTCTTGATTCACTTTCATTTCACGATTTTAGAATTTTGAATTTGTTTGGAAAAATTGAGATTATTGGAAAATTTGATTTTGGATATAATAGTGGTGTTGTGAAAATTTAAGTTTTTGTAGAATTGTTTTGACGCGAATTTTTGCAAGTTGGGAAATACAGTAAGATGAAGTTTTTGATTTTGTGGAAGAAGTATTTCGTAATTTTAGGAGATTTCGTAACTGGTTATGTATTATAGAAATAAAAAATAAATTTTTCCACAAAATGGTCCCAAAGCGAAAATTTTTAAAACTTGTTAGAAGCTACAGTAACCTCGAATTTTTGATTATGAAATAATTAGTAAAAAATCAATCATAAAAATAAAAAGTGAATTTTTTAATAAAACGGTCCCAAAGCGAAAATTTTCAAAACCTGTTAGAAATTACAGTAACATAAAATTTATATCTTTTACTGTAATTATTTCCTAATCAATCATATATAAAAATAAAAAGTGAATTTTTTAACGAAATGGTCCCGAAGCGAAAATTTTAAAAACTTGTTAGAAATTACTGTATGTTAAGATTTTAATTTTTCTTATGTTATTTCGTAATCTTGTGTAATTATATAATTTATAATACATAAAAAATTTGTTTTTTATAAAGTAGTTTCGACAGAAATTTTAAAAATTTGGGATTCAAAAACTAAAACATCATTTTTTCTATTTATAAATTACCGTATTTTATTCAATAAATTTTTTCTTTTCAGTTGACTTATTTAAATATATTTTCGTTAATTGTAAATTTTTTGCAGATAAGAAATCCATTTTTAATCAAATACTTTGGTTTTATTTAATTTTTCAGATTTTTATAAATAATTTCATATATCAAAATTAATCATAGAAGGTAAATAGAAGATTACGAACTTTAAAGTAGAAGTTTTAAGATTTTTATAAATACTTTCATATATCGAAATTAACTCTAAAAGACAAATAGAAGGTTATGAATCCTAAAGTGGAAGTTTTAGGATTTCTATAAATAACTTCATATATCAAAATTAACTCTAAAAGATAAATAGAAGATTACGGACCTTAAAGTAGAAGTTTTAAGATATTTATAAATAATTTCATATATCAAAATTAATCATAGAAGGTTATGAATCCTAAAGTAGAGGTTTTAAGATTTTTATAAATACTTTCATATATCGAAATTAACTCTAAAAGATAAATAGAAAATTATGAATCCTAAAGTAAAAATTTATAAGATTTTTATTAATACTTTTATATATCGAAATTAATCCTAGAAGATAGATAGCGGGTATGGACCCTGACTTAAAAATTCCTAAATCTATTTAGAAAATATATAAAAAAATAATTACGAAATCATCACAAGACTGAAATCTTAACATACAGTAATTTCTAACAAGTTTTTAAAATTTTCGCCTCGGGACCATTTCGTAAAAAAGTTTTTAAATTTAAAAATTTTTTTGTCTTAAATTAAAAGTTTTAAAAATTCCCTTCGAGATATTTTCGCAATAGTGTCCATTTCCGTTTTTTTATAGTAGTATGGTTTGTCTTATTTGATCTTTTGTTCTCAATTTTTATCCCTACGATCGACGGTGTTTTGTGGTCAAGATTCCACAAGTGCATTTTCTTGATCCACTTTAGCCGAAAATTAGTATTATTTGATTAGTTCGAATTTGGTCATTTTTTGCGACCATTACGTTCATTTCCGAATAAGTGACTGTTTTATTTTTTAATTTTTAAAAAAACATAATTTAAAAAATATTTTTAAAAAAACATAATTTAAAAATATTTAAAAAAAAAACATAATTTAAAAAATATTTTTTAAAATTCCCGCGAAAAAACAAAGAACTTTGTAAAGATGTCAACTTTCTGTTTTTTATTTTAAATTTACAATTTCCTAGAAAATTCGTGTTGAAACAACTTTGAAAAATCGTATTTTTAATTTTTATAATAGTGCAGTTTTTAAATTTTCAAATCCCCGCGTAAAGGAGATTTTTATGAAAATGGGAAATCAGACAATTTTCTATTTTTGCCTAAAATCCTTAATTTCTTAGGAAATTAGTCTCGAAAACCTCGTATTATTATTTTTAAACTTTCAAATTCCCGCGCAAAGGGCGAGAGAGAGTTCTAAAAATTAAAAGCAATAAATCTGGTAAAATCAACTCGCTCTGTCCTCACTCTCGTTCTTTATTATTTTTAGGATAGTTTTAAAAATCTTAAAGAATTTCGTTAAAAAATTTATTTTTGACTTTTGCAATGAAAATATTATAAATGGAAATGCCGATATATAATTTTTTGTGAACTTTTTAATTTGCACGAAAAGAGGGGATAAAAATAAAAATGGTAAATCTGGCAATTTGGCGTTGAAATGGACTCGTTCGTTCTTCGTCCGCGCTCCGTTTCCTTACGTAAATCCTAAAACTAGAAAATTCTAAAAATTTTCGTCGAGACAATTCCGTGAAGATATTGATTTTAAAATTTCCATAATATTATAATTTTTAGTTAAAGATGCTCTGGAATGAGTTCACCAGTCGTCCACGGGTTTTGTTATTTTTGATTTCTTTTTTGATATATTACTGTTTTGCTGATCAGAAAATCCTCGAAAGTTACGAACGACAATTGAACAATCTAGCTTTGAAGATGAATAACGGAAAACCTGTTATTGTCAATGGCAAAATAAAAAGGTTTTTGAAAATTTTTATATATTAATTTTTAATTTTTTTTGCTTTTATTTTTGATTTTTTATATATGATTAATATATCATTTCAGGTACAAATGTATCGAAGAATATGTATTGTTAGATGAATACGGTAAAATCATAACTTCCGATGTGGAAATTGATCCGGACGAAGCCCAAAGTAACAAGGACCACTTTGTCGAGCCCACGACGAAGAAAAGCAACATTCTTCCGTCTACGGTCAGGCCCCCGACGAAGATGCGCAGAACAGGGTTCTTCGAATTTGGAGCTACGATCCCCACATTTAGGCCTACAGTTTCCACAACCAGAAGTCCTCCTACCACGACAACTACAGTACTCCCAGTAATCACTACGACTTCAGACGACAGAAGAACTACTGTACAAGAAATGGCACTGAATCCAGAAGGTTTGAACGTCAAGAAACTCACTCATGTCGCTACAGATGACTCTATTTCTCCCAAGAGGAATTTCGTCGGGTAAGTGAACTTTATCAAGCTGATTTTTGATCATTATGGTTATCTCTAGTTTACAACCACTAAGGACGAGTGACGAGTTGCTGCCGATGCGGAAATCACATGATGTTTCGAACATTCGAAGAAGTTACAAACACAAACAACGAATACCGTACTCGAGATACAGCTTTCCTCGAACGATGATGCAGAGAGATGTGGGTTAAAAACACGTGGTTCCTTGTTAAATCTGTTTTTTTTTCAGTATGAAGATTATCAGTACTATGAGAATGAGAGGGAGATAGGCCATGGATCGAGTTATCGCGGGCTGTACGCTGATTATCGACCGGGCTATTATCGGGGGTTCGAAGGACGAGATTACGACTTCCTGACTCTTCCGAAGAGGACACGAGGGGAATCGGGACGACGATATGATTTCAACGTAAGTCATTTTTTTGGAAATTTTTCTGATAATGCAAAAATGCAGAAAAGAGAACAACTTCCTAAAGTCAGGGAACATAAATACGAAAATTCTATTTCGCCATTTTCGAGAAGAAGAGCATACACGTCGAAATCTATATCCACACCGTCGAAAGGAATGCTACCGATTTCGGACGAAACTTTATGGACAGATTCTGGAAAAAAAACAAATTTTTACAATGATCCATTAAAACACAAAGGATCAGTTTCGACTTCTGGATCCTACAGTAACCCAAATCGACCAATATTACTGTCTTCGGCGACGACTCCACCGAGGTTATTAACTTCGTCAACGAATCCGCCAACATTACGGACTTTTACCATGAGCAACGCCTTCCAGACTCTTCCTCCAGCAACTTGTAAGTTTTTTGTAAATTTAAATTTTTTAAATAGTAATTTTAGCACCTCCTTCAACTTCTCCAATTCCGAATAACCTTCAGATGACTCCAGAAAATTGCAAAACTGCAATGCAATTTGCCAGAAATTGGCAAGTCAGCGATCCTAAGGCCTGGATAAGGAGCAATTGTCTTCTTGCTGAAACTTTTTTAGCACCTGCAAAATGTGATCAAATTTTACAATTTGTCGATTCTTGCTTTCGCCATCATTTTTTGTAAATTTTTCCAAATAGGGTGCTCAAAGTACAGTATGGTTTGTAATTTTGAAATTATTAGTTTGTTTTATTTTACAGTAATGAAAAAGTACTGTAGATTATTGAAATTGTCAAAATAGAATCTACAATTTAAAATTTCTGTAATCTGTGCTTCATGTGATCAAAATCGAAATTCTAATTTTTCGTGTTAAAACACAATTCATAAATCATTGTGATTCGGGAAATCCAGATATCCGATTTTACTAACTTAAATGAAAGGATATTTTACAGTAAGAAAAATTCATAAATGTGTTTTAACACGAAAAATTAGAATTTCGACCTCGAACTCTGATGCTTAACTTTGAAATTGAACCTCAATTGTCCACTTTGAAGTCGACCTTTGACCTAAAACTTTGACTGTCAACTTTGAAGTCGAACTTCAACTTCAAACTTTGATGATATGGAGCATTGAAGATTCTGAAATGTGACATTTGGGATGTAGAACCAGTAGTTTCAAAGTTGCGAATCATACTGTAGTGAATCCTCAGTAGAGAACTAACATTAGATACAAGTTAGAGTTATATCTAACCTAGGGTATATACTGCTACTTTACTTTGACTATGCTTTAATGAGCTACAGTACGGTTTGTAATTTTAGAAACATTGGACGGAACTAGAGTTAATCTGCAGTACTAGGGAATTACTACAGATTACTTGGATCTACTCGATGAAGTCTGGAATTTGAGTCATTAAAGATTACTGTAGATTTTCTGATTTAGAAATTATAACAAAAAATTCGAATTTAGTATTTCAAAAAATTCATATTTTTTGTTGTAACTTCTGAAGCAAAAGGTATACGGTAATCTTTGATCATTTAAATTATAAATGTTCTTTAAAAAGTTACAATAATCTACAGTACTTTTTCATTACTATACAGTAAACCGAATCCCGGCCAATATTTCCTAAATTACGGCCCATACTGTACTTATAAATTGTTATGTACAATTACTGAAATTTTAAAATAAAAAAAAGTTATTTAAAAAAAATTATTTAAAAATAAAAAACATTATTTAAAAATAAAAAATTATTTAAAAATAAAAAATATTTAAAAATAAAAAATTATTTAAAAATAAAAAATAATTTTAAAACTGGTTTTTTTTTCTCGAAAAAGGAATCTTCGACTTGAAGCCGTGAAGGTTCCATCGATCGTCATCCATTGTCCTTTATCGGATTTCGTTTTCAATGTTGTTTTATTATTTCATATTTATTTCAATTTTTTTATCCGTTATTGAATCCCGATCAAGTTACTATTGGTGTAAGTAATTTATTTTTAAATTCATTTTTAAATTCTAATTATATAATTTCAAAAATCTTCAAATATTTTATTTTTTAAGAATTTTAACAAATTCTTTAGAAATTTCAAACTATTTTTATTTTTTAGATTTTAAGTAATTTTAAATTTAAAAAAATTTTAAATTTTAGACAATTTTAATTTTAATTTTTTTATTTTGGAAAATTTTAATTTTTTTTATTTTGGAAAATTTTAATTTTATTTTTTTTAAATTTTGGAAAATTTTTATTTTTTTTAAATTTTAGATAATTTTTATTTTTTTAAATATTTAATTGTTTTTATTTTTAGCAACTAGAACACTGGAATGTAAAAATCACGGATTGAAGGTTTCTCGTTGTTCTTTGTTATCTCAAGGTCGTCAAGCGGAACTTAATCCTGGATGTTTCGACGAACTCGATGAGGTACTTTTTTCGAAATCAATTTAGGTCAAATTTAAAAAAACGTTTTTAGTTCAACAAAACTCGCGTATACTGTAGACTAAATTGTGAAGAATCTGATGAAGCTACCGTACTCGCAAAAATTCCCAGTTGGAATCACGATTGTAGCGGTTATTTCACATATCAATTAGAACGAAGAAGACTCGATTGGTAATTTTAATTATTTTTTAAAAATTAAAAATTATTTTTAAAATTAAAAATTTGAAAAAATTTTCTTTAATTTTTAAATTTTAGGTACATTTGGCGGTCTGGGACATGTGTTGGGACTACGGTAACTTTCCAAGTGAGATGCGGATTCCCTCGGGATCCGAGAGTTTTCTACATCCAAAATAAACATTTGTTCGAATACGAAGATAAAGAATGATTTATTTTTAAATTTGATAAAAAAATAAAAAAGGAAAATCCGGGTGTCTCACTTCATAACTAGTTTAGAGATTAAAGGATATCATTCTTCTTCGAATTTTTCTCAGTTTGACAAACAAGGATCCCAAGGAACATGTTGTTTCGCATTTTCCTTCTGGCTGTCGTTGTCGTAGTTATTTTCGCCCAGAAGCCAGAATTCAAATGGCCGAGATGGGGCAAGTTTCGATTTCATCATTATCCAGTTATCAGAGCTGTTGATTTTTGAATTCTTGATTATCAAATTTGAATTAATTTAGACTGAATGAAATCATTTGAATTTTAAAAGTTAAAAATGTTTGTGCTTTTTCTTTGGTAGTGTAGTGGTTGAGATTCTTGACTGCTACTCACGAGACTCGGGTTCGATTCCCGGTCGGTCCTGAGAAAAATGTTTGATTGATATATCTGGAACTCACTTAGCTTGAAATTGGATGAATCTCAAACCAAAGAATTATCAGTTCGGAATCAGCAATTTTGCTAATCTTCTCACTTTTTACTTTAGAACAGCGGACTATCGACTGTACATCCAAAGGAACGGAAAATTCCTGCATTCTGATCGCTCCAAATGCCCATACCCCCCGGGATCCGACTAAGTACAAATGTCGTCGAGAGCCCATGCCCCAGACAGAGTGGAACACCCTCGCTAGGAACTCCACTACCCGTCTCGCTTGTCCCATCGGCTGCGAGCCCGATGCTGATCTTTCCGTAATCCAGAAAAAACCTTACAACAACACCCTCTGTCAGAAATACTACACTTACGGAAAATACCGTGATGTGGAAGAAAACGAATGGTATCTCTGGATTACAGAACCCTGCAGAGCCACTTTGACGACTCATTGCAGATTCAACGACGTCAATCTCAACGGCGAAATTGCTTGAAATTATTTATTTTCGAAAATAAGTATTTATTTCATAAACCTATCTGAAGCTAACCAAATGGCAGTAAAGTTGACTGTAAGACAGTTTTTATCTGGGACATTCTTGATTTCGTAAAAGTAGTTTTTCAGACCGATTTTCGGTCCTTGGATTAACCTAAAATTTAAATTTTAAATTTTAAACGTTCTAGAGTTAATTTTTTCGTTTTTAGATTGATCTTTTATTTTTTTTGATTTGTATTGATTTTAATATTTTTTTTGTAAACAATTTCCGAGATCAACATGAGAGTCAAATTTGCAGTTTGCACGCAATAATTGAATAAACATATTTGTCCTAATGTTGCAAGCAACCTGCGAATTTCATTTTAATTTCAAAATATTTATAAATGGAAAAATAAAAATGTTAATTGATTGGGTTGAATGTTGCGAGCAACTTGCAGGTTTAATTTTTATTTTAACTTTGATGTTCAGCTCTGATTGAATATTGCATGCAACTTGCAAGTTTGATTTTGACGTTGACTAATCTACTTTAATGTTGCGTGCAACTTGCGAATTTTGCTTTAATTTTGATTTCGACCTATCTGCCCCAATGTTGCGTGCAACTTGCGAATTTTGCTTTAACTTTGATATCGACCTATCTGCCTCAATGTTGCGTGCAACTTGCGAATTTTATTTTAACTTTGATTTCGACCTATCTGCCTCAATGTTGCGTGCAATTTGCGAATTTTATTTTATCTTTGATATCAATTTTTGTGATTGAATATTGCATGCAACTTGCAAGTTTGATTGTGACTTAGATCCTAATTTTGATTTTTAAGTCGATCTTTTCATTTCCTCCGGTATTGATTGGAATTATTTTTTTGTGGAATTCTACTTACACTCAGTATTTGTAAATACGCAGATCTTTTTTCGAAGGACAGAGAACCGCCAGAAGTCCGTCCCAAGCCGACATCTGGACATTGGCGTGTTCGACAAGAGCGATTTCAGAAGTTTTTAAGAAAGAAATCCTCGAATGGAAGGAGATTTTAGAACTGGATCTGTCGTGAACGATCAGATGACCCACTTCGTCGATGCAGAATGTCCCTGGTCTTTCGCAAACAGCTAACATCCGGACGTGAGTTGCCTCGTCACCGTAGACAGAAATAATATTCACATAATTTCGGGTGGATTCCAGAACTAACAATTCAGTAACAGGACCTAGAAGAAATAAATTAATCATATTGAAGAAAATTAATTTTCAACAAAATGGTCCTGACACGAACAATTTCGTAACTTTCCAGTCGAGATCCGGAATTGAAAATTTAGAAATTTTTTGATTTTTTAATAATAATATTGTAAAAATTAAAAATAATTTTTTTCCAAAGCACTCTCGACACGAATTTTTGGAATTTTCCAGTCGAGACCCGGAATTGAAAATTTAGAAGTTTTTTGACTTTTTAATAATAATATTGTAAAAATTAGAAATCGTTTTAAATAATTGTATATCTGTTATATAGTATTTTGAAAGCCATTTTAGGTAAATTTCCACTTTTTTATAGTTTTGATATAAAATTTCAGATATCCTTAAAGTCCAGAGTTAGTCTTCAGAATCTAGGATTCCGAAAATTAATTATTAATTTGGACCTTACGTTCATAATTTATGGGTTTTATTACTGTATTTTAGGTACTTTTTGATAAATTTCAAAAATATTTTTAAAATTCGAAAATTAGCTTTCAGAATTTCGAAGACTAACTTCTGACTTCAGATCCAGAATCTACAGATTTTATTACTATATTTTGGATACTTTTTGATCAATTTCAAAAATATTTTAAAAATTCGAAAATAAAAATTTGAAGATTAGTTTTCAGAATTCTGGATTTCGAAGACTAACTTCTGACTTCAGATCCAGAATCTACAGATCCGATTACATTATTATGAGTAATTTTTGTTCAGTTTTAACTCTAGTATTGGAATGTAAATGATGAGGACAGACATGTTGCAAAAATTTTTTTTCCGTGTTTCGAAGAAAAATAAACCATACCGAGCACGGCCAAGATCTGGATATCCGCAAATATTTTGTTTCTGCATGTGTAGATCTCGGTCCATTTGTCCTCAGGAGAAAGTTCGTACAAATAGCCAGAGGCATAGGTACTCGCGGCCAGATAAAGACAACCAGTCCTGTGGCAATAGCACATCCTTTGAAAACAGAGACTTCTCTGTCAGCAATGAACTTCGGGGCTTCCACTCGGTTCATGTACTCCAAGTCCTGGTTGAATCGAAGAATATAACGTCCATATTTGCCGTCATCGTTTTCAGAATACTCTACGAGAATCTGAAATTTTTTAATTTTTAAAAAAACATAATTTAAAAAATAATTTTTAAAATTCCCGCGAAAAAACAAAGAACTTTGTAAAGATGTCAACTTTCTGTTTTTTATTTTAAATTTACAATTTCCTAGAAAATTCGTGTTGAAACAACTTTGAAAAATCGTATTTTTAATTTTTATAATAGTGCAGTTTTTGAATTTTCAAATTCCCGCGTAAAGGAGATTTTTATGAAAATGGGAAATCAGACAATTTTCTATTTTTGCCTAAAATCCTTAATTTCTTAGGAAATTCGTCTCGAAAACCTCGTATTATTATTTTTAAATTTTCAAATTCCCGCGCAAAGGGCGAGAGAGAGTTCTAAAAATTAAAAGCAATAAATCTGGTAAAATCAACTCGCTCTGTCCTCACTCTCGTTCGTTCTCTTTCATCTTTATTTTCTTTCGCTCTCCCTTTTTTACCTAAATTGTAAAATTTTCCAGTAAATTCTGGAAATTCATGATGAAACAAGTTCAAAAAATGTCTACTTTTTTATTATTTACAACGGCTGCTAACGCCCGAGTAGCTCAGTCGGTTAGAGCGTGGGTCTAATAAGCCCAAGGTCGTAGGTTCGACCCCTGCCCCGGGCATTCATTTTTGCTTTTCCTCGGATCAATTTTTGTTTGCCTAAATTTAATTTTTTGGAATTTTTGAAGTTCTACAGAGAGGATGAAAATATTAAAAAAGTAAATCGGCAAATGATTGCTAAAATCGATTCGTTCTCGTTTTTTTTACCTAAATTTTGGGATTTTCTGAGCAATTTCAATAATTGATGACAATAGAAATTTTAAAAAAAATTTCGATTTTTATAATAATATTTTTTGGAATTTTTGAATTCGCGCGCAAGAGCTAGTGAAAGTAGGAAAAAGACAAGTCTGGCAAATGATTGCCAAAATTGACTCGCTTTGTCCTCACTCTCGCGCTCTCTTTCGTTTTTTTCTTTTTTACCTAAATTTCAGAACTTTTTAGAAAATCCCGGACTTTTATGTTTAAAAAATTCCGTAAAAACTATTATTTTTGAATTTCCGATGTTATAATTGATGTTTTTTATATAAATCAACTCACAAAGAACTCCTTAGCTCGTTGGTTATATATGAGACACTGCGGGTTCCGCCACTTGCTTCCGCCTTCTACCCGTTTCAGATCCTTGGTGTAGAGGTTGAACAAAGTCAATCCATTTTCGTAATCCGCCAATGCTATTTTGTAATCTGGAAGCATGACGACGCTGTTTGGGTCTTTCAAAATATCCGGATTAACTCGGTAACTATGAGCTTCCATCAAGGCACTCTCGCTAAATTGGACAGATCTGGAACGACTTGAACTTCTGGATCTGGATCTTTCTTGACTAGATCTTTCGAATTCTTTTTTCTCGCGTTCCATTTGCTGGATTTTCTGAGAGGATTCGACGAGTTTATCCACCAGCTGGAGGGCTTCTTGGGTGTTCTTCTTTAAGTTTTGTTCGTATTCTTGGATATTTAATTCGACTTCATCTGAAGGTCTTCTTCGATCAGGAGATTTTGGGACTTGTTGAGAATCTGGAGATTTTTTGTCTTGTTCAACCCCCCAGGGAGATCCTCGAGAAGTCAGTTGTTGATCTTCTTGTGACTTCTGTTCTTCTGGAGGAACTTCATAATAAAGAATATCCGACGAAACGAACGTTTTCGGAGGAGATGATTCTTTTTTGATTACTGTATTTTGTTGAATTCCTCGATCTCGTTGAGAAGATCCATTTCCTGTCTGGATAGTGATCGGGATATCCCTGACGACTCCCGTAGCTGGTTTATCCCAGATAGTTTCTCCGTCATCATAGGAGTCCAGCCATTGGTTAGTTGGGGCTTTTTGCCATTGAGGAGTCGGCGGCTGAGAGTCTTGTTGAGGTTTCGAAATTTCCGTCGGTTTCGATTTTTCAGAAGACTTAGAATCTTCATTGATAGATTTTGCAAAAGACGTTTGGTAAATGGTTCCATCATTTTCACCTTTTTTAGGTTCTTCATAAAGAGGCTTAGCAAATCCCTGTTGGATAGAGTTATCTTGAGATTTAGAGGAGTCGTCGAGGAGAGGTTTTGCAAATCCCTGTTGGATAGAGTTATCTTGGGTCTTGTTGGATTCATCAAGAAGTGGTTTAGCAAATCCTTGTTGAGTTGAACTATCCTGACTTTTATCACCTTCATCTAGTAACGGTTTAGCAAATCCTTGTTGAATTGAACTATCTTGACTTTTATCACTTTCATCTAGTAATGGTTTAGCAAATCCTTGTTGAACAGGTTCTTCTGATTTTTTTTCTGCAAGATCTGGTTTCACGACGATTGTTTCTGTTGGTTGTTGAACAGAGGGAAAATTTTCGGATTTTTTTTCTGTCGGACTTGGTTCTTGGGACATCGGTCTGGCAAAAGTCGATTGAAAAACGACTTCATCCGGTTTGACGTCCACTTTTTCGACTTCTGAAGGTTTATTTTCTTCGAATAGAGGTTTAGCAAAGGACGATTGATAATTAACCCCATCGGCACTAGGTTCAGAGGGAGGAATAACTGCCACCGGAGAAACAGGGGATCGAGATTCTTGAGGTTGTTCTTTCGGAGTCTCAAATGTTTCTACTTTTATAGGTTCACTTTCTGACTGGGGTTGTTGGAAGTCTTGAGAAAACTGATCTTGTTTAACTTCTTCAACTTTAGGAACTCCAGAAATTGATTCTTCTTTCTTCTGAGATTCATCTACTGATTCTGAAGGTTGTTGTTGTTCTACTTTGACTTCTATAAGTTTAGGAACTCCAGAAGTTAATTCTTCTTTCTTCTGAGGTTCATCTACTGATTCTAGAGCCTGTTGTTGTTCTACTTCGACTTCTATAACCTTAGGAATTTCAGAAACTGATTCTTCTTTCTTCTGAGGTTCATCTACTGATTCTGAAGGTTGTTGTTGTTCTACTTTGACTTCTATAAGTTTAGATTGTTGATCTCCGGAAGCTGCTTCTTCAGATTTTTCTTGATTATCGACTGGTACTGGAATGATTTCTTCTTTTTTATCTTCTTCGAATTGTACAGGAATTTCGATAAGCTTTTCCTGAGGGCCTGAAGCGGAATCATCAGCCAAAGGTTCGGCCTCAGGCAATCCTTTATGGATATCTTTAACAACAGAATTTTCGTCAAATGGAGTGGATTCTGATTCGAAAGTAACCGGAATTTCGATTAATTTTTGTTCCTGTTTTCCGGATTCTGAATCTTCATTTTCTACAGTAATATTCGAAGATTTTTCTTCTTCTTCAAATTTTACAGGAATTTCGATAAATTTTTCTTTGGAAATTGAGGTTTCATCCGGCAATGGCTGAGCTTCAGAAACACCTTTATGGATATCTTTCAGAGCATTATCGTCATTGAATGGAGTGGATTCTGCTTCGAAAGTAATAGGAATATCGATTAGTTTTTCTTCTTGATTCACAGCTTCAGAATTTAGAGAAATTTCTGAAGATTTTTCTTTTGTAGTTTCGTCTACTGTAGAAGTACCGTCGGTTTTGGAAGTAGAAGATTCTGAAGGTACTGTAGAAGTATCCACAATGTCTTTTGTAGTTTCGCCTACTGTAGAAGTATCGTCGATTTTGGGAGTAGAAGATTCCGAAGGTACTGTAGAAGTATCCACAATACCTTTTGTAGTTTCGTCTACTGTAGAAGTACCGTCGGTTTTGGAAATAGAAGATTCTGAAGCTGTTTCTGTCTTCTGTTGAATTCCTTCTGGAGATACTGTAGAAGCATCCAATTCAGATCCTTTTTCTCCATCAGAAGCAGATTTCATGGGGATGTCGACAGATTTATCGTCGGTTTTAGAAACTTGATCTTCTTCGAAATTGATTTTAATTTCGATCAATTTTTCATTAGGAAGACGGTCTCCTGGAAGAGGTTCGGCTTCTTGAAGACCTTTGTGAACTTCTGCAACAGCTTCGGTCTCAATAAATGGAAAAGTTTCTGTTTCAAATTTAATCGGAATTTCGACATATTTTTCTTCTGAAATTTTTGAATCAGAATCTTCCGGTTTTTTCGAATTTTCCGTCGATTCGGCTTCTGGAGCAGATTTAAGAATTTCCGAAATTTCAGATGATTCGACTGGTGGAAGTTTTTCGATTTTTTCAGATTCAATATTTTCTGAATTTTCAAAAGTAACAGGAATTTCGATCATTTTTTCAATTTCAGAAGAACCAGAAACATCTTTTTTCTCTTCCAAACCCTCAGGCAATGGAGAACTCCTGTTAGCTTCAGCATTCTTGACTGCAATATCACTAGTATCCGGTTGTTTATTCAGAAGCGGAGTAAGATCAATTTGTTGCAATTTTTCCCCAAAAATATTTCCTACAACATCTTCAGCAACTTTTTCAACAACACTTTCATCAACTTTTTCATCAACATTTCCATCAACATTTCTATTAATTTTTTCATCAACATTTCTGTTAAGTTTTTCATCAACATCTTCAGCAACTTTTCCATCGACTTTTTCATCGACTTTTCCATCGACTTTTGCATCAACATTTTCTGTTTTTAAATCAGCTGAATTCTGATCAACATTAGCTTTATTATCAACAGCTGTTCCTTGTCCGTGGATGTATTGTTCTTGAGAAGATGACAGCTGTTGTTTTGTGGGCGATTGAACTTTTTCGGAATCAATATTGATCGTACCCTGAGGCATGTTATAAGCAGGAAGACTTAGAGCAATTTTAGAAACTTCATTATCTTCGTCTTCGGGAGGAGATTCTTTCTGAACTCTGACCATTTCAATATTAAGAATCACATTTGTCATCAGAGGTTTAGGTTCCACAGCTCGAGCAGACCATTCCGGAGAGGGCTGATGTGGAAGATACGCTTCAGAAGGTTTAGAAGTAGTTTGGTAAGCTTCAGAAGGCTTTGTAGAAGTCTGATCAACTTCAGAAGGTTTAGAAGTAGTTTGATAGGCTTCAGAAGGCTTTGTAGAAATCTGATCAACTTCAGAAGGCTTCATAGAAGTCTGATCAACTTCAGATGGCTTTGAAGTATCTTGAAAAGCTTCAGAAGGCTTTGAAGAAACTTGGTCATCTCCAGAAACTTTGGATGGGACTTCTGCACTTGCGGAACTCTTCACAGAACTTTGTTCGACTTCAATAACTATGTCATGATGAGGTCCGGCGGAATAAGGAGCATTATGTTCGACAGACATCATATTCTGAATTTGAGGAGCTCCATTTAACTTAGAATGACCATTTTCGATTTTTTTATTTTCAGATTCAATTGAAAATTTTTTATTTTCTTCAGATTTAGGAGATAACGGATTAGGCGAAGTAGGGACTGATTCTGGATATCTCTGAACTTTGTCCGAAAATTGAACTCTCGGTTTCGAAATCGACGTTGAATCTTTGGATTCTTCCGAAGTCAAAACCGATTTCAGATTGACCTCAATCGGTGTGATCGAAATCCCTCCTTCTCTGAAAGACTTTATTTCTTACAAAATATACTGTAATCACATCCAAAGTCTACTGTACAAGAAAAAGGCAAGAAGACACTTACAGAATCCGGCCAGACTTATCTTCTTCAATCCGACTATTATCCATTTTTCAAATATACTCAAAAATTTCAAAATATATTCAAAAAAATTTTTTTTCAAATATACTCAAAAATTTCAAAATATATTCAAAAAAATTTTTTTAAATATATTCGAAAATTTCAAAATATATTCAAAAAATTTTTTTTTCAAATATATTTTTAAAAAATTCTTTTTTTTCAAATATATTCGAAAATTTTTTTTTTCAATTATGTTTAAAAATTTCTTTTTTGAATATATTTGAAAATTTTTTGAATATGTTTGAAAATTTCGAATATATTTTTTAATTTTTCTAAATATATTTAAAAAATTTTTAGTGGGCGAAAACAAGAAAAATGTTTTCAAATGAATAGTTGAGCAGCCAACGCAAGAGCTTAGATCTGCCATAGATCGACAAACGCCAACGAGTACACACTTATCCAATTTTAACTTTTTTTTCAACAAAGATATCCTCTCATTGAAACAATAGCCTTTTAATAGATATCGAAACTAAAACAGTTGGCATATTTTCATGACAGATTTTAGAATATTTTTCAATGTCTATCGAGCTTTAAATTAACAATGACAATAATAACCCCCAAAGTCCAGCGATATCGTCCGCTGTAAGTGCACTTTTCAGGATTCTAGACAAATTCACAAGAAAGACCCCATGTACCAAAGACTACTGAATTAACTTGCGAAAATAGGTAGACAATTTCATTGAATAATAAATAGTAAAAAATCGCTGACTCAGAAACCAACAAAACCCGGAATCCTGCCCAAATGGCAGACCGCGGACAAACGATGGGGATTCTGACAGCGGTCTCTACCTCAGAAATGAAATAAAACCTCTTTTAGATTAGATATTACAGGAAAACTTAGACAACAGACAATGAAGTAAGTACAGCATCAATTTATTCATTAGTCCAGATACTGGGATAGCCATCGGAAGCCCTCGCCATATCCCTGTCGACGGTAAACGGAGCACATAAAAACTTCCATTGGACGTGAAGTCAGTTCTGAACGGCTAACTTGGCCTTTACCAGTACACAACGGCGTAATTCCCAAATGATGCTTTAAGTGATCCTCACTCAATGCATTTGGCTTGTCGATTTTGTTACCCAAAACCAGGATCGGAGCACTAGCAATCTGTTCATCTTGGATCAGGCTAATCAATTCATCGCGTGATTCGGCGATTCTCGTGGGATCCGCGGCGTCGACCAGAAACACGATTGCATCAACTGCTGGAAAGTAGTCCTTCCAAACGCGACGGGCTAAAATAGATAAAAGAATAAAAAATTAAAAACCACAAACTACGTTGTCAGTAAATCACCTGATCAAAAAACCCACCTTGCTCGTGACCTCCAAGATCGAAAGTAGTGAAACGAATACCACCAAGAGCAAGTTCCTCAGAAGCTGAAAACGCGGATAATAGCAACAATCAGAGACCGTGTGGAAACTCACTAGCATGCAATGTTGGCACGGGCTGGGCCATTCTGTCGTCTTTCAACATGTGGAGGAGAGTTGTCTTTCCAGCATTGTCTAATCCGAGGAACACAAGCTTACCGGATTTCCTGCTCAAGCCTGAAATAATTCAATAATTTCGACCAAGTACAGTTGAAACTTACCCAGAAAATTGAGCATACCGGATAGCCAGTCCCACAGGAAAGACATAGCTGTCTTGTGTTAGCTTATTAGAGCGGTAATGACGCTGAAAAACAGAAATCTCACTAAAAAATAAAATCAAGTTTTCGAAAAGCTACACGATATGATCCCGCGATTCATTCTGATATAAAATTGCAGCCAGACAGACACGTTTCGACTGCGCGTCACGCCACCAGCTTACGCAGTCAAAAAAATCCTCCACGTGTACAGAAACTTATGCAATCTTGGATAATGGTCAAGGGGATACTTTATATTACGCCAAAAACCAAAAGATGACAGGAGTTAATTACGAAACACATACAATCAGACCGGTTTTTATTAGTTGCCGAAGAAATGACTGGAAAGAAGACCAGCAAAGCACACGTCGGCTTGGCGTTCTGTTCTCACCGTCTGCGCGCGCTTTTTGAATTTTCCCTCCTTCTAAATCTCTCATTATATTGCGAAATATCCACTCTTCCGACATGGGATCTCCCTTTCTCGACATTCTACGATATAATTTCAGTGGACAGGTATGTTGTAAACTATAAATTGATATATGAGTTTCCAATTTTAGCTTGGGTCTCGATTGATAACGTTCTTGATCAACAGCTATCTCGTTCGACATGTTTCTATCAATCTTTTGGGTCTTCTCAATGTCCGGTGAGTTTTGTTTTAGTAGATTTAGGAGGTCGATATATGGGAGCGGATTTAGGATGACGTTACTGTACACGACGATCGGGTTCCTCGTCCGGGAGCCGTTCAGGAAGGCCTGTCTCAGTTCCGATCTGAACGTCAAGGAAGCCCATAAATATTCCTTACTAAGGTTGGATTGCCCTAACACTACTATTTGCAAGCTGCTTTTTCAGCATACCGTTTTCGATTTTTGTATTTATTGCATTCTCTGGTATTTGGTTATTTCTGAAATCTCCAGAACCGGAATATGACTCTGAATATTCCACATTGATCCTTGTCTACGGCGGGTCCGCTCTTCTGGAGACATTAGTTGAGCCATGTGCGATTTTCGCCTTGAAATTAGGACATCACGGGTTGTTTTCCTTCGCCCAGTCCGTTCTGACGTTGTTGCAGAGGTTGGTCGTTTTTGTTTTGATCGTCGGGACTACTGTAGACCCCATCAAAGCCTTCTGTATCGCTCAGGTTGTTGCTTCTATTATTTACGCTGCTATCTACATTATTAAATACCATTCGATGAAGTATCCAAAAATGGAACAAGACTTCGAACCTAGATTCAAACCACATTATTTGAAGCTTCTTTCGACCGTCATTTTCCATTCTTTATTGAAGCAGTCCTTGACCGATGGCGCTGGATATGTCATGGTGTTCACGAACGTTCTCTCGTTGAAGATGCAGGCAGTCTATGACGTCATCGAGAGATTAGGCAGTTTGGCAACTAGGTTGATTCTGGCCCCGTTAGAAGAATCCGCTTTTATTTATTTCTCATCCCATCTGAATCGTGGTGGTGTAGGAAGTCAGAGTTCTCAAGGGTCTTTGAAGAAAGTATCTGAGACGTATTTCAGTCTTCTAAGGATCGTCATCAATCTCGGAATTGTCGTTCTTGTTTTTGGAATTCCCTATTCTTCCGTCGTCGTCAAATTGTACGGTGGAGACGTCCTCGTCGAAAACCAAGGCCACAAGATGCTAGATCTCTATTTAGTCTACCTACTGGTAATGGCGATCAACGGAATTACAGAATGCTTTGCTTTCGCTTCCATGGGTTCCAATGAGGTAACTAAATTTACCATTACAGCAAAAATAACTAGTCTTCGATGGGTACTGTAGTCTGAATCTTAATTTTAAGATATTTTTAATAGTTTGGTATATCAAAATTAATTCGGAAAATAGAGGGTTTTGGATCCTATATACCGTAAAACCTTTAATAGAAGGGCACCTTTTGGGGAATATTGAAAAATAGACGGGCAGCACTTCTATTAGAGGTTTTACGGTATCTTTATCCAGGAGTTTCCAGATCCATGTGAGAAAAAAGTTAAAAACCGAAATTTTAGGCTAGTTTTAGAAACACATTTTAAGATCACTTTGTCGAAATTTCATTTTTAGTTTTTTATAGTTGATAAATTTCGAAATTATGTAAGATTACGAAATAACCTCCGAAAAACTAAAATTTTAGATTATTTTAATTTTTAAAAGTTTCTAAAAATTCTTATTGAGGAAATTTTACAAAAATTTCTGTTTTTACACAGGCGGTCCACAATCGTAACTAAACCTAGTTGGTCGCACTCGATTTTATTCATTTTTCACATAAGAACAGAAAATTGAAGAATTACGATTGTGTGTTAATTTTGGGTTTTATACGTTCAATGAATATAATGAAATACTGTATTTCCTATAAAATAAGCCTCAGGGCTTACTTTTTTCAATCAACTCCCAGAGGGGGCTTGTTTTAGAGGAAATACGGTGTGCTCAATTACAAGCAATTACGAAGCACCTTTGTATAATTTTATAATTAAAAAAAATTAATTTCAGATTTTATCTCATGGCGGTTTCTTGTTTTTCTCTTTCGTTCTGCATCTTACTCTTAATTTACTTTTGTCCAATCTAGTTGGTGCTTATGGATTTATTATTGCCAATTGCGTAAATTCGGCTCTAAGAATAGGCTTCAAGTAAGTTTTTAAATGAAGGTTTTGTTCTTGATTAATTACTTTTTCAGTATTCATTATATTTCGAAATTTATGCAATCTACAATGCCTTCATTGACTACAGTATGTCCTAGTTTTCAATTGATGTTTACACTTTTTATGAATTTGGTCATAATTCTTGTTTCTTCTACAGTAAGTTAATTTTGATTGATTTAATATATAATTTTTTTCAGATTTTTGGAGCTCCTCCTGGTGATTTCATACATGTTTGTGCAAATATGGCTATTGGAGGAATTTTATTCCTAGGAGTTTTAGTGTATTTGTATCAATATGAACAAATTTTTTCGCCACTTTTAGAGAAACAAGATTAGTGTAAAAATATCGAGTTATTTGATCTTCCTTACAATTTTCGCAAATAAGTTAATTTTTGTTTTGAATTTTACGGGATTTTGGAAAATAAATTTTAATATTAAAATGGTCGGTGGATTGGATAACCAGGTCCTGAGGGGATTTCGTAAATTTCGAAATTATTTAATTTTTTAAAGTTTTTTAATTTTTTTAAGATTAATTTTTTGAAATTTTAAATTTAAAAAAAATTTTTGATTTTTCAAAATTATTAAATAATTTAAAAATAATTAAATTTTTTAAGTTACTTGATTTTTTAAAAAATTATTGACTTTAAAATTGTTTGATTTTTTAAAAGTTATTTGATTTTTTTAAGTTTTTTAAATTTTTAAAAAATTGTTTGATTTTTTTTTAAATGACAAAAATTTGGAAAAAGAAAAATTGGTAAGCCAAAAAAGACGTTTGTCAATGTTTTTTCGCAGTTAGAGCAATCGAAGAAGGACCAGCCCCTCAGGCGTGTGTCTTATTTCTTAAAGGGTTTTCGGCAAAATAGCTTTTTGTGTCCAAAAAAGACTTTTTTGGCAAGCCGTACAATTTAAAAAAGTAAATTTTCAGTTTTTTCTGAATTTTTTTATAAAAAAATAATTTTTTAAAAATATGTTCGATTTTTGTAATTATTTTAATTTATAAATTTTAATTTTCGAAAATGAACAAGGTTATGTACCTTTTGTGGTTGAATTTGAAATTTTCCAGATGAATTTAGAGGAAATATTTTTTTCGAAAAATTAATTACGAAAAAAAACTGAAATTACTTCTTAGATCTTTTTTAAAAACTTTCAGAAATTCGTGTCGGGACCAATTTGTTTAAAAACTTGTTTTATAAATTATAAAATTACGAAATAACCAAAAAAAATCAAAATTACTAAGTTAGATGATTTTACTTTTTAAAAAATTTCAGAAATTCGTGTCGGGATCATTTCGTTTAAAAACTTGTTTTTGATTTTTGTTTTATAAATTATAAAATTACGAAATAACCAAAAAAAAATTACTAATTTAGATAATTTTACTTTTTAAAAACTTTCAGAAATTCGTGTTAGGACTAGTTTGTAAGAAAAGTTTATTTCTGCTTTTTTTTTGAATATATGATCAATTGTAAAAAATTACGAAATAACCCTAGAAAAACTGAAATTTTAAGTTAATTTAGTTTTTAAAAATTTCTAAAAATTCACATTGGGACCACATAAAAAAGTTCATTTTCGATTTTTATGATAGTGCAATTTTTTATTTATACTTTCGTAAAATTCTGTAACATTTTCCAGAATTCTGCCCAAATTTGAAAGATTTTTCAAATGAAAAATTTCGAAGATTTTAAAAAGTCATAAAAATTCTCGTCGGGACCATTTCGTAAAAAACATTTTTGATTTATGAAACGGTATAATTTATTTTCAAATTTTTAGAAAATGAAAAACATTAAATTTTACATTTTTGAGTCTCAATTGGAAACTTTGAAACTTTCGTGTCGAGACCATTTTGTAAAAATAGTTCTTTTTTGATTTTTATAATACAATTAAATCCTTACGAATTATAAAAACATTAAATTTAACATTTTTGAGTCTCAATTGGAAACTTTCGTGTCGGGATCATTTTGTAAAAAAATTTGTTTTTGATTTTTAAAATAGAACTTAATCTTTAAGAATTATAAAAACATTAAATTTTCCATTTTTGGGTCCTGACTGGAAAGTTATAAAAACTTCGTGTCGGGACCATTTTGTAAAAACTTTTTGATTGTCAAAATGTGATTACTTGGATTATTTACTTTTAGATGTATTTGCTTCTAATTGGGGTAGTATTCGGGTACTTGGTGGGTCCGGGAGAAGGGCACTGTTCGAGGTCGGCCAAGTCTCCTCGACGTCAGAAGCTGTCTCTGGGGGTGTTGCTTCCGGACACCTTCAGGAAAGAATTCGAGCCTTACATTAAACTGGCTCTTTACCATGTCCACAGTAATCCCTCTATACTTCCTGATTACTGTATTGATTTAATGTTCAAAGATACTCAGGTTTTTTAAATACAAAATTACAGTTAAAAAGTAATTATTTTCAGTGTAAAACTTCACTCGGGATGAAATCACTTTTCGATCTCATGAGCGTTCAACAACGACCATTCGCCCTCTTCGGCGACGTCTGCACAAACGTAAACGAGCCTGTGGCAATGGCAACCAAGTACTGGGATATTTTACAACTTTCTTATGCAGAAACCCATGCCAAATTTTCAAGTGCCGATTCTAAGGAACTATATCCGACTTTCTTCAGAATGGTCCCTGGAGACAAAAATCTGATGCCAGCAAGATGCCATTTATTATTGAACTACAACTGGACAAGAGTGGGGACCATCAAACAAAGTGACGACCCACGTTACGCCTTGGTTAGTTTTGTAAATTATAAATTTCAAAAAATATAAATTAAAAAATATAAATTATAAATTTAAAAAATATAAATTTAAAAAAATTTAAAAATACAAATTATAAATTTTAAAAAATTATAAAAGAAAATATAAAATAAAAATTTAAAAATAAATTATAAATTTAAAAAGAATAAAATAAAAATTATATTTTTAAAAAACATTTAAATTTCTGGAAATTTATAATTTATATTTTTTAAAATTAAAAATTATATTCTTTAAAATTTTTAATTTTTGTATTTTTTGAAATTAAAATTAATAATTTTTAGCCGCATGAAAAGTTAACAACGACTTTGGAGAATGTCTACAATATTAGAGTAATCTACACTGCCGGGATTAGCGTCGATCAAGTCCACAATATCGGATACGAACTAGAAGAACTAAAAAGACGAGATGCAAGGATTATTATTGGGGATTTTTCTCCAGATCTTGCTGTGAAAATTCTCTGCGAAGCTTATCAGAAGGAAATGTTCGGTCCTAACTACGTCTGGATTCTCCACGGATATCACAGGAACAACTGGTGGAATCGGACAGAAGGGACAAATTGCAGTGTGTCCGAAATCGAGGAAGTTCTTCAAGGTCATTTCGCTCTGGAGTTCGCTGCTGAAAGACCTAATTTAAACACTCCAATAATTTCAAACAAAACAGTCAAGGAAATAAAAGAAGAATTAAAAGCCTTGTGTGATCGTCGTCGATGTGAGTACGACGCCCACAGCGCTTACGCTTACGATGGAATCTGGGCCTTGTCCTTGGCTTTGAACGTTTCTCTCCATCAGAACGGTCATGAGATGTCTCCAGATCTGACTTCCATGAAATTGCTGAAAATGCTCGGAGAATCCTCATTCGAAGGGATCACCGGAACTGTCAAATTCGACAACAACGAACGTTTGGGAATTTCCATCATCGAGCAGTGGTGGAACGGCAGCTACAGCAACATCGGATACTACGACAACGCAAACGACAAATTTGTGATGGATTCTGTATTTGATTGGTCTCCTCCATTGGACGCTACCGTAGTCATCAGAGAAAGACAGTACATAAGTTACTTAATTCTGGGAATCATGTGCGGTTTGGCGTTGTTTGGAATCCTTATGGCTTTGTTTTTCCTTTTCGTCAACGTCAAATACCGCAAACACAGATTCATCAAAATGTCCAGTCCGAATATGAATAATCTGATTATCGCCGGATCCATCTGCGCTTACGTCTCCGTCTTCCTCCTGGGAATCGACACCAGATTCGTCAGTCCTGCCATATTCGAGAAGCTCTGTTATGTGAGGTTTCCATTCTTGTTAAGTCGTAGAATCCACGTAAGATAGAAATATCAAATAACTTTGATATTTCTATGACACCTGAAAACAAAAAATAACACAATTGATATATGGGGTTTACCGTTCTGGGACCGTGCAAAAAGAAAATATTCGAAATGTTCGATATATCAATAGTGAAAAAAAAGCTTATTCAACATTTTTCTAACCGATCGAAGTTTTACATTCTGAAGCTGCATACAAAGGTGGAAAAATATTAGAAATACATCAACAACAATACAACAAGACGAAAAACAAAAATAATAAAAAATAAAAATAATAAAATTGATCCTTAACATTTTTAAACTTATTTATACATGGAATTTTCCATTCTAAGATCGCTTAAAAGATTAGAGAAATATTAGGGAGATTTGATATATCAACAATGACACATTAAAACGGAAAAATAATAATAATAAAAATAAAAATAATAATAATAAAAAAAAAAATAATAATGCAATTTATATTCGACTTTCCCAACTGATAGATATACAGGATTTTTCGCTGTGGGACCATGTAAAAGACAGCAGAATATTATAATTATTAAATATATAAAATACATAAAAACAAAAAAGTGATAACAACAATCGAATTACATTACTTTCCAGCTACAGTAGGCCAGGCCATGGGCGCGCAGGGATTTCGTTTCGAGACCGTTTTTTAAAATTGAATCAATTTCGATCAGCAAAAATCCGACTTAAAAATTAATATTCATTTTTAATCCATCGTTTTTAGGCCAAAACGTGGGTTCTGAGCATAGGATTCACGTTAGCTTTCGGCTCCATGTTTTCTAAAACTTGGAGAGTCCATTCTATTTTCACAAATATCAGAAAAGACAAAAAAGCGATTAAAGATTACCAATTATTCATGATAGTGGCTTTAATCATGACCATCGACGCAATTATTCTCTGTCTTTGGGCTGTTATTTCTCCTTTCCGGTACTCCATCACGGATCACGAAACTCTGGTTTGTAATTTCTTATTTTTTATTTTTTTTTAAATTTTAAAATCAAAAATTTCTTTTATTTTTTTTTAATTTTAAAATTAAAACTTTCTTTTATTTTTTATTTTTTAAAAATTTTAAAATCAAAAATTTTTTTTATTTTTTTTTAAATTTTTAAACTAAACATTTCTTTTATTTTTTTAAATTTAAAAAAATATTTAATATTTAATTTTTCTTTAATTTTGTAAATTTAAAAAAATATTTAATATTTAATTTTTCTTTAATTTTGTAAATTTAAAAAAATATTTAATATTTAATTTTTTTTAATTTTAAAAATTAAAAATCTTAAAAAATATTTAATTTTCTTTTTAATTTTTTATTTATGAAATATAATTACAGCAATCTAAAAACTTCCTGATTATTCCTCAATTGGAACGGTGTCAAAGTGATTATTCAATTTATTTCCAAGTCGTCTTCTACATTATTAAAGGAATATTGATGGTGAGGAACTATTTAGATAGCCATACGGTAGTCGTTCCCTTGGGGCTTCTGATCCCCTTTGGTCTTTTTTAAAATTCTTTTTGATTATGAGTGTAATTTTGGGTTATTTAAAAAACGAAAAAACTTGTGCCGAGATCTGTAAAAAAATCAACATGAAAGTCAAATTTGCAGTTTGCACGCAACAATTGAATAAGCATGTTTGTCATAATGTTACAAGCAACCTGCGAGTTTGACTTTGACTTTGATTTCGACCTCCGACTTTGAACTTTGACAGTCAATTTTGATATCGAAAATTGAGTTCAAATTTCGACTATTAACTTTGACCGTCAACTTTGACTTTGATGTCGAAAGTTAACTTCGAATTTCGACTATTAACTTCGACTTTGAATTTTGACGGTCATCTTTGATCTTGACCTCTGACGTTGATGTCGAATTTTAAGTTCGAATTTCGACTATTAGCTTTGATGTTGAATATTAAGTTCGAATTTCGACTATTAACTTTGACTTCGAACTTTGACGATCAACTTTGACTTCGAACTTGAGTTTGAACTTTGAGGATCAACTTCGATGTTGAACTTTGACCATTAACTTTGATAAAAAACACAAACTTCTAAAAAATGATTTTGCAGATCTTCGGATGTTTCCTCGCTTGGGAGACCCGTGCAGTGAACGTGCCGGCTTTAAACGACTCGAAATACATCGGGATGAGTGTCTACAACGTCGTGGTCATGTGTGTCATCGGTCTCTCACTGGCCTTCATCCTCCAAGAAAGGGTAAACGAAGCATTTGCTTTGACCAGTTTATTTATAATTTTTTGCACAACATTGACGCTTTCGTTCGTGTTTGTACCGAAAGTAAGTTTATTTTTATTACGAAATTCAATATGCACATAACATCCAGATAATCGAATTGCTACGGACCCCTCGGGGCACAGAACAACAAAGATACAGAAAAGGCATGATGAAGTCCGTCGTGGGCAAAAACGGAACGGAGAATTTACAACGACAACTTTCCATGTGAGACCCAATTTTAGGATTGTCTTAATTTTCCTAATTCCACCCATTTCAGGGTCGTCGAAGGGATTAAGGAGAAAATCTGCCGGATCGAGGAGGAAAACCTCAGTCTCCACCAGGTCCTGGTTACGGTAAGGATACTCGTTTCTAACACCACAGATACTGTGAAATTACTTGTAATTGAATATAATCAACGTATTTGGATCGTTTTTGTCATTAAAAAATCTATAAAAAGATCAAAATCAAAATCAAATTCGCAGGTTGCGTGCAACATTTAAGTAGATATGTCAACATCGAAATCAAACTAAAATCTGCAGTTTGCCCGCAACATTCAGGCAGTTCGAGTAGTGTTTTTATATTTACATTTGTAAAAAGATCAAAATCAAAGTCAAATTCGCAGGTTGCGTGCAACATTAGACCAACTTGCTCAGTTATTGTGCAAAAACTCAATTTAATTTTGATGTCGAGTTCTTCACAAATCTCAGAACAGATTTTTTTGATAAAAATGGTCTGAACACGTTGATTCCGTTCAGTTGCAAATGATTCTACAGTAATTGCGAAGATTAAATTTTTCTTTTTAGAAATCTGCAGAACTGTGGGATCATCTGGAGCGGCTAAGACAGCTTGGCGAAAGTGTCCGTGATCAAAAAGGTAAGTGAGCAAATACGGTAAATACAGTAATTAAAACAAAAATATCTGATAGTAATGTCGGAGAATCAGAAGTAATGTTAAAAAGTGCTTTGATTTCTTCTCTGGCTATACTGTTACACATATCTTCGGAACAGCAGCAGAATCTTGAAAAAAGCAAATTTTTTGGATCTAATTTGTTCGATGATAATTTTCTTTTAAAAGTATTTCCAACAATCGGATCCAATTCCGTGATGTTGACACATCGGTCCGTGAGTCCTCTGTTCCTGCAGTGGATTTCGTGGACGCAAAATCTGTCATATTTTTGAATTAATCCGTTTTTTTCGTTTTTTACAGCATAGTATTCTCCGTAACAATTCTGAAATTTAAATTCACATTTTAATAATCACATTATTATAAAATCAAAGGTTAATTTTTCCACGAAATTATTTTCATGCGGATTTTTGGAATCTGACATTTTTTGAATTTTTTTAGGATAATTTTAAATTTACTTTTTTTAACTCTCTACGTGAGAATTTGAAGTTTTAAGAGATTATATTGTTATGAAAATTAAAAATAGCATTTTTTTGACGTGGATTTTTCAAAAAGATTTAAAATTTAAATAAAAGAAAAAAAGAGAGAGAAAAAGAGAGAGAGAAAGAGAGAAAGAGAAAAAAGAAAGAAAAAGAAAAAAGAAGAGTGAGAGAAAGAAAAAAGAGAGAAAAAAGAAGAGTGAGAGAAAGAAAAAAGAGAGAAAGAGAAAAAGAGAAAAAGAAAGAAGAGTGAGAGAGAAAAAGAAATAAAAGAAGAGCGAGAGGAAGAAAAGGGCGAATTGATTTTGTCAGATTTACCATTTTTGCCACTTTTGCACATCTCTCTCCCTTTACGCGGAAACTCAAAAATTCCAAAAATATTATAATAAAAATTCAAAGAATAAATATTTTTACGGAATTTTTAAGATTCCTTTGAATTTAGGCGAAAAGAAATTTATCTCACTATAAAATATCGATTTTTTTATTCTTCATAAATTTCTTTTTTGTCACGAAAATTAAAAAATATATTATTGTAAAAATAATACTTTTCATAAAGCCATCTCAATGCAAAAATCTAGAATTTTTAAATTCCAAAATAAAAATAAAAAAATAAAATTTAAAAAATTTAAAATTTAAGAAAAAATTTAAAAAAAATTAAAATAAAAAACCAGGTCAATTTCGGAACTGACTTATCAGATTTACAACTTTTTCTATTTTTATAATTTTTTGCGAAAATTGAAAAATTTCGAAAAATTACATTTTTATAAAAAAATTAAAAAATAAATTTGTCATTTTTCGTGGAAATTTAGAAATATCAAAAAATAAATTTTAAAATCATAATTGAAAAAAAATTTTAAAATAATAATTAAAAAAAAATAAATTTTAAAATTATAATTAAAAAAAAATAAATTTTAAAATTATAATTTAAAAAAAAATAAATTTTAAAATTATAATTAAAAAATTAAACTTACTTCATTTGGATTACATTCCGTCACGTCATCGGGATCAGGCATGTCCGAATTGTAGCATTTTAAAGCCGATAATTTTCGACAATTAAAAAAAACAAGTGTAAAAATAAAATGTAAAATCTTGATTTGAATTTTCTTCATGTTTGTTTCCAGGGACGAGGAATCTGTGTTGTGTAGCAGCTTCTGGAGTTCCTGTAAGTTCTGTCCAAGGGAGTGGCGGAGTTCTTTACGGAGCAAAAGTCCCAGGCCCTGCGGCAATCACAGAAACCGACAGTTTTGATGCCAGTTCTTCTGTTTCGGAAAGAAAACCAGAACGACTAGAAAACGAAAATGAACCGTTTATTATGGAAGAGTAAGTAATTTTAAAAGTACTTTGTAGAAAATTGAAAAATAATAACTTGAGCTCGGTTAAGCCGTTTTGCGCATTAGAAATTGGAGAAGAGCCATGTTTCGTCAGCACTTCCGCAAATGGCCAAAGGAGACAGCGCACCTGGACATGATAGGGTATTCCCGTCCCAAGTCTTCATGTTCCAATTCTCTATGTTCTAGGTCTCTAAATCCCAAGTCTTCATGTTCTAGGTCTCTATATTCCAAGTCTCTATGTTCTAGGTCTCTAAATCCCAAGTCTTCATGTTCTAGGGCTCTATATTCCAAGTCTTTATGTTCTAGGTATCTATATCCTAAGTCTTCATGTTCTAGGTCTCTATGTTCTAGGTATCTATGTTCTAGGGCTCTATATTCCAAATCTTCATGTTCTAGATCTCTATATCCTAAGTCTTTATGTTTTGGGTCTCTAAATCCCAAGTCTCTATCTTCCAATTCTTTATGTTCTAGGTGTTTATGCCCCAAGACTTTAAATCCCAATTCTTCTTGTTCTAAGTGTCTATATTTCAAATCTCTATATTCCTAATTATTTTTGTCCTAAGTCATCGTGTCCCAAATCTCTATGTTCCAAGGCTTTAAATCCCAATTCTTTTTGTCCTAAGTCTCTATGTCCCAAATCTCTATGTTCCAAATCTCTATATCCCCAATTATTCATGTCCTAAGTCTCTATATCCCCAATTCTTTATGTTTTAAGCCTTCATGTGCCAATTTTCAGGTGCATAGTCACTTTGTTACCAGAAAATGAAACATTCCACTTTGGCGGTAGCAAAGTGAATATATCCCCAATTTTATACCTTTAATTTAAAAATTAAAACGAAAAATTGTTGAAAATAATTTTTCATCTGTTATATAATATTTTCAAAGCTATTTTAAATAAATTTCAACTTTTTAAAGGTTTTATAAAATTTAAGGTATTTTTAAAATCCAAAGTTAGTCTTCAAAATCCTGGATTACAAAAACCAACTTCTGATTCTAAATTCAGAATTGATGAATTTTATTACAGTACTATAAGTATTTTTTTGTTCAATTTTAAGGATATTGAAAATTGTAAAATCAAAATTAAAAATTATTCTTCAGAATCCAGAATTACAGAAATCAATTTCTGATTCTAGATTCAGAATCTATAGGTTTTATTATAATATTATAAATATTTTTTTTGTAAAGTTTTAACTTTAAAATTGGAACACAAATGTTCTAGATATAAGTACCACTTAACTCAGAATCCAGGATTCTGAAGGCTGGCTATCGATTCTGATTCTAGATTCAGAATCTATAGGTTTTATTATAGTATTATAAATATTTTTTTTAAGTTTTAACTTTAAAATTGGAACACAAATGTTCTAGATAGAAGTACCACTTAACTCAGAATCCAGGATTCTGAAGGCTGGCTATCGATTCTGATTTTAGATTTAGAATCTATAGGTTTTATTATAGTATTATAGATATTTTTTTAAGTTTTAACTTTAAAATTGGAACACAAATGTTCTAGATAGAAGTACCACTTAACTCAGAATCCAGGATTCTGAAGGCTGGTTATCGATTCTGATTCTAGGTTCAGAATCTATGGATTTTATTACATTATTATAGATATTTTTTTAAGTTTTAACTTTAAAATTGGAACACAAATGCTTGGGACAGAAACGTCACATAACTCACCTGGAAGCCTAGTTCGGGACCTAGATTTCAAACATAAATTTTTTCAAACTAAATCTTGTAGGTTGTCTTTCTCAAAATCCGAAAGTCATCCAGAAGCCTCAAGCAATAATGGTAAGTAGATTTAAAAATACAATTTATAAAAAGTCAAATTTCAGGATTAT
Source organism: Halicephalobus mephisto (assembly GCA_009193035.1). Classification (NCBI taxonomy): domain Eukaryota; kingdom Metazoa; phylum Nematoda; class Chromadorea; order Rhabditida; family Panagrolaimidae; genus Halicephalobus; species Halicephalobus mephisto. The sequence continues at coordinate 47,920 of SWDT01000038.1, read as the reverse complement.
CAACAATGGTCAGACAGAAACAAGAAGGATGGCCTTGGCTGGACCCTGCAGAGCACACAACCATGCTTTAACGACAATTTTATCTTTTTACAAGTACCATTTGTTCGGCCAAAAGCTCTCAAATTATGGGCTGCATGACAGTTGCTCCCCAGAAGTAATTCACCCCCAGAGGCAATTCATCCCCAGAGATAATTTATCTCCAAAGGCAGTTCATCCCCAGAAGTAATTCAACCCCAGAGGTAATTCAACCTCAGAAACAGTTCATCCCCAGAGGCAATTTACCCCCAGAAACAGTTCATCCCCAGAGGCAATTCATCCCTACTGATAATTGTTCCCCTACGGCAATTGTTTCCCAGCGACAGTTATTCGCCATCTATATTCGCTCCTGGACAACAGTTCATCCCCAGCGGCAGTTGTTCCCCACTGACAAATGCTCCCGTCAATAATTGCTCTTCTTTGACTCGCGCTGATTTTGAAATTTTTCTTTTTATATTAATTTTGTAGTTAAATCAACTTAATATCTTAGTTAGGAAAAAACTAATTTAAAAAGAAGTTTCAAAATTAGAGAGAATCAAAAAAAAGAAAAACAAGGGGGGAATACCGCTGGGGGACATCTATCGTACAGCCCTCCCGATGGCATTTGCTCCCTTATTTCGTAATATATAATTTATTTCACTTTTATATTTATTTTTTAATGATTAAAATTAATAACTTAATTAAATAAGGAAAAGCTAATTTAAAAAGAAGTTTCAAAATTAGAGAGAATCAAAAAAAAGAAAAACAAGGAACGAATACCACTGGGGGACATCTATCGTACAGTTCTCCCGATGGCATTCGCTCCCCTATTTCGTAATATATAATTTATTTCACTTTTATATTTATTTTTTAATAATTAAAATAACTCAATATTTCAGTTAAATAAGAAAAAATTAATTTAAAAAAAAGTTTCAAAATTAGAGAGAATTAAAAAAGAAAAACAGGGAACGAATACCGCTGGGGGGCATCTGTCGTACAGCCTCAGGGAGCAACCGTCATCCAGCCGAATTACGGAATAAACAACTTAGGAAAAATTGACATGGAATATGAATGTTGCGTGCCAAGGTGAGAAATCCAAAACTAATGCAAGTTGAAACCAAATGAATTTTGAATAAACATTTCTTTTAGAAACTATTGTTTGGAATTTTTCACAAGTGGCCTAAATTTTATTAGAAATTCCATGGACGTAAAATTGATTCGGAAATGACGGCACTTTTTTGAATTTTTTTTTTTTCTGTTATTTTTTCCCTTTCAATTGTCGCCAAATTTCGATTTCATCAAAAATGAAAAATCTTGATTAAATTTAATTTTCCCCGGTTTGTCTAGATGGATAGAATCGCCTTAGGCATTCAGACGACGGATCTCAGGTAACCCAAATTTCGTCTTCATCCACTCGAAGTCGTCTTTCTTGGATCAGTTTTAATTTAATTGAGACAGTTTTTCAAAAAAATGCAGATTGTTTGGATTGTTCTCATATCGACTTTCGTTATTGGTTTGTTTTTGAAAAATTTTAAAATTCATCAAGAGTTTAGAATTTTCTCATTCTGGACCTGCACCGCGGATGAAGATCCTTCCATGTCCTCGGGGCTCTCGGCCACTCTACAGACCGGACGGGGAACCTCGGAAGTGCCTCCCCCACCAGACGAACCTCTGCTTGAACGCTCTCGATGATAAAGTAAAAAAAAATTATTTATTTTTATTTTTATTTTTCTTTAGACTGATCCATCCACCGTTTGCTGCTGGCATAATCAAGTGGATTACCATTGTTGCATGAACATTGATATTTCCGAATGTCCTCAATACAACAACGTCACCGTCGTCATCCACAATTCCTTCCCTCATAGTGCTTTTCCCGTGAAAAGTTTCCATTTCAAAAAAGGTATCGAGGACGAAATCGATTTCGCAACTTCCTAATTAAATTTTCTCCAATCTTAAATTTTCAAATCTCTTAAATTTAAAAAATTTTCAAATCTCTCCAATTTAAAAAATTTTAAAATCTCTGTAATTTAAAAAATTTTCAAATTTCTGTAATTTTAAAAATTTTCAAACTTCTTCAATTTTTAAAATTTTAAAATTTCTGTAATTTCAAATCTCTTCAATTTTTAAATTTCTCTAATTTTAAATTTCTTCAGTTTTTATAATTTTTAAATTTCTTCAATTTTCTTTAATTTTTAAATTTCTTTAATTTCTTCAAAATTGTCTTTAATTTTTAAATTTTCTTTGATTTTTTTTAAAATGTACAAATTATTTAGAAATAATAATTTATTTTATTTATGATGAAGTTTTAATTATTAATATTAAATAATTAAAGTTGGATAAATAATATTTTTCTAACAAGAATTATAATTTTAAAAGTTTTTAAATTTTTGTAAAAAAAATAAAAAATTTTATAATTTTTTTTATTTTTAAAAATTTTTGTAAAAAAAAAATTTGGTAATTTTTATGTAAAATTAAAAATGTTCGTTTTTTAATAACGAAATTTTTTTGAATTTTTAAATTACTGCGAAAAAAGAGTTTTTTGCAAAAACGACAAAAATAGTAAATCTGGTAACCTGGTTTGTCCTCACTCGCGCTTCTCTTGTTTTTTTACCTAAATTCTTGGAATTTTTAGATAACTCCAGAAATTTGTGTCAAGGAAAATCTGTAAAAAAGTTTATTTTTGAAATTTAAAATAATATGATTGATTGAATTTCTGCAGAATCACATAAATTATAAATTTTGGAATTTTAGGTCCTGACTGGAAAATTCGGAAAGTTCCATTTGAGACAATTTTATAAAAAAGTTAATTTTTGAATTTTAAAATAATTTAATTATCATTATATTTTTGCAATATCATATAAATATAAATTTTTAAACTTTAGGTCCTGACTGGAAAGTTCGGAAAATTCCATTTGAAACAATTTTCGTAAAAAAAGTTCATTTTTGAATTTTAAAATAGTTTAATTATGGTTGAATTTTTAGAAAACTACATAAATCGTAAATTTTTAAATTTTAGGTCCTGACTGGAAAGTTCGGAAAGTTCCATTTGAAACAATTTTCGTAAAAAAGTTCATTTTTGATTTTTAAAATACTACTATTATGACAGAATTCTTGAAAAATCACACAAAAATCGAATTTTACACTTTTGAGTCTCGACTAGGAAGTTTTAAAAATTCCTCTCGAGACAATACCGCGACAATACTTATCGTAATTCTTCTAATAGTATATCTCATTAGTTTTCTTTGTCCCCGATTATGATCCGAAATCAAGTTTTTCTATTTTAAGCCGGTGGTACTCAAGCTAAGTCATCAAACTTTTGTTTTCCTCAATAATGCTCAGTTTTGTCAGAGCGGAAGACGGAAAATCGACCTGCAAAGAAAGTCAATCATCATCGTTTAGTTGCAATATTTATCCCGATACAAAGCCTAGTAGACAGAAAATCTCGTTTCTTCGATATTAACCGCTAAAACAAACAGCTCGAGGTAGAGGTTATTTGCTGAAGAAAAACCGACAAGATGCTGATACAAGTCGCTTCTTGAGAGTTCAACTCGGTTCCCATTATTCCGGTTGTATCTTGTTTAACCTTATCGGAGGAGCTCAATTTAAGTATTTATGGCAAATATTTAACCCTCAAGCACAAAATCTAATTTTTATTCTGAAGAAAAACCAAAGTACTGTAGCGTTGGATGTGATCTCTGAGATGTTCATGAGGACTTTAATATATACAAAAAGCGTAACTTCTGGTCTGGTAACAATTGTAAAATATAATGAAAATGTGACACAATCATCACATTTTTCGTGAATATCTAATATTTGTGATAAAAATGTAACATAATTGTCATAATTTTCGTGAATATTCAACATTTATCACGAAAAGTACAACTTAATCGTTATAATTTTCGTGAATATTTAATATTTGTGATAAAAATGTAACACAATTGTCACAATTTTCATGAATATTTAATATTTGTGATAAAAATGTAACACAATCATCATAATTTTCGTGAATATTTAATATTTGTGATAAAAATATAACACAATTGTCACAATTTTCATCAATATTCAACATTTATCACGAAAATTACAACTTAATCGTCACAATTTTCGTGAATATTTAATATTTGTGATAAAAATGTGACATAATCGTCACATTTTTCATGAATATTTAATATTTGTGATGAAAATAAAACTTATTCGTCATATTTTTTACGGATATTTGACATTTGTGACGATTTCCATTTTTTACTAAACCAAAAGTTACGCTTTTTTGTGTGTAATTACCAGCTCTGGGGTGTAGATAGAAATTTTTAGATTTTATATATCATAATCCAGAAGTCTTCGAATTTATCTATGAAGAATATATTTGTAAAAAATTAATTCCGAAATTGTGTAAAATTATAAAACCGAAATTTTAGGTTATTTTAGTTTTTAAAAATTTTTGAAATTTTGTGTCGAGGAAAATCTGTAAAAATTTTTATAAATATTAAATTTTTCACTTTTGGGTCATGAGTGGAAAGCTTAAAAAATTCCATTCGAGACAATTTTCGCTAAAAAAAGTTTATTTTTGAATTTTACAACAGAGTTTAATCTTTACAAGTTATAAAAACATTAAATTTTACACTTTTGGGTCCTGAGTGGAAACTTTGAAATGTTCGTGTCGGGACCGTTTCGCTAAAAAAGTTTATTTTTGAATTTTTTACAACAAAATTGAATCTTTACGAGTTATAAAAACGTTAAATTTTGCACTTTTGGGTCTCGATTAGAAAGTTGCTGAACTTTGTGTCGGGACCATTTCGTTAAAAAAGTTTACTTTTGACTCTTAAAATAGTATGATTACAATTATATTTTCGAAAAATCACATAAAATATACGTTTTCTAGTCTCGAGTCTCAACTGGGAAGTTGCTGAACTTTGTGTCGAGATAATTTTGTTAAAAAAGTTTACTTTTGACTCTTAAAATAATATGATTACAATTGTATATTTAGAAAACTACATAAACTATAAATTTCAAAATTTTGGGTCCTGATTGAAAAGTTTCGAAAAAATTCGTTTCAGGAAACTTTTGTTAAAAAAGTTTATTAATAATTTTAAAAATGGTATAACTAAGATTGTATCTTTAAAAAATTATCTTAAAACTAAATTTTTATACTTTTGGGTCCCGACTGGAAAGTTTCGAAAAAATTCGTTTCGGGACCATTTTGTTAAAAAAGTTTATTAATAATTTTAAAAATGGTATAGTTAAAATTGTATCTTTAAAAAATTATCTTAAAACTAAATTTTTATACTTTTGGGTCCCGATTGGAAAGTTTCGAAAAAATTCATTTCGAGAAAATTTACTTTCAAAATACTGTAATTTTTAAAATTCAATAAATTTTAGTAGATTTAATAGATGATTCCGGAACTTTCTAGAATTTCCTCAAAGCTTCTGAAATCTAAAATTTCAAAGATTTTTAAAAATTAAAAAAATTATATTTTTAAAATAATATAATTTTTATATTTTTTAAAATTTAACATCAATTATAAAATTTTCCAAAAACGAAAAACACAATGATGACCAAATTTTCGAAAAAAAAAATCGGAAACACGCGATCAAGCGTGCCAGAACCTAATTACGTGTTTGAACCGGTTTATCTATGGATTTAAAAATCTACAACTAAAACATGGGTCAATTTCTATGAAAAAATTTCCTCTAAGTCTCGGAATAATCCCATCAAAGGAGTTTGTCAACAATAACTTTTTATATTCTTGGAAGACCTGTCTGGAACTCGGACGATTATATCACTCGAGATTTTTCGTTTGCTTATATGGGCTGTACAATAGGTCCTCCCCTAGGACCTTTCATCCCTAATTTTGCAAATTCAATTTTAAATTTTTTTATTTTAAATATTTAAAAAAAAATTTAAAAAAAATAAAAATATATCATAGAATCTTTCATCTCAAATTTTGCAAATCCAATTTTAAATTTTCTTATTTTAAATATTTAAAAAAAATAAAAATATATCATAGAATCTTTCATCTCTAACTTTGCAAGTCTAATTTCAATTTTCTTATTTTAAATATTTAAAAAAAATAAAAATATGTCATAGAATCTTTCATCTCTAATTTTGCAGATTCAATTTTAAATTTTCTTATTTTAAACATTTAAAAATAAATTTTAAAAAAAAATGTTACAAAATACTTTATCCCTAATTTTGCAAATTCAATTTTAAATTTTTAGATTTCAGATTAATCTTACTGATCTCAGTTACTGTATTAAATTATTTTAAATATTAAAAAATAAATTTAAAAAGATAAAAAATATTTGATTTTTTTGATTCAGTTTGATTTCGAAATTTTTTCTTTTTTAGATCAATCTGGTTACTTGATTGATATTTTAATTCATTTCAGGAATCAAAAAGACTAGTTTAAAAAAGATAAAAAACAGACTACACAACAATTGCTTTTTTGAGATTCTTGTTCCCTCAGGGCATTTAGTCCTCAATTTCCTAAATTTCTTGTAATTTTGTTTTTAAATTTAATTTTTTAATTCTTATATTAAAAAATTAAGAAAATCAAAAAAATTAATTTTTTAAAAAATCAGAAAAAAATTAATTTAAAAAATAAAAAAATAGATTTTTAAAAATAAAAAAATAAATTTAAAAAGTAATTTTTCAAAATCGGGATTAAATGTCCTGAGGAACGAGAATCCCAAAGCAGTAGCTATCGTCAGATACTTGTGGAGTTTTCGCCTTACTTAACTTACTCTTAAAGTAGTATTTTCAAGTCTCAAATCTCCACATTAAAAGTACACCCAAAAAGCGTAATTTTTGGTATAGTAAAAATTGCGAAATGTGACAAAATTACAATACAATTATCACGTTTTTCGTGAATATTTAATATTTGTGATGAAAATTAAAAAATAATTGTCACAATTTTCATCAATATTCAACATTTGTGACGAAAATTACGACTTAATCGTCACAATTTTCGTGAATATTGAACATTTATCACGAAAATTACAACTTAATCGTCACAATTTTCATCAATATTCAACATTTATCACGAAAATTACGACTTAATCGTCACAATTTTCATCAATATTCGACTTTTGTAACAAAAATTATAACTTAATCGTCACAATTTTCATCAATATTCAGTATTTATCACGAAAATTACAACTTAATTGTCACGTTTCCCATGAATATTGAACATTTGTGACGAAAATTAAAAAATAATAGTGACGATTTAAGTTTGTTGCTGCGCCAAAAGTTACACTTTTTGCGTGTAGTTTCATGGAACACTGGATTTGCACAATGAAGATCTGGTTGCTCCTTTTTTCATTGATATCCCATCGTTCCAAATAAATCTATATCCATGGAACGAAGCCAGAATATTTTCGATTTTATCTGTCGAGGTCAACTAATTTTTTCAAGGATCTACTTGTGGATCCAATTGCGTAAAGATTGCGTTCATCCTGACTTGAGGAAATACAACTCTGTTCTTCAATTTCCACATCCGATCCGGTTTTAGGCGTGGCGAGTTCAGAGTTTGCGCATGTCGGAAAAAAATTGCATGCTGATCTTCAATGATCACGGATTTGCTTTCGTTTTTTCGTCGTCCGGCCTTAGGCAACAGACTTTCACTTTCGACGTGCAACCGGTTGGCCACAGAAGCTGACACTGTCGTAGGGCGGAAAAATGGAATGAATCGACCCGCAATTGGAATCCATGTAGTAGTTAAGGGAGTAGAAACCAGGAAGCTCATTTTCTAGATCTTTCTAGAGCAGTCTTAAGTCTTTTTAAAATTCCTAAAATTAAATAATATTTTATAATTTTTATTTAATTATAAAAATATTTCATAAATTTCTAAAATTAAATAATATTTTATAATTTTTATTTAATTATAAAAGTATTTTATAAACTTCTAAAATTAAATAATATTTTATAATTTTTATTTAATTATAAAAGTATTTTATAAATTCCTAAAACTATATAGAATTTATAATTTTTATTTAATTATAAAAATATTTCATAAATTTCTAAATTTATATAATATTTCTTAAATTTCTAAAATCACCAAAATTTCTATTTTTTTATTTTACCAGTTCAAAGATTATGTTTGAAATTTTCAAATATTCTTAGAAATAGAATTTCGAAGAATTCCTTTTTCCGCTGATCGTTACTCTTTAAATTTTTCAAATGACGAGTTAAAAAGCTCTTGAAGTTCGACCACGGACGTTCCCGTGCACCAAAACTCGTGGAGTTTGCTCAGTTAACTACTTCCTTCAAAAATGAATTTTGTTCAACAAGCTACACTGCTCTTATCCACCATACTGTCAGCTGATTTTATTTTGTACTTTTTCAAAATTGTTTCAAGTGTTCGAGGATTTTCCTTGCTAGTTTTGTTGTTTCGGGGATATTTTTTGAATCGGAACATTGTTTTTTTTCTTCGATGTTTACGAAACCGAAGAATCCGCTTGAATCACTTGAACTTTCACGTGAAAACTAACTTAGCAAGATATTTTTGCAAACTTTTTTGTAAATTAAACAAGTTTTTCTCTGATCTCGGATAAGTTTCATTTTTAAGATAATCCTATTCACAGCGGCGCCAACCCTCATCTGAGCTTCTTTAGTAACAGTTTCTTATATACTCGTGAAATGCACGAAAATACGACCAAAAAATGGTTTGACTGGTCCCTCGATGGATGGGGAGGCGCCAGAGAGGTGACTTTGCGCAATTCAACTGGCGCCGGATTGATTATCCCTAAGATGAAAACATGCAGCATAGGCGCCAATATCACAAGAACCACTTGAGTTGTTTTGACAAAAGTAAAGTTTAACTTTTTTTTCCGGAACATGACTGAGGAAACAATACGTCTTCAGTTTTATTTATTCAATCAACCGAAATAAATCTGATTTGCTCCTAAGCACAAAAGTCAGACAATTTTTATTTCCATTCAGCTGCTGGTCCGATTATTCTCTCTTGCAAAGAGGAACTTCCTTGTTTTAGATCCGTTAAACGGATAAAGTCAAATCTTTTCGGATAAAAGATCTTTGGCAAAAACCAGGTTCGTCAGGGATTCAAAAAAGTTCCAGAATCTGTTTATCGATGTTGTTAAGGAATTTATTGTTTTCAGAAAACATCAACGACGATCATATGCGTTTTTGTTTAATTGATGCTTATCACTCTCATGACTGTCTAGCTTGACATTCCGAAACAAAAGAATATTGACGAGATCAAACATCGTCATTGTTGTTTTTTTGTTGATTGCATTTTGGAGAATTCCTCGTTGATAGAGTTTCATGGATGAATGGGTGATTTGGAAGTGTATCATATAATATGATCCATGATTTCAAAACTATTGGTTGTACTTTGTTTCGTAATCCATGAAAAAGAGAATACTATATGTCAGAATCTCCGCAATAAGGTATGTAATGTAAATCCTCGTTGATATCCTTAAGGATTCTAGTTCACAAGTTACGATATCCATATATTATGAAACAAACTACAACAAATAGTTCTGGAATTATGAACTGTATTGTAATTTATCGAAATATAATTAAAAGTTAAGTAATGTTATGTACCTCAAGTTAGATGTAACTCTAACTTCTAATTTTAGTCCTTCTTCGAGAATTTAGCATAGTATAGTACATGATTTTGAAGGTATTAGTTGCAACTTGATTTACTATGCAGTAATAAGGAACTACTGTCCATCGTTAGGGCTCTCTTGATGAGATATACAGTATCAGAGGATTCTACATAACTCTTCAGAAGTTATGACAGAAAATACAAAGTTTTTCAAAATCTGAAATCCAACGATTTCTATGAAGAAAAACTTCATATTTTCCGTCATAACTTCTGAAGAGATATGTAGAATCCTCTGATACTGTATGTATCATTAAGGAGGTTCTAACAATGTGTAATTCTTCCATATTACTGCATGGGAAATCAAGTTACAACCAATACCTCCAAGATAATGGAGCCTATTGTATATCCATGCATTTATGTCTTTTTCACGTCTTACAACCTTCGGAAACAAGTTTTTACAAGCGTCTGGAGTAATCTCAGTATTTACTCAAGCTCTCAAATTTTTTGAGTACGTGTCCGTTCGAGTAGCAGTTTCCCAACGAACTTTGTTGATGAACGTGAATTTGGTACATCATCCATTAAATTCTTATTTTTTCCATTAAAACCTAAAAATTCAGATTAAATGGAAGACACAGAGGTCATGTAAATAATGTTTAACGCCCAATTTTAAACTAATGGATCTTCAAAGACGTTTTAATGGGTCTTCCGCACTTTGAAACATCGTTGTCCTAAAGAAAACATTTACAAAATGGACGATCTGGCGCCATTTACGCCTACTCGCGAGAATTAGACTGTTTGCTGGTCGGCTTGTTAGGATTGGTGTCCCGAATCCGCGACCTTGAAAAAAACGTTCATTCAACAAAATTGCGCGACTTTTGATCGAGATGAATCTTCTTTTACTGATACCTGCAGAATTAATACAAGCTGATTTTTGCAAGGATCTGTTATTTGATTAATGAGTCGATCAGGATCTGATTTTTGCTCGAAAAAGTCAACAAAACACGGTTAACTGACCAGGTCGTGAGACTTCACCGTCTGAGGTTCCGAGAACGTCTTCTTTGTTCCTATTTTCCGTTTACATGTTTACATTCTTTTAATTTTAATTTTTGATTTTAATTTTTGGTTTAAATTTTTCATAAAAAAATAACGAGAAATAGGTAGAGGTACTTTGACGTTAAGTATGATCTTTTTGGATGTCCATAGGTACTGTATTAGGTAAGCATTAATCTTCCAAAATAGACAAAAAGTTGTATTTTATGTTTTAATTTAAGTCTCTAAATCTATCTGGGAAAATTTTATTTTAAAAAAATTAATTACGAAATCATATAAGATGACAGTCATTTAAAAAAACTAAAATTTTCACGTAAACCACTTTAAATTCAGTTAAGTTCCGGAAATTCCCGTCTAGACAATTTTATAAAAAACTTTATTTCTAATTTTTAAAATAATTATATTTTTCTAAAAATATATAAATAATAAAATTTATAAATTTCAGGTCCCAACTGGAAAATTTGAAAAATCTGTGTTGAAACAATTTTATAAAAAACTTTATTTTTAATTTTTAAAATAATTATATTTTATATTTTTCTAAAAATATATAAATAATGAAATTTATAAATCTCAGGTCTCAACTGGAAAATTTGAAAAATTCCCGTCTAGATAATTTCATAAAAAATTTTATTTTTAATTTTTAAAATAATTATATTTTTCTAAAAATATATAAATAACGAAATTTATAAATTCCAGGTCTCAACTGGAATATCCCAAAAATTTGTGTTGAAAAAATTTTTGATGATTTTTAATTTTTAAAAATTATCATGATTATTTTCTTAAAGAATTCATGAATCTTAGATTTTTCAACTTTAAATCTCGACTAAGACGTTTTGAAAATTTTCAACAATTCCAGAACAACGCCCATTTCCGTTTTTTTAAAATAATATTTTTTTTCCAATGTTTTTCGTCATATCCAGCTGACTATGTCTTTAAACCTACGCAAATTTCCGACAATTTATTGCATGTTTGTTTTTTTCGTCCGATTCAACGTGTCAAACAATTCAAAGATCTTCTAGTTGATAAAAATATTTTTTTTCAGCTTTGCATTGCCGCAGGACTTGATCGATCCTTCAATAAACTGATTTCAGCGATGGATACCGTGACCTTCGCTCTTGTTTGTGCTTTGGTCGCGGTGAGTGATGCCGCTATATCCACCATGACTTACGTTCCACAAGGAAATAATCCATTACTGTATCAGCCAGGTGTGGAACCTATAATGCATCTAGATCAAGCCACATTTTCCGACACAATCTTCGATCCAACAAAACGAAATTCCTTCGTTGTTGAATTTTACGCTGATTGGTAGGAATTATTTTTTATTTTTTTTAAAAATATATAACCATCAGGTGTGGTCATTGTCGAGCATTCGCCCCTTACTATCGAGAATTCGCAGGACTTGTGGCGAGTTGGAACGAAGTCACCAAAGTAGCCGTCATAAACTGTGCCGACAGCTTCAACTCCAAAGTCTGCAGAGACAATGGAGTTGCTTATTTCCCTATGGTCAAGGTTTGTTTTTACAAAACTTATTATCTACATCTTCATCAAAGTAATCCACTTTCAATGAGGTATTTTATAATATCTCAAGCATTTGTCAAAACTTTATATAATCCATAGCACTAAAACTAGAGTACAAAAAGGGGTACATAGTACATAATCTATGGATACATTGTAACGGCTCTAATTTATCAAATGCATTGTATTCAATACATCGATATACTAAATTAATATCAATATATCGTATATAATCTATGGATACATAACAGCTTTAATTTATCAAATGCATTGTATTCAATGCATCGATATACTAAATTGATAACAATGTATTGTATATAATCTATGGATACATTGTAACGGCTCTAATTTATCAAATGCATTGTATTCAATACATCGATAGATTAAGTATAATATTGATAAATTCCATATAATGTACCAGTACATTAAAACGATTCTGATGTATCGGATACATTAAGTTCAATATATCAATGCATTACATTCAATATATCTGATTCATTAAAACAGCTCTGATTTATCAAGTACATTACATTCAATGCATCTATATATTAAGTTCATATCAGTACATTGTATATAATCTATGGATACATTGAATATAATGTACCTGATAAATCAGAGCTGTTTTAATGTACTCTTTTTGTGTGTAAAGTACAAAATATCAAGACTATTTACTATGTATCAAAAGGCTTTTGTCATACAAAGAATATAATGTGAATTGGCTACTGAGTTTCTCAGGGATCTTCGTGATAGAAGCCCGCTCTCTCAAGATGTCTTCAACATTCATACAAAATTATTTAAAGCCATTTAATTCTTGTTTTTATCAATATATAAACATTAACCCTCGAAAGTGAACAGAAGGTTATGTACCCCACGTGGCCCAGATGTGGAAATTTCGAATTCGGAAAAAATAAATCCAAAATCCTGATGCAAAAAAATTTTTAATTTAGTTTATGAAAATTAACATCAAGACAATTTCACAATTATATTTATTTTAATTTTTAAAATAGTATGATATATTTTTAGTACTTCCCTCGACACACAAGTGGTTACGGTGATGGAATCCTGTTGGAAGCAGCTCATTCTGGTGTTAATTTACGAGACCAATTGTCCAACAAAATCATCAACGAATACAGTAGGATGCCTTATCCTGATTGGCCAAACTTCCATTATCTCGATGTTAACAGGTTAATTTTAAATTTCAAAACTAAAATTAAAACTAAAATTAAAATTAAATTTCAAAACTAAAATAAAATTAAATTTCAAAACTAAAAATTAAATTTTAATTTTAAAATTAAAATTAAGACTAAATTTGAAAACTAAAATTAAATCAAATTAAATTTCAAAATTAAAATTAAAATTAAAATTGAACTTTTTAGTCAAACTCGATATGAAGACCTTTGGACCAGTGTTCCTGCCTCTGCAAATTACTTAGTCATAATTTTCGAGCAATTTGACGGTGCAGGGGCTGAGGTATGTTTATTTATTGTACTTTTTCAAGTGGATATTTCACGTGGTCTGTGATGTTTAGTTTATCCTCAACATCTTCCCGTATCGAGCGATCGTAGGAGGACGAAGAGCACTGTCCTCGACCCCTCTCGTCCAAATGCTTCAAATTTCGAGTTTTCCATATGTCGCCATGTTCAGAAGAGGGGATCAACAAGCGATATTCATGGGACCGTAAGAAAAACAAAATTTTAAAAAATATAAAAATTAATTTTTTACAGATACTTACAATCTACCCTCCAAGAAGTCCTTAATCGAGCCCAACCCGGACAGCTGGTCACCCAGGCCCCTGTTGTTACCACTACTCGCAGGATCAACGTTATCGACTGTGAGAGAGATCCCGAACGATGTGCCGGGATGTACTTCGCTTCGGAAACGGACATGCTGAAAGCTGTACATTCCGCACTCCATGACGAAATCGTTCGGGCCAACGATCGAATCGAAGGACACAATTTCACGAATCTTTATAATTTCGTTTCTTTATTAGCTGATGTAAGTTATTACAAAATTAAAAATTATATAACTATTAATTTTTAGCATTTTCCATCTTTAACTTTTGCAACTGTCGGAAACAAACGAAGACTAGCCAGACAATCCACTTCTTCGGTTTGTTAATTTTCATATTTTTAAATTTACAAAGTTTACAATTAAACGAAAATTGGTATATAATTTTTCGAAATTTTTAAATTTTTAAAAATCCTAAAAATCTGAATTTTATAAAACTTCCTAGACCGAAATCAAATCTGCAGTTTGCTCGAAACATTTGGGCAGCTCAGTTGGCATGTTTATAATTTTATTTACGAAAATTTCAAAATCAAAATCTGTGTTGAAATTTATAAAAAAGTCGATATCAAAATCAAAATTAAATTGAATTTTCATGTAAAAATTAGACGAAATTGTTTGAATATTGCGTGCAAAGTACAAATTTGCTTCGATTTAATAGTTTTCGTAAATTTAAACAGAAATATTAATTCGTCTTTTTGAATATTGCAAGCAAACTGCAGATTTTTAAAATTTAGATATATTCATAAAAAATGATCGAGTTGCAAGAATGTTGCAAGCAAAGTGCAAAATTAATTTCGATACCGATCGATCTGCTTCAATATTGCGTGCAAAGTGCGAATTTGCTTTGATTATGTAATTTTCGTAAATTTAAACATAAATATTAACTCATCTGTCCAATGTTGCAAGCAAAGTGCAGATTTGATTTCGATATCGATCGATCTGCTTCAATATTGCGTGCAAAGTGCGAATTTTACTTCAATTATGTAATTTTCGTAAATTTAAACATAAATATTAACTCATCTGTCCAATGTTGCAAGCAAAGTGCAGATTTGATTTCGATTTTAACTTTGATTTTGATGTTGACTTTTTATAGATCTCAGCACTGATTTTATGATAGTATTATTTTATATCTATTTTTAGATTTTGAAAAAGAGTGAACGAGCAAGAATGGTTTTTGCTCATATGAAGCAATTTTTGGATCAGAAATCAGGAATTGTGTCAGCGAAGGATTGGCAAAATCAATTCGAAAGTATTGAGGTTAGGAAAATTTTATTACAGTAATAAAATTTCGAAATTCAGAGAGTATACGGTCATCCGTTCCCCGTGAACGCCAGTTGGCAGCACTGTGCAGGCAGTTCTCCGGAGTACCGTGGATACACTTGTGGTCTTTGGACCACTTTCCACACTTTGACTGTCCACACTTATATGGACACTATTAAAAGTATAAATTTTATTTATATAAAAATTTAATTTTAATTTTAGGTAAAAAAATTAATCCTTTAAAACCTCTGAAAGCGATCCAAGGCTGGGTCAGCTCGTTCTTCGGATGCCGACATTGCGCTCAGCACTTCATGCACATGACTACAGTACTCTTTCCGATGAACGATCGTCGGGTCCGTCACAGCCACGACATGATCATGTACCTCTGGAGAGCCCACAACATCGTCAACAACAGACTCCACGGGGACGTGACAGAAGACCCCCAGTTCATCAAGTACCAGTTTCCTCCGTTGTTCCTCTGTCCGACTTGTCATTCTGGCGGTCACTTCAGTCGTCGACAAGTTAGAAATTTTCTTCTTCGTTATTATGCAAATATTCGACCTCATCACTGGTCCCATTCGCTCTAAATCGACGATTATCTTACGTGACAAATCAACGGGTCCCTGGTCCAAGTTATATACGTGTTTTTTGAATTTTGTACATACTGTAGAATGACAGTGTTTTTCCTTTCTGAACCTCGGTGCTTTACGGTGTCACGTCTGCAGAATCACCACGGTTATAGTCGACGGAAAATTAGAATCACTCGAAAGCAGACTGAACTAGAATTTCAATTGTATTTTAAAATTTAACCAGATGATTCATCATTGTTCTATTTGGAAACGGATCGCAAAAAATAAAATTAATCTGTCTGATCAGTTAAAATCCAACAAATCCACAAAACGCGGTCCTGCAGCGAAAGTTCCTGTACATCAATTGAGTAGTCTACTGTAAATTGAAAAAAGTTAATTATCAATTACATCATTTTTCTTATTTCTGTCTACAAATATCATCGTTGACATCAAAACTGCCGATTTCGAACTAATTCGAAAATCGAACAATTTTAATTCTAATTAATTTCGAACTAACTCGAAGTTTTAACAATTTTAATTCTAATAAATTTCGAACTAATTCGAAATTTTAACAATTTTAATTCTAATTAATTTCGAATTAACTCAAAATTTTAACAATTTTAATTATAATTAATTTTGAACTAATTCGACTTCAAAGTTGACAATCAAAATTCGAAGTTAAAGTTCGACTTCAAAGTCAAGCATCGGAGTTCGAGATCGGAATTTAAAATTTTCTCGTTAAAACATGACTTTAGAATTCTGACTTCAGATTCAGAATTTACGAATTCGATTAAGTTATTTTAAATATTTTTGTTCAGTTTTAAAAATATTTAAAAAACTTTAGAATCGAGGACTAGTCTTCAGAATCCAAAATTCTAAGAGTAGATTATTGATTCTGATTTCAAATCCAGTATTCACTAATTTGATTATTTTAGGTATTTTTTGATCAATTTTAATCGTAAAATTGGAGCGTAAATGTCACATAATTTTTTTTGACATTTATACTTGGACGAATTCTTCTTTCTTTTTATCGAACGTTTTCAAAGCAATTACAATATAGGATTTACAACATAATATACTCAGACTTGGACTCCTCTATTGTTCGTGCATCTCAGCCTTTCTGATCATCTTCAAGAAATTCTTCTCTTACTAGAATCATCTTCAAGAAATTCCTCCTCTTACTAGGATCATCTTTTCGGTCCTTCTGACCTTGTTTTTTTCTTTGATGAGTGCGTCTTGGCCGTTTGTAGTCAGATTGCGGCTGGCAAGGCCTGGATCTGAAGTCTTCGGTCGGGAATCGAACCCGAATCTCGAACTTTGCAGTCACGTATACTACTACTGTACTACCGAAGCCGAGTTCTTCAATTTTTTAAAATAAGAAAATTTAGATTTTTTAAATACATATGTCGAATCAATTTCGCAATACAGTAATTAAGGAATTAGTTTTATTAAAAATCTCCAAGACCAGAATTATAACGATATAACGACTTTCGTTTTGTCGAGTTCAATCTGCGAAGACCGCTGCCGACGGAGCCCTGTTCGGTCGAAATCAGGGATGCCCTCGGGGCACTTTGTTGAAGAGGGCCTTGGAAACCGCTTTGATCTATACTAGTTTGGAATCCCACGAATGGTTCGTTCACTCTGTATCTGGTGTCGAATGTCATTGAATTTATAGAATCCCTGAAGCGATCCCTCGTCCTTAATCTTCTCAGATTCGGCCTCATTCGTCTTTCCCAGGGCATTTTGTCAGAAACTGAAGACCGAGGACTAGAATTAATCGGTGTTTTTGGAACTTCGAATTCGTCTTTTTCGGAAATGGTATCGATAATCGAGAATTTCGGCTGCAGAAGTCGATATTGGCTTGTCGGAAGAGAATTTTTCTTCGGAAACGAAAAAGGCACATCAGAATTGACAGGGGTGGATGGCAAGGACCGAGATTGACCGTCTTTTTTCTGATTGCAATTTTCAATATTGTCATTTTTGGAATCTAAAGAAACTTCAATCGGAATTAAATTTGAAATTTCTTTTTTGGATGTTTTTTCGTCTTCGACAGGACCGACAGTACCGTAATGAGCCAAGTGGACGATGGATTTGAAGAGAAAAATAAAAGTCTCCATCAAAGTCACACAGCTGAATCCGCAGAACAAAGAAGTATTTCCTCCAAGCTTAGCCAGGATGTCCACCAGATGCAGCAGTCGGGATTGAGACCGGATTAATTTCGTATGTTTGTCGAACGAAATTTTTATTATTGAAATATTTCTGAAAATTTCGAAATTAAATAAATAAAATCAAACTACCGTAACCTGATTCCAGAAATATCGTTCATATGACGAGTACTTATTCTGGTAAATAGTAATTCTTGTTTTTCACATTCAGGATAACATGTAAAAGATGAAATTTCGTAAGATTCCAGAAATCCAGGGACCTCAATGACGTCATCGCAAATCGGAAATTTTTTTCGAAATAATTTTTTCAAAGAAAATGGAATGCAATTTTTCGTTTTCAAAGACAAATGAGCAGCTCTGACAAGTTCGCAAGTCTTCATCGAATAGCCTACGGTATCGTGCAGGTGATTGCCTAAGGGTATGCCATCCCAATTCTGAATGCAATTTCCGCCTTTCGTTTTCGACAAAAAGGTATTCTGAAATTCATTTATTATTTATATAATAAAACTAGATTTTTAAAATTCTGGTCAGAACTGTAGATTTTCCGAAATCTTTGATTTTTGGATTTTCAAAAATGAACTTTTCAAAATTGACAGTTGAGATCGATTTCGAAATTTTCAGTTTTTGAATTCGAATTTTTGGATTTCGAAGTTAACAATTGAATTTCAATTTTTTAATTTTAAATTTTAAATTTTGGACTTTTTGAATTTCGAAGTTAACAGTTCACATCGATTTCGAAATTCTTGAAATTTAGGAATTTTTAAATTAACAATTCATGTCGAATTTTAATTCCTAAATTTTCAATTTCGAAATCTTCGGAATTTCGAAGTTAACAATTGAATTTAAATTTTAAATTTTGGACTTTTTGAATTTCGAAGTTAACAGTTCACATCGATTTCGAAGTTTTCAATTTTCGATCTCGAAGTTAACAGTTCGAGTTCCAAAATTGAAGATCCCAAAAATCGACGGCTCTGATGCTAATCCAATCTGGATAACTGCTCACATATGCGCACATTTCGTAATTTCGTGTGGACGGAGATCCTTGTGTTCGGCATCAGATGAACCACGTTTGAAAAAGTCAAAGGATGAGTTCCATGAGGTTCTATGAAGATCCTATATCCATCAGGATCTTGATTTTTGAATCCAATAGTCACAGATTCATAAATTTCTTTCCTCTTTCTTAAATCAAAAAATAAACAATATCCGTGTCCAATGTTGACGAATTCAGAATTTTCACAAAGATTTACGGTATTTTCGTTGATTACTGTTCTTCCAACGATTTCGTAACAATTTTTAGTTAATTTTTTTTGTAATTGATCTATTTTCGAAATGGAAAAATTCGCTCCTGTTCGATTGTTAAAATCCGACAATTGCCAGCGGCCAGGACGGAGATTGAGATCAAAGAAATTACTTGAAACATCGTAATTAGATTCATTTAAATATTCTGAAATTTCTATTATCGTAAAAATAAAAAATAATTTTTTACAAAATTTTCAGTTTTTAGAAATCACAGTAAGCCTAAAAATTTCGATTTTTTGTGATGGGTATTTCGTAAAAATATATGAAAAAAAAAATTAAAAATAAACATTTTTTACAAAAATTTCGAAGTATTTTGAATTACAGTAATCCTAAAAACTTCGATTTTTTGTTATCTTATACGATTTCGTAATCAATTTTTTAAGAAATAAATTCTTCCTAAAGAAATCTAAAATCTTCTACGTCAGGGTATATAGTCCTTTATCCGCCTGAGGGAGTTCAGGATTATATATGAAATTATAAAAATCTGAAAATTACAATATCGCCGGATTATTGTACATATATTCTAAATTTTACGATTAAGATAAAACTTACGATCTAAAGCAGTTCGGGAATACGGATTTACTGGGCAGACAACGAGTTCTGGGTAGACAAATTCGTCTTCGTTATGCGTGACGTAATCAATTTTTTGATAACTAGGTTTCAAAGTATATCGATAAATAATATCAAAAGTCTGAAAAAAATATAAAAAATAAATAAAATTGAATAATATAAAAAATTTTAAAATTAAATAAAATCAAAAATCTGAAAAGTAATATGAAATTTTTTTTTAAATTTTAAAAAATCAAAAATATAAAAATTAAAAATTAAATAATATTGAAAATAAAAAAATAATCTTACATAAAAGTAGTAAAAAGTAAGACACATCAGAACGACGAAACTCCAATATATCAAAGAAGTCCAGTTTTGAGAATTGAATATTCTAATCTGAAAATAAAATTCATAATTATAAAAATTAACTTTTATATGAAATTATTTCGTTAGAAAGTTTTAGAATTTCTTGAAAAATCCAAAATTTAGGTAAAAAATCATTAAATTTTTTCATTTTTACGATTCTCTCTCAATTTCGATAAAAATTAAAAAAATCATATTTTTTTAAAATTAAAAAAATTATTATTTTAGAAATTACAAAAACTATATTGTTGTAAAATTTTAACAATTTCGAAATTTACTTTAAAAATTTATTCCATTTTTTATTTTTTTTTCTCAATTTCGATAAAATCATTATTTTAGAAATTCAAAAATCAACTTTTATACGAAATTATTTTGTTAAAAATTTTCTAAAATTCTGCACTTTAAGTAGGAAAAATTATTAATTTTAAAAATTTAAAAATTTTTCATTTTTGCAGAAATTCGAAAAATTTTGCAATTTTTTAAAAATCAATTTTGATATAAAATCAACACTACCATTCCATGGAAAGTCGTGTAAGAAGTGAATTCTCGAGCTTCAACATCATAGACGTGAACGAAGACGTTCGTAAGGACTTCAGATTCGTCTTCTTCATTCTCGATTATGGATTTACCGACATCAAGACAAGTAGTAGGATGTTTAACCTAAAACATTCAAATATATAATTATTATTTTAATCAAATTAAATTAATTTTTTAAACCTTTTAAATTAAATTTCTGAAATTTTTATACTTTTTTAAATCAAATTAAATTAATTTTTTAAACTTTTTACTTAAATTAAATTAAATTCCTAAAATTTTTATACTTTTTTAAATTAAATGAAATTCTTAAAATTTTTATACTTTTTTATTTAATTTAAATTTTTTATTTTTAATAAAATTAATATTTAAATTACTTTTTTTAAATTTAAATAAAATTAATATTTAAATTACTTTTTTTTATTTTTGACTAAATTAATATTTAAATTACTTTTTTTTAATTTAAATTTTTTATTTTTGATTAAATTTTTATTTAAATTACTTTTTTATTTAAATTAAATTTTTTATTTTTAATAAAATTAATATTGACCGTAATTTTACCTTGTTTTTAATGAGAGAATTAGCCGTTGATTCTTCAACCATAAGAACTACTGCTACGAAGCGATGAGACGTCGCTCCTGACTGATCATCTCATTTCTTATGGAAGTACTGATAATTGACTGACGTAATCTGAGCAATCTTTTTTCTTCCGATAATCACAAGTTACTTCATGACGTTTTTATTTTTATTTCTCTTCAAGCTAATTTTATCACATTCTTGACCAAATTTCAATGCAGATTCATCATCAAAATACAGTGGAATCTCGATATAAGGCACCCTCAAGGGACCGGACAAATCGTGCCTTATATCATGGGGGTGCCTTTTATCGAGAGTCGAATATGGCTAAAATTGCTTAAAATCGTGCCTTAAATCATGGGGTGTCTTATATCGAGGGTCGAATATGACTAAAATTTCTTAAAATCGTGCCTTATAGCCTGGGGTGCCTTTTATCGAGATTCCACTGTATAAATATTCATGTCTAGAAAACTTAAAAAACAATTTACTCTGAGCACTTTGGTTTTTAAAAATAAAAATTACAATTACACAGAAATTAATATAAAATTGTTCGAGATTTTCGAATTTTCGTCAAAGTTGAGAAAAAAATTTAATAATCTTTTACTTAAATTTTAGTATTTTTAGGAAATTCCTAAAAAAATAATTTCATATAAAAGTTAATTTTTAAAATAGTGATTTTTTTATTTTTGAATTTCTGCAGAAACTGAGTGTTCCGAAATGCGAATCTGGTTTCGATGTGATATCTCCTGAAGGCCACAGAAGTCCGTTTGTCCTTGAAGATGAGTTAATTGAAGTTCTGACTTCAGTATTTACAAAGCCACCAAATCCCCCACTACTACGTAACAGAAATTACCAGTACACAAAAAGCGTAACTTTTGACCCAATAACAAATGAAAATCATCACTATTATTTTTTAATTTTCTTCACAAAAATCAAATATTTATGAAAAATATGACTATTATGTCAAATTTCGGAATTATTACTGGGCCAAAAATTACGCTTTTTTATGTGTACTGCTTAATTTTGTCTTGTATTATTTTATGTTTATTCCCTAGATTATTCTACTGTTTCTCCTACGTTTAGGTTGTTTATATTGTACCGTAATCTCGCTGTACTAGAACAAATAAGAAAAATTACTCCTCTCCTCTAGCGATTAGGATTCCGTGGATCCTTATCAAAGTCTACGAATAAATACAATAAGAGACAAGCTCATGTTTAGAGCAATAGAGTCCATGTCTCCACTACCAATATTCATTAGAATTACTGTATAAAAAGAGATTATACCAAATACTATTATGTAAATACAAATGTAAAGGATTTTACAGTAAATCGAGTTCCACAGAGTCTTGAAAAACCCATCAAACGCTCCTATATATCTCTCTATAAAAGTCCCGCTGAGTGCTACGGCTACAAAAACAATAATCATTAAATTTGATATTAGATCAAAGATTGAAGTCGTGTATCAAGTTCCTCAGAAAAACCCCATCTGAAAGTTCCTATGAGACTTCAGTTTACTCTCTAGCATCAGTTATGGCGAATATTGTTTGTGCAAACTTAGCCCTCGGCTAGACTTTTATAGAGTTATATTGGAGTTTGTGATAGAATCTTTAAAACTGTCTGGGACTTAATTTATTGTAAAATCCTCTACATCTATGCTTATATAGTGGTATTTAATGTAACATACATTTATAGAATAATTCTAATGAATGGTAATTTCGAAGACATGGAATCTATCGTCCCAAACACGAGTTCATCTTTAAACCTATTCATTTACGAACCAGCCTTTATTTCAGACATCTGCAAACGTGACGATCTGATGGTGATTCTTGTTGTGGTGGACTTTATTGGAGTATCTAGACTATTATTATTTTTGTTTTTTATTTATATCAAAATAGATCCTCTAAAACTCTCACCGCCGAAGTTCAAAAAAATTGTTGTTAAGTTGCATTGTTCAACTAATTACTTTTACAGTATTTTCAGAGATTCCAACAGTCTTTCTCTTTACTGCTCTTCCCTTCGAAATACTGTACTCTGGGACAATAATGTCTTTCATTACGTGTCTTGTGAATTCCGAAGCATTCGTTGACTTTGTTTGCTTATTTGGTTGTTCCATATCGAAAGTATATTGTTAAATTTTCTTAAATTTTTCATGGCTAATACTAATTTAATATCTAACAATGTAATTATCTTACAAGCTTTCCGTATAAGGAATTGATACCGTTTGAATACATGCTATTGAGTAAATGAAACAATATTGAGATGGAATGATTGAAGCAATGATGTCAGACGATCATGTTATTTTTATCTATAAAGTGATCATTTTTTTGAAAGAGTTCAGAGTTGATTACATTTCATTCTTATCCATGACGCTGATTTAAAGAATTACTACTGTAGAGGGAACTAAGTCTAACAAAATTCGCAGCTTACAGAATTATTCCAAATATATTCCTAAAACGATAACTAATTTTTTCATTGGCTCCGTAATGAGAAACACGAATACTCTGTGAGAAGATTTGGATACGATTAAATATTTATTTTAAGACAAAATATTACTTTTGTCAAATAGTTCCCTCAGTCTTGAAATACCATGTGTGTTAAGTAAATGTTCTACAGTTTATGAAAGATGTAATCATAACTGGCTATCGAAGTTCGCTAGTCCACCTACAAGCGCGGATTTACAAATTCTTTATTTACAAATGTCAGGATCATATAAATTTTAGTAACTTATAAAAACAAGGGAAAACTAGCTCGATAGAGAAGCATATTGACGATCGTAATTGATAATAAAGATTGATTAATTTCAGACGTTAGTTCGGAAAAGTTGAAGATTTTGAGAGATACATATTATTCAAAAAAGAAACAAAATCAGTTTCACTTTCTTTAATGGAAATTCAGAATAATGAATTTTGAAGGTCAGCCATCAACTCTAGCTTTACACTCAGAATCTACAAGTTTGAATACTGTACTCTAATTATGCCTAAATCTTGTCCTGAAAAGCATAAAGGTATGTAGAATGATTGTTAAAAGTTTTATTATTGCTTGAGAAACTTATTCGTTCTCATGATCCTCCAAAAATAACAGGATCTGCCACTTCTCAGTGTATTCAACGAAACTCTGACAATAAGAATGAATAAAGTCAACTCGACGGAAGAGTCCGTGTTTAAATGACGTCTTTTCTACTCGACAATATTGGGTAGATTTCTCCATAAATAGTTGTGGTAGTCTTCTTTCTAAAAACACTTTGCTCCTTGAATTTTTACATAGATGAGTTTGATGTTGCTGTTCATATTTCCTGTGATATTTATAGATTGAAAAATATGCAAAATCATTCAACTTCGTAGAAAAGTACTTTTTTCTAGGATATTAGTGAAAAAGTCGCTATTTCATAAAAAATGAAGAATTTTCTAATTGATTGATATTATAGTACAAACTTACCTTTGTTGCCAAACATATCCTATTTAAAAACTTTCATTTTTTAATTATAAACTTTCTGTTGAGAAAGTATTTCAAAATTTAGATATTTCCATCACATGATTCCTCAAAAGTGGAATCAAATTTCTACCTTGAACTTGGGCATTTAAACAGAAGAGCTGATTTTAGTTTGGAAGTTTATAAGATGAAGAAATTCCTTGCTAGTTAAATATCCACTGTTCGGGGGGACTGGACAGAAAGATAACCATAAATAGGGAAAGCCAAAGGACTGAAACAAATATTTTTTTCGAAGAATAGGTGTTTTTGTTGATAACAAAGGGATCTTTTATGTTTTTTCCCTTTGCGTTCCTTCCCCTCTGTTTCTGTCGCTGTTTCTCTCCGGAATATCTCGAGTATTCAATATTCAACTAACAAGGAATTTGTTTATTTTATAAATTTCCAAACTGAAATCCTCTCTTCGGTTTTATTACCCAATTTTGAGGTACATATTTAAGTCTGCCTTTGAGTAATCTTATGGTAGTGATAGGCAAATTTTGGAATGCTTTCTTGATAGAAAGTTTATGTATTGAAAAAACAGGTTATTTCCTGTAGGATGTGTTTTGAAACAAAAGCTAAAATCTATTGTAATACTCATTGGTTAGAAATTTCTGATTTTTTATGAAATTGAAAATGAATTTACAAAAGAAATTTTAAAATCAATTTCAAGTTGATATTATATATTCTGCAATTTCGAATTCTTTTCTTTCTAAATCTCGATTCTTTTTTAAATTTCCACAGACAGCTACTGATTCTCAAAATAGTGGACAATTTCTTTTAACTTCAAAACTTTTTCGACTGTTTCGGATCCATATTCTTGGATTACTGGGATTAGTTTATCCACATTAGTGAAGAACTCTTCCACTGTCACATCTTTTGAAAGGACTTTATAAGGAGGAAATATGAGAGAATGTTTCATAATCATTGACTTTAGTTTGTCTATTCCAGCGGAAAGCTCTGTTTCATATATATCAAATGTGTCTTCACTGAGAATTTCTGAGAATGATGACATCAATTTATGAGCGTTGAGAATGGCTTCTTGTTTAATCGGTTTGACTGTCTTGATGAAGTTAAAAAAGTCGCACATTTGTTTCGAAGTCTCATTCCAACAGTACTCAAATCTCTCCTCCGCACTACTGCTGTATTTGATCCCCTGTTCCTTACAGAGCAGGTATCTGAAGGACTCTGAGTCCACGGGACACATGTTCCTTCCTTTGAATTCGAAACTGACTCCATGAGAATCCTTGAACTTCTGTTGGAGTTCCTTCAGGGGATTCAGAATATCTCCGATCCCGAAGTAGGTTCCTCTCGCATAGGTAAAGAAGAAGAAAACGTTTTTGAGAGCTGACTTAGGGAAGAGAGAGAGGAGGTCCCGAATGGCCAGTTCGAACTGATTTCCGAGTTTGGACTCATTGGACTTGAGGACGATGCAGATGGCGTGAATCTCCTTCTGGTTGTGAATACATTCTCTGATTAATCTGAGATTTTCCTTATCCTGTTCAGCTCCTCTAGTGTTAGAGAGACCGGGAGTGTCGATGACTTTGATTTTATTGCTTTGGAAGGTGAATTCATGAACTTTGGGTTTCTGAGTGACTGACTGTCCAATGTCGTTGAAGTTCTCGTTGTCTTCAAAGTCTCCAGCTCTCACCGTTGTCTCGTCGAATCCGCCCTCTTCAAGTTTCCTCTGTACTTTGAACTCCACCGGGATACAAATTTCCATTTGGTTCTTCTTCGCCTCTTCGAAAGTGGGCCAGTTCAAATAGTTACCTAGACCACTGATCAGTGTTGATTTACCCACTCCTGATTCTCCTAGGAAAATTACTGTGAATTCTTCCGGACCTCGAACAGTTAATCTATATGCTCCAGAAAGTAATGGAGGTTCAAATTCGGTTTCATTTTTCTCTTTGTAAATAATTTCTTCGGAAGAAAGGTCTATCTCGCCTGATTTAATTTCGAAAGCGAGCTTTATTTTACTTGGAGAGACATCATTCACATCGAATTCTCTTTCTAGATCCTTGTAATTGATTCTTATCATAGTATTTTTTTGAACTATCATTCCATATTGGATGTTGAAATCAGTTTTAACTTTGTGGGGAGTCATATCTTTCAGTTCATATTCATTAATGACATTATTGTGGTTGATCAATACAGTAGTCTTCTGAGGCTCTGATGAAGAAATATTGCTTGGATCATTGGTTATCGACGGTTCAGAATGCATCGGCTTTTTTATTTCAGGTCGATTTTCTTCAGCACTAGGCTCCGGTGGTGATGGAGGAAAGTAAGGGGGAGGAGATAGTGACAAGTTCGAAGATATATCTCCGACACTATTTTTTCTTATAATGTGACTTTTATTTTCCGATTGATGGTTGTTTGTTTCGTCGGAAGTATTCAATTCTGATTGTTTACATGGAAAGTTAAATATATTTTCCGTTGTTGGATTTTTGTTGCCAGTCTTCTCTGTCTGAGAAATATCATCAGCGGAATCAACAAAAGGAATGGATTCTATATTGTTTGAAATGTTATTTTGTGCTTGGCTCCCATAATGAGATTGACTAGATCCTCCTGAAATTCTTCATTTTTTGACATTTTAAAAATATCCCCACCTGGCAATAATGGAGTTTCCTCTGTTGCATTGGGATCATTAACAAGGTCTGATGAAGATTCACTTTTAGAAGAACTCTGTTCGGGATTTGATTGAACGGAATTATTCTGGTTGCAGTTGTTTACAGTTTTCTTCTTTCGATTGTTAGCTATTACCTGAATTAAAGAAATTAATTCTTTATTTTCTATAATTTCCGGATATTTCATAAATTTTTCATCGGGACCAATTTCTAGTAACTTCTTTATCATTTTTTTGAGTCGTAGAAGTGATTCTCCATCCGTTGGTTTGTTATTTATAAGGTTACTGATCTCTCTTGGAATCTCAGTGTTGTAGAGAGCATTGTAGTCATATGAAATCTCTTCATTAGGTTCTTCTAACCCTTCTGTTGCTTTCTGTAGCTCCATCACAAACTCGACCATTTTAATAGACCGTTGAGTATGGGTATATAATTCTTCGTCCTCTAGGTGAGCAAACACAGCTACACTATTATTTCTGTTTTTGTGGTCATTAAACTTGTCCAAGAGATTTTGAATCCTACCATGTTGTATATGATCTTCAAAATCTACCAAGTAAGAACATTCGAGATCGACAACATTGGAATCTCTCGTTAAGATTCTCGGAAGTAAATATAGATATTTCTTCAAAACTCTTTCAATCTATAACTTTCTAATTTTCAGTATTAAATATACACTTTTACTAACCTGTAATTTTTTTACAAAATTAGTCTTGACAGCTAAAAGATAATGATGACCATACTTTACTTTCGAAAAACATGATGTATCTTTCTGAGGATTTTCCCATTTTATTTCTTCTTTTACCATGATGATTGAAAAGATCGTAACTGGACCTTCTAGTTTATTAAAGAATTCCAAAATCCGTAGAAATGTTTCATTTTTTTTCAGGATCAAACGAATCTGAAATTTTCTGCCCAATTAATCTTCTGCTTTTTTAAAAGAAGAATTAATGTTATCAGTGCTGTATTTGACTGCTAGAAGAGTTTTTGATAAAAGACTTACCACATCATCTGTTGACAATTTGAGCAAAGTGAAGAACCTCAGATAGTCTTCGATAGTCTTTGGAGAATTGATTTCAATAGACAAAACGCTTACTGTATCTCTTTTTTCTTTTTGTTTTGAATCATTGGTGAAGGTAAGATTTTCAAAATCTTGGTTATAACCTATTGGAATCCTTTTTGGTTTTGAAAACAGAAAAACCGCTCTTTTTGTGATTTGTAAATTTTCAAGTTGAGAATGTGTTGGATAAAAATATAGAAAAGAACGCAACATTTGAAGTTTCATTTTGGTCAATGGCTAAAATTAAAAAATAACTATTTATCAATTAAAAATGTTCTCGCTAAATATTTAAATACTATGAATATTTGATTGATAAAGATTCGAAAGGGTTTTATTAAAATAAGAAAATATCTAATAGCTTTTAACGAGAATATCCACTTAAAGATCTTGAAAATACAACTAAAGCAGTATTTGCAAACAGCTGTAACCGATGAATGAGCCAAATTAGTGATGTTCTAAAACTTTATCCTTGTATCGGTGGAGTAAAATAAAACTCACGTTATTCATTAACTGTTTTAGAAGACAAATAAATGAAAACTGACTAGATAAGAGATGGAATGCATAAAAGATAAAATTTCATGACTTTTATCAGTAGAATTAGAATAGTTGTTTGTTTCGTTTAACTCCAATGTTGGGTGCGCCGGAATAAAAGAGACGAAATAATTCTTTTCAATATTGATCACTCGACTAATTTTTAATTTCAAATGGGAAGAAAATATTTCTTCGGTAGAGAAACTGTATTTTCTGATGGATATAAAGTTGATGCTTTATCTGGAATTAAACTCGAAGATAAATGTAAAATTGAAGTCAATGTAGCTTTTGGAAAAAAAACCATTAGAAGCAGTCCGTCATTTATTCGGAATAACGTTTTATCAAATTGTAAGTTTTATAATTGTGTATATATAAGATTAAATAAAATTAATATTTTAGTTAGAGTTATTTCTTGACCAATCAGCAGAATTTAAAAGAATTCTTAACTATATACTGTGTAAAAGAAATGAAGATAGTATTATAGCTCTAGCATTATTAGATAGAAAGAACTATCATGTTGACAGAGGGCTCATTTGTCGTGGAAATATAATTATTTTTGTATTCGAAGATATTACTCCAGGTGTATCAGGAGAAGCATTAAATATAGTATCAAACCAGGTAAACAATTTCGTCTATTATTAAAAGTAATTAACATAAATTTATATAGGTACGAACGGGAATAACGAGCATGTTGACTACAGGAGAAATCCCAGAAGATATGGACCGATTATTAAACATCGACAAAAATAACAAAATTTACTGCATGTTTAATTATAAAACATTCAAAACGGATTCCATTGAACCTTGTCTTATTGAAATTAATGAACAACGGAGGAAAACGCCAATTCCTTTGTATGCAATAATGCAAGATGATAATCCACCTTCAGATCCTTTTTTCACAGAGGATAACTGTACATATTGCCACGTAACAAAGCTGCTCGTACAAATCTTTTGTTTATTAAGGCATTATTATGAAAAAGATGATTATATCTATATACTGGTTACACATCCAGTAAATATTCATCCCTTATTGAAGGATCTTATTGATCGAGGAACAGATTACATCAACAATCTTGCTAAAAGTGCTGTGCACACAAAGAGGCGCGATATTGACGAATTTTGTAACGACAATATTAAACTTCAATTACTCATTCAATCTGAATTCTATGGTAATAGAACGTATTCTTCTTACAGTTTGGCCATTCAAGAATATACTATTGTGTTATCGCAATTAAATCATATGGACATTATACCATCAAAAAGTCAGTGGGTGAGTCAGGAAAAAGGACAAACAATCATTGAAGGAAGGATACGAAATTGGGATCGGAAAGTAATTGTGCCAAAGAATATGCACAAATCATTTTTTGAATTTTGCGATGATGGTGAACTTAGCCGATTCACATGGATCCGTGATAATAATACTGTTGAAAAAGAAGCGATCGTTGGTATTAGCGAAGGAGAATATTATCTTGGTCTTGCCCGTATTAAAAACAAACCATTAAGGCAAACGACTGTTGGAGTTGTTCTTGATTTAGTAGAAATGTTTATACCGTTTTCTACTTATGGTATTGGATATGAACAAATCAGTAACAAACCATTTATTATTACCAAGTGCCCCTGGTGTTCGGTCGAGAAGTTACGCATCTGGATTTGTGAAACTTGCCGATTTCTTGTTCGTGAATGGAATAAAACAGAAGTTGCATGTTTTTGTGGAAGGACTAAATGGGAAAATTTACAATTATTTTGTTATGGATGCAGTACCATAGAAAACTCGTCGTTCCAATGGAAATCGCAAGACGACCTACCAGATAATGTAAAAGAAGATATGACTCAATTACAGGATTACGGGATCACATACACGCAAGATCAATATATTGGTAAGGGAAGTAATCCTGAAGAATCAAATGATTACGAAATCGCTAGACAATTGCAAGAGTATGACAATAATCCAAATGTGGAATATCCGATTTTAGAACGTCAACAATCACATTTGGATCAATCTAAATCATCAGAGCATCCTATAAATTCAAACTCAGAGACTGGAGCAGAATCCCCAAAGAACCCATCTTCAACAAAGAGTGAGAAAATTTTGTCGAACAACAATTTTGTAAAAGGAAGTGATATGGCTAAACGATTCAGTTTTCTTCAAGATCGAAAAGAATCAAATCCAGAAATTGAAACTCAAAATATTGAATTACCTGAGGGATCTTCTCAAAAACAAGACGATATTAACAATTTAACTGATTTTAAAATTGACAACCAAAATGATCAGTCAGCAGTAAAAGACAATGTTCAAGATGATTCTCTAGTGGCAAATGAAAAAACAGGTAATAAACTATATCCAAATCTTTCGTTATCTCTTCCCCTCTCTACACCAACAACTAATGATGACAACTACCAACATACGAACAAAAATTCAGCCACTTCTGATTTTCAGGCAGCAGATCACAGAGATAACAAAGACACACCAGCAATATACTCGAGTCAGATGTCTGAAGAACCCAATGCTCATATACTTATGAATACAGATCTTGATGAGATATATAAGGATCCAAGCAATATTCCTTCATCAGAGCCTCAGAAGACTACTGTATTGATCAAACACAATAATGTTATTAATGAATATAAATTGAAAGATATCACTCCCCACAAAGTTAAAACTGATTTCAACATCCAATGTGGAATTCTAGAATTAACCTCCGATGAGATCATTTCCAAGGAGAAAAGTGATAATGAGTTTGAACCCCCATTAGTTCCTGGAGCATATACATTAACAGTTCAAGATCCGAAAAAATTCACAGTAATTTTCTTGGGAGAAAGTGGAGTTGGAAAATCAACACTGATCAGTGGTCTCGGTAACTATCTGAATTGGTCCACTTTCGAGGAGGCGAAGAAGAACCAAATGCAGATTTGCATCCCTGTGGAGTTCAAAGTACACAGGAAACTTGAAAAGGGTGGATTCGGCGAGACAACGGTGAGAGCTGGAGACTTCGAAGACAACGAGAACTTTAATGACGTTGGACAGTCGGTCACTCAGAAACCTAAAGTTCATCAATTCACTTTCCAGAACAACACAGTCAAAGTCATCGATACTCCTGGTCTCTCTGAATATGGATATAGTGACTTGGATAGAGAGAAATTAAAACTCATTAAAAATTGTGTCCATGAACAAGAAAACATCCATGCCATATGTATTGCGCTCAAGTCAGATGGATCAACTTTGAACAACCATTACATTGTCACTCTCAGATGGCTTCTCTCCATCTTCCCTAAAATAGCTCTGAGCAATGTCTTCTTCTTTTTCACTCATGCTGACAGAACCCGCTTTGAAACTGAAACCGCTCTTGAACTTCTGCAGGAGATCCAGCAAAAGTTGAAAGATATCTACGGAGAAATCTTCAAGCTTCAATCATGGAATACGTACTCAGTAGATTCGGAGTCCTTCAAATACCTCTTGTCGAAGGAGCAAGGAGTCAAATACAGTAATCGTCCAGAAAAGTATTTTGCCTACTGTTGGGAAGAAACTTCATCCCAAATCCGGAAGTTTCTTAATTGCATCACAACAATCCAACCGATCAATAAAGAAGTGATCATCAATGTACACAAACTGAAGGCCTCAGATTCACAGCTCCGTATTCAGGGACCGATTAAAACAGAAGACGAGTCAGTGATCTCTAAAGGAATGGACAAACTTCAATTCATGATCATGAAGCATTCTCTCGTGACTCCCCGATACTCCCCTATGTCTGAAGATGTTACGGTGGAAGAACTTTTTACTGATCTGGATGAAATGGCTCCAGTAATCGAAAAATACAGACCAGGAGTTCTCGAGAGTGTTCCTGAGATAAAGGAAGTCATACATTATTTCGAAAACTTACAATAAACCTTTTTTTTCACTTTATCGTAATAAAGGATGAAGAAATTTTAAAAATGAATTAAATCATAATGATCCATTTTTCTTTTTGTAGAAAAATTTTTTGGGGGGTATTTTCCATTTTCTGTTGACAGTCCATTTTTTGTTTTTTTGCTCTAGGATATCATTCCGATCAAGGCTGCACTTAAATCTCTGCTAACCATGGTTTAATTATTTTAAGAACCGTTTTCTTTGATTTTGAATATTTCCATATATCGGAAACTATGATGTTCTATGAAAGATCACTTCTTTAGTAGTAATATTCACAATTTGTAAATACCAGAAATACTCCAGATAATCAACTTCCCGAAGCACTTCGGTCCTTGCCATGATGGGAATTTGGTAATTATGCCTTGATCCACTAGAAGTTTCTGCCAGAAAGGAGATCCTAGATACTTGAGGGTATTCAAAAGGTGAATACAGAATATTTCAAGAAAATTTTATTTTACATTTATTCTTGGAACCGTATTCACAAAAGATAAAGTTTATCCATCCGTCAACATACGTAGAACTATAAATACAGTATACTCAGTTAATGTTTTCAAATAAGCAACAGTTCTTGAATCAATTTCGTTTTTTTTTCATCTCAGATGTACATGAAAAAAATGAAACATGTTGAAAAAGATAAAACAGTAGAAACGGAAAATTTTAAAAATAAGAGAATTTTCAGATCAACAGAATTTTGCTGGAAAAACAAATTTATCTTAATTCGTATTGAAAAAATTCATATATGCCGAAAATCAAAGAAGATCTGAACTCATTACTGTCTGTTAACTTATGAATTATTTATTTTTGAGTTCAAATTTCTTCAATTAAATTTTTAATTTCGATTTGATTTTCCTAGAAGAATATCGGTCATTTTAAAATTTTCAGATATCATTATTGTTGATTTTTACAACGGTGTTTTCGAAATTTTAAAGTGATAGAAGACCATTAAAAAATTGAAAACAACTATTTTAGCACTTTTTGTTACATAATGAACTGTTCCGTTTTCCCAATGAACATTTCGATGTTCAAAATCAGATTGTCAACTTCTTCAAAAAGATTAAATTCCAGTTTTATTGAAAGTAAAAAATTATTAATTCACGTCAATAGAAAATACAAACCAGAAAATTCATCAGTTGTTGGTCAAGAATGAATTTCACGATTTTAATCATAACATTAGTTACTCAGTCAAAAAAATTATCAAATAACCTCCTTTATTTATAAATAATTATATAATTTATATTCATTAATTGATCAACAAATTAAACTTCTATAGAAAATTCTTTATCACCTAATTTCGTTTTTGCAAAAAAACCTTTTTTATTCATTTAACTATTGTTTCCTTTGAGCAGAGACACATTCTCCATGAATTTCGAGAGCCCATCATGTAATACATTTGAGTTTTTCACAACAGGTAGAAGCTCATACATTGACTTCGCTACACTTGTAGAATCAAATTCAACCTTTTCTGTTTTCAGTCGGTAATACTCGGGGACCATTGTCAGACTTCTAGCAATATAAAATAACGGTTCTGCTCTTTCCTTCAACAGTGCTCTCGTTCCTTCTGAAAGACCCTTCTTTAACCCTTAATACACCAAGCGGGGTCCCTGGAGAACCCCAGAAGGCGATTTTTTGTTATAGTTCTTTAACTATAACAGCTAATTTGCTTATCTTTTTTGTATGTCCTTCATGGGCTTCAAATATACATCATGTAATAAGATAAAATGTTCATTAAAAATATTTAAAAAATTTAAAATTTCGCTGAGATCCATGGTATCCCATTGATGGACGAAAAAAGTATTTTTGGCTCTAACTTTTTATATGAAGAGCTATAAAATTTATTTTTTGTACATAACTAGAGTAGTTTATAACTCATCTTCTGACGCTGAAGTTGTCCTTAGGGGGCGCCCCCTGCGGAAATTACATAAACTCGGAGAAGGTTCTTCATACAAAATTTTGCCTAAAAAAGTCTTCATTTTTTTACGTTTTGCGTTCAGTTTGTTTCAGAAGCCACTTGGGATTCTAAAACTTCACTAAACCATAGAGCTTTAAGTGGATAATAGATCCCACAGTCCAAAAATTTTATCCCCAATATGCGGTTTTTGCCCCTATGAGGCTGATAAGGGCTAATCATCAGAAAAGCTATCAAAAATTCCTTAAATCTGTACGTAAGTTACACTAACTGCTTTTTGAAAATCACAAAAGCGTTTCTCAACACCAACTCAATAAGAAGTTTTGACAGAAATCTCGAAAAATTTTGTATAGAGAACTTTCTCCGATTTGATCTAATTTTCCCAGGGGCGCCCCCCATGAGGTAGTTATAGTCCTCAAAGATGCCTTATAAGACACTCTAGTTATTCATAAAAATCTGCCTTACAGCTTTTCGAATAATAAAATTAAAGTCAAAAATATTTTCTTTTTGTACATCCCATACCTATTGTTGATTTACTTTTTAATTAAATTAATATACAAAATATAATATCGGTAACGCTTGAATCACTAACGTATGTGTTAAGCAATCCAAAAAGCATAGTTTGAGCCATCTAACGCATCAAAAAATTGAGTAACTCCAAAAAACCGTGGGATCTTGTGAAAATCCAAGCTTGGTATAAAGCGTTGGTGCGCGAGCCTTGGTATTTTAAGGGTTAAACAGTTATCGTTTCTTCCTTCATAAGCTGAGACTTCGAAACCATCGTGAGATACTTGATCGCGACCAAAAAAATATTTCCAAGACATTTTAAAAGTTGATAATAATAAATAATAGAAAAAGAAAATAATTTCGCTTTTTTATTCAGGTACACCTAAGATGGCAAAAGGGACAAACAACTTCATCACTCAATTCAATTGATAAAAATCATAAAAACTACTTTCTGCGCTCCGTTTTTTATCTTCCTTTCATTCCAGTGTTCCCCATTGATGTCTGAGGTAAAATTTGTTTTTTTGTAAATATCTAATATCTCATTATAGAATCTGAAAAATCTAGCGTTGACAATATGTCATACTATTTCGACGGATTTTAGTGGATTTCACGCCATCTTTCAAGAGAAAATTAAAACAGATAAATCTGTATTTTGGTCTTTTGTTTCACCTAGTTTTTGGATTCCTTTTTGGATTCCTTGTACTAATTTAGCGTTAGGTGCATCTTCGTTCACACTATACAAGTTGGTCAGTGACATTTTTAATTTCGAAAATATGGTCTTTATTTAGATAAACATGAAAATCAATTATAATAATATTGAACGACGGCTCGGTAATCTGACATCCATTATCGTAAGTTGTTGATAATTTGTCAGTTTTTATTTTCTGAATTTAGGGCGTCAGAAATTATGTTCTTATTTTTCGGGAATCTGAAGAACAGCATTTCATGGGCATTGATCTTGTTACGAATAAACTATATGTTTTAAACAATGGTGTCAAAAATAAATTACAATATCCAAAAGTCTATGTCACTTCAAGACAAATCTCCGGAGATAAATCCATCGAGGATTATATGAAGTTTTTCACATTACTGAAACTGAGAGCATTTGATATGGTAAGTTGTCTTTAATGAAAAATATCTTGAAAGATTGTATGAACATAATCTTGATAAGGAAACAGAAAAGAAGAAATTGAAAAAAATATTTTAGCTCCGACTTTTTGGAGAAAAAGATGAGTCATTTATTCGAATGTTGGGCTATTTTCAAAGTTTGGATTCTCCTTGCACAA
The DNA here is from genome assembly GCA_009193035.1 of Halicephalobus mephisto. NCBI lineage: Eukaryota > Metazoa > Nematoda > Chromadorea > Rhabditida > Panagrolaimidae > Halicephalobus > Halicephalobus mephisto. Next base: position 11,394 of record SWDT01000038.1, on the reverse strand, counting down.
TTATTTCCATCTTCCTGATCCAGGCAGAGAGTGAAGTGAAAAGAAAGTCCGAAATACCACTGGATTACTTTTCAAAGGTCAATTACGGTCATCATTACTTCTTGATTGTGAAGCCAAATGGGGAAAATACAGTTATAAAACAAGTGAGTATTCTATTTGTGTTACTTCTTGATGTAGAAGAAAATTTAGATTACACAAATGTGGCAAAATAAGAATGAGCCAGAACAAAAGATTCTCGATTATGATTGTTCTTACATGGTCGACTTCAATGAGGACAATAGAGGAAGAAAAGTTAGGGATCTCTGGCAGATCTTTAACAATCACAAAGAAACGGATAATTACAGGCCGATAACGGGAAAACTTAAAAACCGATCTTTCTACATAAATAGAAATTATGAATACGTCCTCGTCGAGCTATTAATAAAGTTGAAGAGAGTAGCCGAAGAATCCCAAGCTGAACTTCCCAATGCAGTAAATCAGAATTACGACTGGCTGTATGAGACAGGAATTAACGATGCCGTTCAAAGGTTTAAGAACGCTCAAACTGAAGTTGCAAAAACTCAAGAACTTCTGAATCTTAAAGTCGCTGTGGAAACGTATATGGTCCAATTTTTTCAGCACTTCAAGAACAAACATGTGCATTGTCCTCGAGGAATTCAAAAAGATCTAATCATTAACATTAAAGAAACACCGATTTTCATCGTCAATCACCGCAATATAGGTAAATAATTTTACAATAATTATTCAAAAGGAAGATATTTAAGTATGACATTATTTACTGCAAATGTGAATAGTGTTCAAAACCACTAAAAATTTACAAAAAATTGATAGTAAAAAACGTAATAAAATTATTCTAGCTATTAAACCCGGTAAACAACAAGCTTCACTTCCACCGATAATTGAACCAAATCAACCAACCATGGATCCAGAAAATCCACCATCTGAATCCATCCCTCCCAAAGCAAAATCAGAACTTAACACAGTGATAGATCCAATACCTCAACTAATCTCACCTCAAACACAACCTCAAGAATACACAATAATTTTCCTGGGTGAAAGTGGAGTTGGAAAATCAACACTGATCAGCGGTCTCGGTAACTATTTAAATTGGCCCACTTTCAAGGAGGCGAAGAAGAATAAAATGCAGATCTCCATCCCGGTGGAGTTAAAAGTACACAGGAAACTTGAAGAGGGTGGATTCGGCGAGACAACGGTGAGAGCTGGAGACTTCGAAGACAACGAGAACTTTAATGACGTTGGACAGTCGGTCCCTTCAGAAACCTAAAAGTTCATCATTCACTTTCCAGAACAACACAGTCAGTCAATCGATATCCTGGTCTCTACCGACTCCAGAGGAAACTGTAGCAGCGACAAGAATGCATCTCCGATAACTGATCAGAGAGATGTATCCATGACAAAATAGAGATCTACGCCATCTGCATCATCCTCAAAGTCAAATGAGTGCAAACTCGGAAATCAGTTCGAACTGCTATTCGAGACCTCCTCTCTCTCTCCCTAAGTCAGCTCTCAAAAAACGTATTCTTCTTCTTACCTATGCGAGAGGAACCTTACTTCGGTGATGGGAGATATTCTGAATCCCCGAAGGGAAACTCCAACAGAAGTTAAGATTTCCATGGGTTCACTTTCGAATTCGAAGGAAGGAACATGTGTCCTGTGACTCAAGTCCTTCTCAGATACTCTTCTCTATTAAGGAAAGGGGATCAAATACAGCAGTAGTTGCCAGAGGAAGAGTTGAGTATTGTTGATTGCAGACTGCGAAACAAATTGTGCACTTTCTTAACTTCACTCAGACAGTCAAAACCGATTTGAAAAGAAAATTACTCTCGCTGTCTATCATTTGGTCACCCTGCTCTCAGGTTGGAGAGTTCATATAGAACAAGTGAACCAACTAACTCCCGAACAGAAAGATAGCCTTGTGAAAGAAATCGAAAATAATCATGTCTACAGTCAGAAAATACTCCCATGGCTATTGAACATCACAGGTTGACAACTATATTGACAATTGGAAAATTGAAGAATTTGGAATGCCTGTGATCAATGTGAGAAAAAGTAAAAACTGTCGACGAAAAGCTTTCTTGAAAGATATATCTGAACATGTCAAGTGAGAACAGGTATCTGTTTACAGTCACAGCAAGTTTATCAAATAGTTAATTTTTTTATTATTTGGCATGATTATTAGACATATATGGGTAGAGTTTTGTGAAATAAAAATATTCTTATTCAATTGAGAAAAGTTGTGGTTCGTTCTAGAAACTAAAAGTTGTGCGCCTTGTTCGACATATAACAGTTTAGCAGGAACTGTCTTCTTTCTTCCTGCCCAGATTTTTCGGTATTTCTCTCTCGGAAAAAGATCAAATATCTTCGCGTTCGGTATTCAAACTCAAATATTTTTAGGATTTTTTCGCAAATTCAAATTTTTATAAAAAGTTATAGATTGTTCCCCAAATCAGGAAATTCTGAACTTTTTAAAATCTTATTAGAAATTTCGGAATCCTTAGGAATTTTAAGTTTCAAAGACAAGTATTTGATAAATTTTTCTAGATCTTTAGGAGATTGATGTTTAAGACAACTTTCGAACGAAAAAATTGTTTAATTTTTATATCCAATTGTTACGAAATCAACTTGATTCCAAGATTATGGAAAAAATCTAGGAAAGTATATTGAATCCGAAATTAAAGAACGGCATGTTTATCAAGCATATTCCACTCGGAAAATAATCAAAAGATAATTTTAGAATCTGAATTTAGTATAAGGTAAAAATCTAAATCGAATTAACAACTAAGGTCGGAATGAAATTTCAGAATGATGCAAAAGTATTTTTGCTGAGTGAATATAAATGATAACATCTCCGATGTACTGCGGGCCAAACATTATGTTTGTTTCATAAAGTGTCTCGACTTCGAACTATATTTCTTGTGAAAAACTTCCTGATTTGAAATTTCATAGAATATTCTATGTCTAACGTTTATTATTTATATTGTACATCTAAATCTGGGTGTCTAAATAAATACGCTCAAAATTACTCCATTCATCTATCGATTAAGGATTCGTGGTCACGACAAAGAAAGATCTGGGAATAACAGCAAAAAATATATTTACCATTCCAGAAATTTAAACTTTCCAAAAAAAATCGTCGGACAACTTTAAAATTATGTCTTGGTATGTTCATTGTATATAAAACCCAAAAATGTCTTTTAACATCGAAGTTACGGCCAAAATTACGTTTTTATTTACAACTAATTTGTTTTATATCTTTGTATCCACTGAATTCCCTAAGATTTTCTACTGTTTCCACGGATTTAGTTATTTAATACTGTCATCTAATCATCGCTGTATTATGAATAGACATTATAGTAATTTAATTCTGCCATTCGGTCTTTAGCAGATTAGGAACTTTAGCGATCAGAAAGTTGGAAAGTGTTGTTTGAACTTATCAACTTGGGTAACTGAGATACTGGTTGCATACAATATACTCATTCTTATGTTCCAACCTTCAAAATTCCATCAAAAATCGTTTTCTAAAAATCTCAAAAGTCTCGTGACCAATTCACTTCTTAAAAAGTCTTCATTATTGTTGAAGTTAAATAATTATATAAACATTCAACAATTATGGAATTTTTAAAGTTTTTGCTTTTTTAAAAAATTTTTGATTTTATATAATAAATTAAAAGAAGTAATTTTTAGAAATTGTCACGGAACGAATTTTTTGAAACGTTTTAAATTTTAGGTGGAAAATTGGTAAATTTATTATTTTTCCCATGTTTCCAATTTTCTTGTCGTGATCCACGGAATCCTAATCGCTAGAGGAGAGGAGTAATTTTTCTTATTTATTCTAGTACAGCGAGATTACGGTACAATATAAATAACCTAAACGTAGGAGAAACAGTAGAATAATCTAGGGAATAAACACAGAATAATACAAGACAAATTAAGCAGTACACATAAAAAAACGTAATTTTTGGCCCAGTAACAATTCCGAATGTGACATAGTAGTCATATTTTTGTTATATTTCACAATTGCTACCAGACCAAAGTTATATTTTTTGTGAATAGCATTTCTGAAAATATTTCTATTCGAGATCCTTCTTTCTACCCGAATTTAAGATATAATTTCGGTATTTTGAGGCGATTTTTGAACCACCCCAATTAGATACAGTAAATTAGTTCTAGATTTTCTAATAAATTAAATGGAAAGTGTTTTTTATGAATTATTTATGTTTTCGAAGTCGAGACCATATGTGACTAAGGACGAAACAATGTCCCGTTCTTTAGGTTTCGGGAGATTCAATACTAATCTTCCTAAGACATTTTTTTCTTTCAAATCAGATCAATTGGAATTCAAATTGTTGATTTCGATATCACATTATTATAAAAATTAAACAATCTTTTTGTTCGAAATTGTCTTAACATCAATTCCTAAGATCTAGAAAATTTCAAAATACTTGTTTTGAAAACTTAAAATTCCTAAAGATTCCGAAATTTCTATAAGATTCTTAAAAAGTTCAGAATTTCCTGGATTTGGGGAAAACTAAACTTTTTATAAAATTTGAATTTCGAAAAATCTAGAAATATTTGAGTTTGAATACCGAAGCGAAGATATTTGACTCTTTCCGAGGAGAAATACCGAAAAATCTGGCAGGAGAAAGAAGACAGTTCCTGCTAACTGTTATATCGAACAAGGGCACAACTTTTAGTTTCTAAACGAACCACCTTTTCTCAATTGAATAAGAATATTTTTATTTCACAAAACCTACCATAATGTCTAATAATCATGCACAAATAATAAAAAAAATTAACTATTTGATAACTTCTGTACTGTAAAAGATAACCTGTCTCCTTGACATGTTAGATATTCTTCAGAAAGTTTTCGTCACAGTTTTTACTAATTTCCACATTGATCACAGGATTCGCAAAATTCTTCAATTTTCCAATTTGTCATATCAGTTTCAACCTGTGATTTCAATACCATGGAGTATTTTCTGCTGTAGACATGATTATTTTCGATTCTTTCACAAGGCTTTCTTTCTGTTCGGGAGTTAGTTGGTCACTTGTTCTTATGAACTCTTCCAACCTGAGGCATAGTGACCAAATGATGACAGCGAGAGTAATTTTCTTTCAATCGGTTTGACTGTCTTGATGAAGTTAAGAAAGTCGCAATTTGTTTCGCAGTCTCTTCCAACAATACTCAAATCTTCCTCTGCACTACTGCTGTATTTGATCCCCTGTTCCTTACAGAGAGGTATCTGAAGGACTCTGAGTCCACAGGACACATGTTCCTTCCTTCGAATTCGAAAGTGACTCCATGAGAATCCTTGAACTTCTGTTGGAGTTCCTTCAGGGGATTCAGAATATCTCCGATCCCGAAGTAGGTTCCTCTCGCATAGGTAAAGAAGAAGAATACGTTTTTGAGAGCGACTTAGGGAAGAGAGAGAGGAGGTCCGAATAGCCAGTTCGAACTGATTTCCGAGTTTGACTCATTGACTTGAGAATGCAGATGGCGTAGATCTCCTTTTGGTCATGGATACATTCTCTGATCAGTTCGAGATGCTTCTTGTCCTGCTCAGCTCCTCTGGAGTCGGAGAGACCAGGAGTATCGATGACTTTGACTGTGTTGTTCTGGAAAGTAATTATGAACTTTGGTTTCTGAGTGACGACTGCCAACGTCATTAAAGTTCTCGTTGTCTTCGAAGTCTCCAGCTCTCACGTTGTCTCGTCGAACCACCCTCTTCAAGTTTCCTTGTACTTTAACTCCACGGGATGAATCTGCATTTTATTCTCTCGCCTCCTGAAAGTGGGCCAATTCAAATAGTTACCGAGACCGCTGATATGTGATTTTCCAACCCACTTTCACCCAGAAAAATTATTGTGAATTCTTGAGGTTGTGTTTGAGGTGAGATTAGTTGAGGTATTGGATCTATCACTGTGTTAAGTTCTGATTTTGCTTTGGGAGGGATGGATTCAGTGGTGGATTTTCTGGATCCATGGTTGGTTGATTTGGTTCAATTATCGGTGGAAGTGAAGCTTGTTGTTTACCGGGTTTAATAGCTAGAATAATTTTATTACGTTTTTTACTATCAATTTTTTGTAAATTTTTAGTGGTTTTGAACACTATTCACATTTGCAGTAAATATGTCATACTTAAATATTTTCCTTTGATTAATAATTGTAAAATTATTTACTATATTGCGCGTGATTGACGATGAAAATCGGTGTTTCTTTAATGTTAATGATTAGATCTTTTTGAATCTCTCGAGGAAATGCACATGTTTGTTCTTGAATGCTGAAAAAATTGGACATATACGTTTCCACAGGACTTTAAGATTAGAAGTTCTTGAGTTTTTGCAACTTCATTTGAGCTTTCTTAAACCTTTGAACGGATCTTAATTCCGTTCATACAGCCAGTCGTAATTCTGATTTACTGCATTGGGAAGTTCAGCTTGGGATTCTTCGGCTACTCTCTCAACTTTATTAATAGCTCGATGAGGACGTATTCATAATTTCTATTTATGTAGAAAGATCGGTTTTTAAGTTTTCCCGTTATCGGCCTGTAATTATCCGTTTCTTTGTGATTGTTAAAGATCTGCCGAAGATCCCTAACTTTTTCTTCCTCTATTTCCTCATTGAAGTCGACCATGTAAGAACAATCATAATGAGAATCTTTTGTTTTGGCTCGTTCTATTTTGCCACATTTGTGTAATCTAAATTTTCTTCTACATCAAGAAGTAACACAATAGAATACTCACTTGTTTTATAACTGTTTTTCCCCATTTGGCTTCACAATCAAGAAGTAATGATGACCGTAATTGACCTTTGAAAAGTAATCCAGTGGTATTTCGGACTTTCTTTTCACTTCACTCTCTGCTGGATCAGGAAGATGGAAATAATGTGCAAGGAGAATCCAAACTTTGAAAATAGTCCCACATTCGAATAAATGACTCATCTTTTTCTCCAAAAGTCGAGCTAAAACTTTTTTTCAATTTCTTCTTTTCTGTTTCCTTATCAAGATTATTTCATAAATCTTTCAAGATATTTTTCATTAAAGCAACTTACCAATCAAATGCTCTCAGTTTCAGTAAGTGAAAAACTTCATATAATCCTCGTGGATTTATCTCCGGAGATTTGTCTTGAAGTGACATAGACTTTTGGAATATTTAATTTATTTTTGACACCATTGTTTAAAACATATAGTTTATTCGTAACAAGATCAATGCCCATGAAATGCTGTTCTTCAGATTCCCGAAAAATAAGAACATAATTTCTGACGCCCTAAATTCAGAAAATAAAAACTGACAAATTCAACAACTTACGATAATGGTGTCAGATTCCGAGCCGTCGTTCAATATTATTATAATTGATTTTCATGTTTATCTAAATAAAGCTATATTTTGAAATTAAAAATGTCACTGACCAACTTGTATATTGAACGAAGATGCACCTAAACTTAAATTAGTACAAGGAATCCAAAAAGGAATCCAAAACTAGGTGAAACAAAAGACCAAAATACAGATTTATCTGTTTAATTTCCTTGAAAGATGGCGTGAAATCCACTAAAATCCGTCGAAATAGTATGACATATTGTCAACGCTAGATTTTTCAGATTCTATAATGAGATATTAGATATTTACAAAAAAACAAATTTTACCTCAGACATCAATGGGGAACACTGGAATGAAAGGAAGATAAAAAACGGAGCGCAGAAAGTAGTTTTTATGATTTTATCAATTGAATTGAGTGATGAAGTTGTTTGTCCTTTTGCCATCTTAGGTGTACCTGAATAAAAAGACGAATATTTTCTTTTTCTATTATTTATTATTATCAACTTTTAAAATGTCTTGGAAATATTTTTTTGGTCGCGATCAATATCTCACGATGGTTTCGAAGTCTCAGCTTATGAAGGAAGAAACGATAACTGTTTAACCCTTAAAATACCAAGGCTCGCGCCCAACGCTTTATACCAAGCTGGATTTTCACAGACCCACGGTTTTTTTGGAGTTACTCAATTTTTTGATGCGTTAGATGGCTCAAACTATGCTTTTTGGATTGTTAACACATACGTTAGTGATTCAAGCGTTACGCGATATTATATTTTGTATCATTAATCAAATTAAAAAAAGTAAATCAACCAATAGGTATTGGGATGTACAAAAAGAAAATTTTTTGACTTTAATTTTTATTATTCGAAAAGCTGTAAGGCAGATTTTTATGAATAACTATGAGTGTCTTATAAGGCATCTTTGAGGACTATAACTACCCATGGGGGGCGCCCCTGGGAAATTAGATCAAATCGGAGAAAGTTTCTATACAAAATTTTTCGAGATTCTGCAAAACTCCTTCTTATTGAGTTGGTGTTGAGAAACGCTTTTGTATTTTCAAAAAGCAGTTAGTGTAACTTACGTACAGATTAAGGAATTTTTGATAGCTTTTCTGATGATTAGCCCTTATCAGCCCATAGGGGCAAAAACCGCATATTGGGGATAAAATTTTTGGACTGTGTGGATCATTATCCACTTAAAGCTCTTGTGTTTAGTGAAGTTTTAGAATCCCAAGTGGCTTCTGAAACAAACTGAATCCAAAACGTAAAAAAAAATAAGACTTTTTTAGGCAAAATTTTGTATGAAGAACCTTCTCGAGTTTATGTAATTTCCCAGGGGGCGCCCCTAAGGACAACTTCAGGTCAGAAGATGAGTTATAAACTACTCTAGTTATGTACAAAAAATAATTTTATAGCTCTTCATATAAAAAAGTTAGAGCCAAAAATACTTTTTTCGTCCATCAATGGCGATACCATGACCAGGAATTGTAAATTTTTTAAATATTTTTAATGAACATTTTAATCTGATTACAGATGTATATTGAGCCCATGAAGGACATACAAAAAAGATAAGCAAATTAGCTGTTATAGTTAAAGAACTATAACAAAAAATCGCCTTCTGGGGTTCTCCAGGGACCCCGCTTGGTGTATTAAGGGTTAAAGAAGGGTCTTTCAGAAGGAACGAGAGCACTGTTGAAGGAAAGAGCAGAACCGTTATTTTATATTGCTAGAAGTCTGACAATGGTCCCGAGTATTACCGACTGAAAACAGAAAAGGTTGAATTTGATTCTACAAGTGTAGCGAAGTCAATGTATGAGCTTCTACCTGTTGTGAAAAACTCAAATGTATTACATGATGGGCTCTCGAAATTCATGGAGAATGTGTCTCTGCTCAAAGGAAACAATAGTTAAATGAATAAAAAAGGTTTTTTTGCAAAAACGAATTAGGTATAAAGAATTTTCTATAGAAGTTTAATTTGTTGATCAATTAATGAATATAAATTATATAATTATTTATAAATAAAGAGGTTATTTGATAATTTTTTTGACTGAGTAACTAATGTTATGATAAAATCGTGAAATTCATTCTTGACCAACACTGATGAATTTTCTGGTTTGTATTTTCTATTGACGTGATTAATAATTTTTTACTTTCAATAAAACTGGAATTTAATCTTTTTGAAGAAGTTGACAATCTGATTTTGAACATCGAATGTTCATTGGGAAAACGGAAGAGTTCATATGTAAAGTGCTAAATAGTTGTTTTCAATTTTTTAATGGTCTTCTATCACTTTAAAATTTCGAAAACATTGTAAATCAACAATAATGATATCTGAAAATTTTAAAATGACCGATATTCTTCTAGGAAAATCAAATCGAAATTAAAAATTTAATTGAAGAAATTTGAACTCAAAATAAATAATTCATATTAACAGACAGTAATGAGTTCAGATCTTCTTTGATTCGGCAATATGAATTTTTTAATACGAATTAAGATAAATTTGTTCTTCCAGCAAAATTCTGTTGATCTGAAATTCTCTTATTTTTAAAATTTTCCGTTTCTACTGTTTTATCTTTTTCAACATGTTTCATTTTTTCATGTACATCTGAGATGAAAAAAACGAAATTGATTCAAGAACTGTTGCTTCATTGAAAACATTAACTGAGTATACTGTATTTATAGTTCACGTATGTTGACGGATGGATAACTTTATCTTTTGTGAATACGGTTCAAGAATAAATGTAAAATAAAATTTTCTTGAAATATTCTGTATTCACCTTTTGAATACCCTCAAGTATCTAGGACTCCTTTCTGGCAGAAACTTCTAGTGATCAAAGGCATAATTACCAAATTCCCATCATGGCAAGACCGAAGTGCTTCGGGAAGTTGATTACTTGGTTTCTGGTATTTACAAATTGTGAATATTACTACTAAAGAAGTGATCTTTCATAGAACACTAGTTTCCGATATATGGAAATATTCAAATCAAAGAAAACGGTTCTTAAAATAATTAAACCATGGTTAGCAGAGATTTAAGTGCAGCTTGATCGGAATGTATCCTAGAGAAAAAAACAAAAAATGGACTGTCAACAGAAAATGGAAAAACCCCCCAAAAAATTTTTTACAAAAAGAAAATGGATCATTTGATTTCAATTATTTTTAAAATTTCTTCATCCTTTATTACGTAAGTGAAAAAAAAGGTTTATTGTAAGTTTTCGAAATAGATGTAACTTTCTTATCTCAAAACTCTCGAGAACTCCTGGTCTGTATTTTTTGATTACTGGAGCCATTTCATCCAGATCAGTAAAAAGTTTCCACCGTAACATCTTCAGACATAGGGAGTATCGGGGAGTCACGAGAGAATGCTTCATGATCATGAATTGAAGTTTGTCCATTCCTTTAGAGATCACTGACTCGTCTTCTGTTTTAATCGGTCCCTGAATACGGAGCTGTGAATCTGAGGCCTTCAGTTTGTGTACATTGATGATCACTTCTTATTGATCGGTTGGATTGTTGTGATGCAATTAGAAACTTCCGGATTGGGTGAAGTTTCTTCCCAACAGTAGGCAAAATACTTTTCTGGACGATTACTGTATTTGACTCCTTGCTCCTTCGACAAGAGGTATTTGAAGGACTCCGAATCATGAGTACGTATTCCATGATTGAAGCTTGAAGATTTCTCCGTAGATATCTTTCAACTTTTGCTGGATCTCCTGCAGAAGTTCAAGAGCGGTTTCAGTTTCAAAGGCGGTTCTGTCAGCATGAGTGAAAAAGAAGAAGACATTGCTCAGAGCTATTTTAGGGAAGATGGAGAGAGCCATCTGAGAGTGACAATGTAATGGTTGTTCAAAGTTGATCCATCTGACTTGAGCGCAATACATATGGCATGGATGTTTCTTGTTCATGGACACAATTTTATGAGTTTTAATTTCTCTCTATCCAAGTCACTATATCCATATTCAGAGAGACCAGGAGTATCGATGACTTTGACTGTGTTGTTCTGGAAAGTGAATTGATGAACTTTAGGTTTCTGATGACCGACTGTTCCAACGTCATTAAAG